>CAOKZL010002197.1:0-418227 GCA_948472985.1 Iguana delicatissima
TTGTGAGTAAACGCTTTTATATTTTTAACCAAACTGTTTTTGTGCTTATTTTGAGCTAGATTAAGTGTGTTTGGGGTAGTGTTAAAGAAGTGGGACTGGCGATCTGTTCAACTTCCGTTTTGTGCAATTACTAAAATACTCTGCTGATTGAGAGTCTCATTACCAAAGTCTCTCAATATTCAAGTTTTTTTTTTTTAATTTCCCCAACACCAATTGCCTAGACAGGTGGTGGGGTCTACTTCCTGGATGTCTTCAAAAAGACGCTGGGTAACTACCTGCTGCGGATGTTTTAGCTGGAGATCCTGCCTTGAGTAGGGAGCTGAACCAGATGGCCCATGGAGTCCCTTCCAAATCTATGATTCTGTGACTCTGTGACTGAAGTTTTGACATCAGTATAATTAGATCCACCAACCATGGAAAACATATTACAGGAAAGTTAGGCAGAACATTTGCAACACCTACCTCCTTTTGATTTCAGCTGAATCAAGAAGTCCAAGATTTGGTTGTTGTTTGTAATACTTGCCTACAAATATTGTATTCCAAAAATGAGTTTAAAATATTAAAAACATTTAAAACAATTAAAAACACGAAAACATAAAATTATAAATACCTTTAACAATTTGCAATTTTAAAAATAGGTTAATAAATAAACAAAAAGCTCCCCAGCTCACATAAAAGCCTGCTTAAAGAGAAATGTTTTTGTCTGCTGATGAAAGGAGAGCAGGGAGGGGGCCAGCCTAGGCCCCCATGGAAGAGCATCCCACAGAGTGGGTGCAGCTACTGAGAAGGCTCCTTCCCAAGTCCTCGTGAGGCAAGCCTGGGATGGTAGCAGGACTGGGAGAGAGCCTTCCCCTGCGGATCTTAGGGCTCTAGCACATTTGTACAGGGAGATACAGTCTTTCAAACAGTCTGGACCTATGCTTTATAGGTCATAACAAGCACTTTGAATTGCGCCCGGAAACGGACAGGTAGCCAGTGAAGCTGTTTTAACAAGGGAATTATGTGCTCCCTGTAACTGGCCCCACTCAGCATTCTGGGCTGCCATTTTTTGAACCTGCTGAAGTTTCCAAACAGTCTCCTAAGGCAGCCCCACATAGAGTGTGTTACAGTAGTCCAACCAAGATGTAATCAAGGTGGGTGTCTCTGTAGCTAGATCTGACATCAGAACCTGCTACATTTCTAAAATTCTGGGAATTTTCAAAAGTATTAAAGGCAGGGAAGGTCTGTTCAGCCTGCAATTCACAAAGCTGGGCATAGTTCATCAGCCACTTAAATTGGTCTGCATGGGGCTTGGCAGTTTCTCTGGGTTTGTAGGTCCAAGCAGCAACCAGCCTGCAGAAGCTCTCATGCCATAAAGGTAACATTAGAATGGATCTCAAGAGCTTCACTACCCAGAATATTTATGATGCTTCGGCAAAATTTATTCAGTTCAGTGGGACAGAGCTCCATTCAGATGTGGTTTTGGTGGACTACTCATGACATGTCATACACCAAGGCTAGGACAGATGAAAATGCTGCTACACATAAGCTTAGAACTGTTTCATACCATGCATAACAAGCAACGGGCGCACTTACTACTTGTAAAGGTGTTCTGCCAGCATAATCAGGGAGTTCCATGTCTACACCTGCAAGATGCCAAGCCTTTAATCCCTCCACATCTCCTTTAGCAGCGAGGCTGAAAAATGGGGAACATATATACATATAAAAATCACGTTTGTCATATGCTATGAGGACATCTTTTCTATGCTAGTAAACCTTGCAAAACAACCCTAATTCAATTCAACAGAAAAGAAAAGCAGAAGTCAACCAGTTCTGAAGTGAGATGGCAATCACAGTTCTGCTAGGTGTGCTAAGATGTGCTTCAATCGTAAACAGGTATTACAAAACTGCTTTATATAGAAAGGAACTACAGCGAGCGTGCCGTATCCACAGGCTCATGATCTGCAAATTCAACCCACTGTGGATTCAAATGTACACAATACTGAATTAGCTGTCTGCTTCTGCCTTCAAGGAAGCAGGGTTCCTCCATGAGACAGAAGCAGGCGGCTGCCGCCCTACACCATTTTTACTTGGTACTTGTAAGTCACGTAAGGCTTTGCCATCTCTGCAAGTCTCACAAAGCTTTGCAGTCTCTCGTGAGACTTGTAGAGAGAAACCGCAAACACAAGGCAAGGAGTCCCTACTAAAAATGGTAGGATAGTGGCAGTGGCAGCAAAAGGGGGTGGCAGGTGAGTCCAAAGAATGCAGCACACCTACCAACCAGGGCCTCCTGCTGCCTCCACTGCTGTCCTATGCCATTTTTATTACAGGCTTATAAACCTTGCCTCACATTCGCAGTCTACAAGCCTTGAGAGGCAGACTTGAGCATGAATGTTTTTTCTATGGGTATCTGTGGGAGTCCTGGAACCAGTCCCCCATGGATACAGCAAGAGCACTGTCTTTAACCAAGTGAAGAATCCCACCCATCTTTAGAATTTAGTTCATCGCTGTCCCACCTCCCACTCCTCTGAAGTACAGCATATGCAGCAATCCAACCATATGAAGCTGTCCAAACATATCAGGGTAAAACTGTGTGATCTAGCGAATTTCACACGCAGAATGGTTAGAGCTGTAAGAATGGAAAATGCCGTATGTCCAAGTACACAATTACAGCACTGGAAGGCTAGAGCAGACTAGTTAACCCAGGATTCTGTTTCCTTAAGAAACGAGGGGAGAATGCTTAGCTCTATGGAAATTGTTAGACTTTGACTCTCATCATTCTTGGCTAACAAAGCCAAGGGTGAAGGATGATGGGGGCTGCAGCCCAGTAACATGTGGATGGCCTGCCCTGTCTTAAAGGGAAGTCAGCAGAGAGTAGGACTGTGATACGAAGGTATCTTTCACACTACACAACTCTAGCATTTGATACTAGTTACCTGCCACGGCTCCATCCTACACAGTTCTGGCATTTGTAGCTTTCTGGGGTATTTAGAATTCTGCCTGAAAGCTCTAGTGCTTTAGTTGAAGGAGATGAACTAGAAAGAATTATCTTTCACAAATAATTCTAGGTACCAAACTACAAATTCCAAGATGCTACAGGATGCAGCCATGGCCCTTAAAGTTGAATCAAAGTGATGCAACTGTGTAGTGTGCAAGAGACCTAGGTTTGCTCTCATGGGTTGAACATAACAGATTCCTGTTCCTCTCAGAAATCTAGGGAAACTCATTATGCCAGAGGGTTCTCTGCCTTTTTTCAGTCATTGTCCCAACACAGACTGCTCCAAAAGTGCAGATTTATCTTACTTCTATTATTCTCACAGACTTCTGAAAGAGCACATTACTTAGGGAGAAGAGAAAGGTAAGCTCCCTTCCAGAACAGTCTACCTATGGCCATCACTCAATACAGCCAACACTCATCTAATCTCTGTAACAGTCCCATTAGGGAAAAAAGTGGGAGACAAATCAAATCAAGTCAAATCAAATCAATTAAATAAATAAATAACAGTTGGGAATCTGCTGGGCTAAACTTGCCTAACCAATTCATAGAATCATAGAGTTGGAAGAGACCACAGGAACCATCCAGTCCAACCCTTTGCCATGCAGGAACACCGATCAAAGCATTCCCAACAGATGGCCATCCAGCCTCTGCTTAAAAACTTCCAAAGAAGGAGACTCCACCACACTCTAAGGCAGCATATTCCACTGCCGAACAGTTCTAACTGTCAGGAAGTTCAGGTGGAATCTCTTTTCCCATAGTTTGAATCCATTGCTCTTTGTCCTAGTTTCTGGAGCAGCAGAAAACAAGCCTGTTCCCTCTTTGATGTGACATCCTTTCGAATTTTTAAACATGGCTATCATGTCCCCTCTTAACCTTAATACAATCTATTCTAATGTTCTTTTTTTTTTCAATCATAGATTGAGAAATTTAGGAGAAATGATCATCATTGACAAGACTGGGAGCAATTACACCAGCCCACTGGTTGTAATAACACTGATACAATGCTTATACTCTTGCATGGGACTCTCTGTGGTGTTACACCAAGGGGATGGATCAAATCCTACAGCAGAGCTTAGGCAGTGCTGCTGGATCAGATGTTCCCATGCCATTACCTGGGTGCACAACCAGGTTAAATATATCACTGAGTACCAGTTGCTGAGGAAGAACAAGTGGAGAAAGCAATTGCTTTGCGTCCTTTCTCGTGAGCTTCTTATAGGCAGTCGGTTGGCTACTGTGAGAAGCAGGATGCTGGATTAACTGATCTTTGGTCTACCAAAGAGGATCAACTTGCATTCCAAGGTTTAATTTTGTTTTCCTTACAGGCAGAGTTTGGTTCCAGCGTTCTCTAGCTCTTTGCTGGAAAGGTGCGCTCCTGTTTTACGAAGAAGCTGTATAATTTCCATGTGCCTTTATGGAATAAAAGAAAGAAAATTTAAAAAAATCACTATCATTATTGCCAATGAACTGTTACCAAGGAATCATTTCATATAAGGATTCTTATTAGATGTGAATTCTTAATGAAACTATATGGATAAAGGAGTTTAACTACTCAGCCCTTCCTATTCTCCTTCTGGGCAACCTCAGTGGGCCTGGGTGCCAATTTTATGCCTCTCTGACCCTCCCAAGTCTACAGGATCTGCCAACCCCCCCCCAAAAAAAAACCCTGAAAGGAAGCAGTTACTGGTTTTGAAAAATGGGTGTTCTTCAAAACAATGCATGGGAATCCTACAACCTACTTATATAGTGAGTTGTTACTCCTGTATTCTTCTAGAAGAAGCAATTCAACTTATGGACAAAAAAAGTCACCCTGGGGCATCTGGAGGGGTTGTGAGACACAAAATTAGCCCTGGGCCATATGTGGCCCCAGGGTTGCCCTTTGGCCACCTGTTATAAATCAACAATGTATTACTTCAGTGACTAAACCTCTATGCTGCCTCTCCCAAGGACAGAAAGGAGGAGGGAACAGTAGGACACAGGCAATTGTTCAACTTTTCTTTTTAGATAGTACCACAGTCCCAATCCCCATCACAGTGGTATTCTTTAGACAGGGTAAGCACCCAATGCTGCCCTTGTGTTACAAGACCAATCTGTCCCACCATCTTCACAAGTACATCCGGTGGGAAGAAAGGAGAAGGCCTTCTTAGTGGCTGTTCCCAAGTCTGGACCCCCGCTCGTAGAGAGATTACAATAGCACCCCTTGCTGGTTTTGACAGGGAAGGGAAGAGGATTTTTTTTATCAATTGTGGGTTTTCCGAGCTTTTGAGGCCATGTTCTATAAGTATTTTCTCGTGACGTTTCGCCTGCATCTGTGGCTAGCATCTTTAGAGGATCTGGTGGCATGGAAGTGAGACAGAGTATATATTCTTGTGTAGTCCTTGGGTGGGAGGAAGCAATTTGCGTATGTTACAGTTGGCCTATTGGGATATCCCTCAGGGTTATAGTGTTAGTCAGGGGATATGCATAACAGTGCGTTAAGTACATTAGCAATCCATTGTATTGTTTCCTGTAGAGGGACTTCCAGAGTCTGGGTGGTGTTCATTGGCATATTTTGAGTCTTGATTTTAGTGTTCTTCAGTACTGGTAGCCAAATTTTGTTTACTTTCCAGGTTTCTTCTTTCCTGTTGAGATTGCCCATGTGTTTATGGATTTCAATGGCCTCACTGTGTAGTCTGACATAGTAGTTGTCAGAATGGTCCAGAATTTCTTTGCTTTCAAAAATCATTCTGTGTCCAGGTTGGTTTAGAACATGTTCTGTTACTGCTGATTTTTCTGGCTGGATCAGTCTGCAGTGTCTTTCATGTTCTTTAATTCGTGTTTGGATGTTGTGTTTTGTAGTCCCTATGTAGACCTGCCACAGCTGCAAGGTATGCGGTAAACTCCAGCGGAAGTTAGAGGATCCCTCTTGTCCTTTGCTGAACATAGCATTTGTTGAATTTTCTTGGCTGGTCTGTAGATTTTTTTGGAGGTTATGTTTCTTCATCAATTTCCCTATGCAGTCAGTGACCCCTTTGATGTATGGTAAAAACACATTCCCTTTGGTTGGCTGCTTATCTTCACTTCTGTGGTTTTTTCTGGGTCTTGAGGCTCTTCTGATGTCTGAACTGGAGAACCATTGGCCTGTAGAGTCCAACAAAATTTGGCTACCAGTACTGAAGAACAATAAAATTAAGACTCAAAAATATGCCAATGAACACCATCCAGACTCTGGAGGTCTCTCTACAAGAAACAATACAATGGATTGCTAATGTACTTAACGCACTGTTATGCATATCCCCTGACTTAATAATACAACCCTGGGGGATATCCCATTTAACAACAGCCAACTGTAACACATGCAAATTGCTCCCCCCACCCAGGGGACTACACAAGAATATATACTCTGTCTCACTTCCATGCCACTAGATCCCCTGAAGGTGCCAGCCACAGATGCAGGTGAAATGTCAGGAGAAAATACTAATGGAACACGGCCTCAAAGCCCAGAAAACCCACAACAACCTATGGATTCCAGCTGTGAAAGCCTTCAGATTTTTTGTTTGTTTCCCTAGGCCTTTAAAGACTGCTCAAAGGGAACAGGCCTTGCATTGTATGTTTTATTATCTATTAATTGTTCTTTTTTAAATGGTTCATGGTTTTTAATTGGTTTTAATTTTATTCATAGTTTACTTATATTTGTTAACTTTGAATGAGGTAGATTTTTAGCTGGATTTTTTTTTTTACAGACAAGTAAATTAACAATGACAACAATAGCTTCTTGAACCATAGTCCAGGATCTCTTCTTCTTCTTCTTCTTCTTCTTCTTCTTCTCCTTCTTTTAAAAAAAGGATGTTAGTCGTTGGTTCTTAAAACCTAGAATGCTTTAGGAGTGATGTTGTACTATCTGGTATTTTTAAAAAACAAAATGTAAAAGCTTTCAAAAAACAAAAAAAGGGGGGGGCAAAAATGGAAAACCTTACTGTGATTCTTTTTAGGAAAAGAAAATCCCACAATGTTTCAGGTGGAACATTCAGTATCTTTCCCATGCTTCCTACCTGAATTCAATGGCATTCATCAATGGGGTGGCACCATATCTGTCTTTGGTATAAACACTTGCCCCACTTTTCAACAGGTACTCAGTTAAATGAGCATGCCCTTCGCTCGATGCCACATGAAGTGGGGTGCGCCCATCGTAATCTTCACAGATCAAATTTCCACCCTGCAAAAAGAGAAACATGTAATCTATCTGCTAGTGATCAGAACAACTGCTGTGGTACAATGAATATGCTGAACATTAGGTATGTCGGCGCCTTCAAGTTGCCTGCCAACCTGTGGTGACCCCACGCATTTTGTAAGGGCTTCTTAGGCAAGGAATACCCAGAGGTGATTTTGCCATTTCAGTACCGAGGTAATACTCAAGGAGTATCTCCTGGTTTCTCCAGTTTAAAGACTACAACCAACATTAAGATTTAACATTTGTTCAGATGGGCTCAGCTCCATGAGTCACAAAATCCCTTCCTATATGGCATTATTAATAGTTGAGTTTATTTATAAATATACAGAATCATACAGAGGTAGGCAGAGCCTAAAATTCCAAAGGACAGCCAAGCTCATTACTCCATATCAGATCTCCAGAAAATCTCTTTCCTGAGCTTGTTCTCTTCCTGACTTACTTTGTCTCCTTTCAAAGACTGCAGCGCATATCCCAAATGCGACTTTTGTTCTCCTCTCACAGCCATGTTAGTTTGGTGGAAGAGGCTATAAACACATACCCCCCAACCATCCTGATTTGGCAGGGACAGTTCCAATTAACTTTCTGTTGTCTCACTGTTTCAGCTGCTTTTAGAATATCCCAGTTTCTCTCTCCTCTTCCCACTTTGTCCTCAGCTTATTTCAGTTGCTGCAAACTGAGTGCAGAGTGCAAAAACAGTTTGCATTCAATTAACTTAGTAGGGAGGAGAGGAGAGGAAGAGGCAGAATTTTGCTCTTTCTAGTAAACTCAAGCCAACAACAAACTGCTGCAGCCTCTTACTGGCTTGTATGTTCTTCCTTATTAATAACTTTTGCCATCTTGAATACTTTCTGATGTTGCTTGGCCACATACATCCCAGTTTTTATCTGTGAAATATTGCAGAATATGTTAACATCACAGGTTAAATACCAAGTAATTCTAGAGACAGAATAATCTCTGCACTGGAAAACACTTCTACTTACAACCTCTACAAAACAGAGTAGATAAGTTGTCTTCTAATTTTGCCCAACCCAAAAATGTGTTGGACTATTTTCCCCACCATAAAGGAGGAGCTGACAAGCCAGGCTGAAGGCAGATAATCACTGCTCATGGAATGCTGTGAAGGGGGGCCTTTGGGAAGGAAATATTACAAAAGCTTAGGCTTGTATCTGTTAAAAGAGAGATGGGGGGGAAATACTGACAGAGAGAGAGAAACAGATGGAATAGAGTCAGGGGAGTTAGACACAGGAAAGAACTGACTCTGGTTTTGGGGAACTATGAATGATTAAGAAGTTCAAGGATCAGTGGCTTATTTTCTGTGTCTTAATAAACTTCCACTTTTCTTTGTTCAAACTCTCAATGACTGTCTCTATCAAGACTGATGAAGAGTCAGGTCACGCTTACCACAACAAACCTACAAAACAACACAGCCACTGGTCCACAAAAAGAGGGTCACCTTGAGGCCCAAATACCTCATCTAAGAAGAGGCTAAGGGGGGAAAAGGACAAGGTAAGTGACAGGAATCCAGTGCTGGAACTGGAGGACCAGTGTGGAAATGGAATCTTTCACACCCACCATCCCTACTGCATGGAGATGGTAGATGCACTAGGCCAACATACTTGGACAGTGCCAGATTGGGAAAAGTTGGATTACATGGTTCTGGGCTATATCATTTAGCAGCTGCAATTGAACTTTACCCAAGGATTGGTTTGTGCCCCAAGGACTTTCAGCCCAGCCACTACAGCAAGGTTATTCTTACAAGTCTGAATGTTATAACTCCTTTGAACAGGCTTCAAGTATTTATATTTACCACTTCTTCAATGGCTTTCAGTGCATCCATGTCACCGGTTTTAGCAGCAGCACAAGCCAAAGATGGGATCAAAGCTCCAAGCTCCTACAAAACCCAAGAATTTTTGAAAATATTGATTACATGAACACACACAAACATATGTGTGCGTGCACACACACACACACTATATCTACATATGTATAATTAAACAAATGCATATTACATAAATGTAGTATCTAACATATTGATGTAATATCCCCTGACAAATGGGGGATGGGATTAGAGAGATTGTATTAATTTATTAGGGAATCACACAGATAATAGAACTTCAGAAAAAGGTAAAGGAATGAACTAGAGCAGGAGAATTCATAGCTTTAGGTTCCTTTCTTCACTACCAGTACAATCTTAAAGAATAAGAAAGTTTTCAGTTTAGGTTTATACTTGCATTAGTATGATCTCTGTATTTACCTCTTTGCAGTTAAGACTTATAAATTTGGTCATCACTTTGATAAAGATGCTATTACTTAAGCAGCTGTGGATTCCTAAGAACACAGAAGACATTTCGCCTCTGAGATTGTCACACAGCATCTGGGGATGAGAAGCACAGAAAGAGAGAGAGATATCAAGACTTCAGTGGAGGAAAACCAAACAAGAAAAGAATTATATCACTTAGACTTTGCTTTAAAAAAGACTTAATTTGCCTTTCAGCTGCATGAATTGACCATGATTCAAAAATTCTCTTCAAGAGTTGTTGTTTTTTATCGTTTGTACAGTACATTCTGTGTACATTGCTTTACAAAGTACAGCCAGGAGAGAGCCCAAAACCAGGCATCTTAATTGTGTACCAAATGTGGAGTCCAGTGTCACAGCGATGGGTTTCAGTTCTTGCTATGGGAATCTCTTCTCCTTCTCTTCCCCCTATAAGCCCTTTGTATCTCATAGAATCTAGAGGGGCCCCAAATCCTTTGGAACAGATTTTGAAGATGGGAGAAGGGGAAATTGCCTTTTTCTTGTACTGCTAATGGATATTGGAATAAATAGGCTCAATATGAGAAATTCTTCCAGCTATGGCATACACCAATCAACACTTCATAATCTTACCAAAGAGAATTCTCAGGTTTACAAAATCAAGGCTCAGAAGGCCACAAAGAGATAAACAACTTCAGTACAGGGGATAAAGAATTTCAGTGCAGAGATAAAGAAATTTAGTGTGGGAAAAGAAATCACTACTTAGATAGACAACTGTTACTATCTTACTTTGGCACCCTTACACTCTAATACCCATCTTTCCTGATGACTGAGGATGATGGAAGTTGTTGCCCAAGATACCTAGGAAGGCATAAGGTTGGGGTAGAGTATTTTGGGCAGTCTCTTTCAAACTAAACAATTAGAACACTTCGATCCCACTTTAACTTTGGGTGTATCCATACTGATTAAAAAGACAGAACTCCCAATTTTGTTCCTTTTATTTCCAAGTTTAGTTTGGAGATCCATACCTATTTTGTTTATCCCAGAATGTTTTAAACCAACTCTTGGCATGATTAGAGACTTTTTATACCAGCTTCCCAGGTTGGTTTATTTTAAACCAGTATAAAATCGGAAAGAATAAAATCTGGGAGTTTTCATTCAGTCTGGAAATGGGATTTCTAGTTTTCTGAGATATTTAGAATTCTCAAGGGGGTTCAATATGGCCCTCAAAGAGACCTCAGTGTAAATCTGTCCTCGCCAACAAGGCAAGGCAGATTGCATGTTCAGTAACTTGTTTTTCTTGACAGGGGCTCGGCCCCTGTCAAGTAAGGGGTCCCTTGATTTACAGGGACCTTGAAGATATCCATATCAGTTGTTAAGGGATGGGACAGAGGCTGTTTGGAATGGAACAGCAATCGCCAGAGCTCTGACTGTAAGGAGAAATTGTGAAGTTGCTGGAAGCCTGGACAGACAACGAAAGCTGTTTCTCTCCTGCATGGACACTGCTCTTCGTGCATGTCATATTTCTTGGTAAATATTACATCTTTTCAACTAAATATCTGATATATGAAACAAGGTCCAGCTGTATTTAACAGCTGGACCTCATGTTTATTATGGATTTCCTTACATATTTTTAAAGGGTAGAAATTTTGCTGTCTTACTCTGTAATAGTGCTATCAACAATGCTGAGCTTGCCTTGAAAAGTGATTTTATTTCTTTTTTCTTGCTAATGGACAGAATGATAAATTATATCTTGGAGTGGGAGCCTTTTTTGGATTTGAAACATTTGATTTATACCATCTGATAGAAATGAAACTAATTTTGTTTCATCATCATAAGCAATATTACTGCTGAGTTTGTTCTGAAAAGTGTTTTCTATTTCTTCTTTTTTGGTTATTGGATAGAAGAATACATTATTGGAGAACTGTACAACAGAATTTTTTCTGATATAGAAATTGGGAGAATAATACGGCTCTTCTCTTCTTTTTCCTTTGTATTTTTTTTTTAATGTGGGAATTCAAGGCTTCAGTTTGGCTTCTCTAGAGGACACTGTGTGGCTTGGGAATGTTTTGCTTTCTCTGAGTTGTTTTGATCTTAGGGCCTTTCCACACTAGAGTGCTGGAGCGTTTCACAGCGTTTTATGAGCGGTGTATTTTAATCTGACTTACTCTATTTCCTATATGAATTCCCTCCAGTTTCATTCGCAGTAAAGCGGAGGAAACCGTTTTTAGCTTCCACATCAGCAGTTCCCCTGGGACGCCTATTCCCCTCCCTCACTCCGGCCTCTTGCCGCTGATTGGCGAATTTGAAAAAAAAGGTGGAGAGACTGTTGCTACATTTCGATGCAAGTACATCATATCATTCTTACATCGTGAAGACACAATAGCATCCAGTAGCATTTCCATTATCAGGGCCATTTTGCCACGAGGTCAATACGTCGTGCACGCTCTATGCTCTACGAAAGAACGACGTCAAACTGGTTTGACATGCAGATGTATTCGTGACACAACAATGCTACAGCAATGCATCGCTCTTGTGCGGAAAGGACCTAGACTGTGAGAGTGCTAAAATTTTTAGCTCTTTGTGAGACGGTTGGACTGAATCATGGATTCCAGAACTTTAAAAGAAGATGTTATCCTGGACTCTAAAGAAAATATTCCAACCTACTTCTTAAAATTTTTATCTGAGTTCAGAAAAGTTAGTAAAACTACTGATTTGATTGTAAAGAAACCTGGCAGTGCCATAGATCAGCTCTCATCACTGAACTTCTTAAATGCAAATGAAACAACTGGAATAAACATGTTACATGACTCTTTAGAAGAGCCAATACCTAGAATCAAGGAAGAGACAGACAGAAGCATCAAGCAGAAGAATTTATTACTTATGGATCTTATGGATCTGACACAGATCAAGAGGAGGATAATGTGGAGTAATCTTTATTGTCATTGCCAAGGAAAATGGAAAGGAGGGAAGATGACTTACTGCTTTTACCTAACTGTTCCTGGAACTGCTCCCTAAATGTTAAAAAGGAGATAATGGCTGGAGAAACTGTAGATATAAATACAACCTTACAGATAGTTTTGATGGAACAGGATCATGGGATTGAGAAACAAATGATGGACAGGTTAAGGTTTAAAATGTCACAAACTTGGATTTTTAGTAACAAAGATCCCAGACATTATTTGATACAAATTCTTTTATAATTGAGTTTGGTGTATCTATCTGTAAGAAATCATTTCTATACTAAAGGGAACAAGAAAATTAAAAATCACTAAAGATTTTGAGACAATACAAATGGGTTAAGATATTTGATATTCTGTTCATTATTTGAATTTAGTCAGATGGCAAGGTTTAAAAAAATTTGTTACTAAGATACTCAATAAGGTGATTTTGCTTAGAATAAACGGAGATATTAGGAATAGGAAAACAATAATATGATCAAGCTAGTTTGGCAAATGACAGGTTAACTAAGTGTTACAGAGAATCTTGTAGATACAAATGTAAAGGAAATTGATTATAGATAGCGGATATGACTTTAAAAGTGTTTAATGGAAATATGAAAAGATTTAAAATTCAAAGACAATATTTTTTAATTTTATTGATGATTCAAAGGTATAGAAATCTGAAATAAATTAAAAACTGGAAAAATGTATACCTATTAGAAATATTAGGATATGAACTGTTATTTTATATTTTAATTTTAAGAATTTATATTTACTAGATTATACTAGTAGACTTAAAGTTGCAGTAGGTATGATTCGCTAATTTCTTTTAGATGCCCTGGATAAAATTAATAATTACTATAGTAATACATTATATATACTATACTTATAGTAATTTGCAAGATTAGACTTTTAATATTAAACACTATTAGCTTATAATATATATTAGATTACTATAAAAAGGGTTACTATGATTTTACTAAAAGCTGATACTACAGGGGTGGGATCTTCTTTTTAATTTAGTGTTAGGTAATTTTGTTTGTTTAATTTTATGGCTAGTTAATTTATAGTTAGTTGGCATTTTGTTTTGTCTATTTTGTATTGCATCGTACACTGTGTACTGTATATTTTGTGCCTTTTTAGAGCTTTGTATTCTGTATGGTTATATATTAAAAAATATAAAAAATTAAAAATTGGTATTTAGAATTCTCTGCTAGAGAGCTCTAATGCCTTGCCAAGCTAAAAACCCCAGGATTCCAGAGGATGTAGCCATGACAGTTAAAGCGAGATCAAAGTATTATAATTGAAATGTGAAGGAGATCTTAGCACACAACAGCTTTATATGTATTATTTATTTTACAGTAATTATTCATCAAAAGTATTTCTCACCTCTCAGTCTCTCTAAAGTTCCTGAGGCAATGTGCAACACATAAAAACATTATTTTAAAGCAGATCAAAACAACTTTAAAAACAGTTTTCAAAACACACAGACACTTAACACATTTGCAGATGAAAGGCCATAACTAACGACACAGTTTTAGCTGCTGTCAGACAATCAGTAGGGATGGAAGCTGCCTGACTCCCCTTGGGTACTGCCAGCGTAAAATGCCCTGTTTTGTATCGTTCTTAACCTAGCACCTTGGGGGAGTCTCTTCTGGCCAACTCATACCAGAGAGGCAATCTTTCACTTATCCTGGTCCAAAGCCATTTAAGGCTTTGTAATGCAAAAGCGAAATCTCCTAATCAGATTGGAAGCAAGTGCAGTTGATACAAAACAACGGCCCTTTAGGCATCCTACCTCTTCTCGGCGCTGGGGCGCAGTGCTCGCACGAGCAGCCTCTTGTAAGAGGCTCTTGCTTCCCTGCTTCTTCAGCTCTGCACGAGCTTCCTGCTCATGCAAGAGTCCTGCCTCTTCCTTTTGCAGTGCAGCCTGGGACCTTCCCAGGCTGCACTGAGACAGGAAGCGCAACCAGCCCGGCTCCCGAGGCTCCGCATGCCAGGTAAGTGTGTGCGGCGCCTGGGAGCAATGCACAATCACGCAGCATTTTTGGCTTAAAGCCAAAAATGCAAAAGTGCGCGACTGTTGCCTGCCGGCCCCTGGAGCCTTGCACGATTGTGAAGGCGTCATGCAGACTGTTCCTCACAATCGCGCGAGGCTCCAGGCCCTCTTTCGCATGGCAGATGCCATGCAAAAAGTGTTAATGATAGAGTGTTCTTTTTTTTAATGATTTAAAGCTATTTTTAATTAATTTTTATCTATCAAACATTCACCATTACATTAACAGACAAGGCCTTTACAAACTTTTTTCCCCATAAAATATAGAGTACATATAGAGTACATATATACAATCCGCATTTCTATGTTTTTTTTTTGTTTTGTGAAGGAAACATAGGAAGAGTGTGTTCTCTAGAGTGCACCCCAGACAGACTAGCTTCCACATTTTGCACTAGTTGTAGCTTCTGAATACTTTTCAAGCCTGCAGAATGCATTTCTGTAGTCTAACTGGGATATAAATAAGGCACAAACCACTCAGGCCAAATCTGCCTTCCAAAAAAAAGAAGTCAAACTGTAGCGTGAACCTTTGAAAAAAACCCTGTCATTTGCATGCTTTACCTGCTTCTTTTCCTTCCACGTAAGCTCCCTTTTGGCCAACACATACGAGAGCTTTGCCAAAGATGCTTCAGGTGTCATATCCCCTCCTGAAATTACTCCAACATGAGCAAGGTCCTGGAAATAATGAAATTTTATGTAACAAGACATTGGGCAAAATTAATTAATTAATTATCCTAATTGGCTGCCGACGAACTGAGACAAAACACAAATGTGGTTTATCCCACGACTTGTGACACCAAATGTGGCCTTTCCTATTTAACTCCTTGCTCCAAACCCATCTCCATTATAAAAACTGTAATTGCTACCACCAAAAATCAGCCCCTCTGTACTTTTAAGAAACTCAGTAGTTTGATGAAGGGATGGGGCTCATACCACCACAAGAGATAAGATGGAGGAAACTGAAATCTATATGGATGTATACATGTATGTATGTATGTATGTATATATGTATGTATGCAGTATAAATAGTCGTATTATTGCCACCAGCACAACCACTGTCATAATTTTTATGCCCTGCTTTTTCCTAGTAACAACTCAAAGCAGCTTACAATACAAAAAAAAATTAGGGAATCATTTACCAAAGAATTAAGTGCCACATTTTAAATCAAGATTGGTTAAATGTATCTAGATTAAATATCCTTGGTTCTGTTGTTTCTGTGTTCCTTCAAGACATTTCTGACTTATGGGACCCTATGGGGAATCTATCATAGGTTTTTCTTGCAAGATTTGTTCAGAGGGGGATTGCCATTGCTTCTCTCTGAGCTGAGAGAGTGTGACTCGCCCAATGCCACCCAGTGGGTTTCCATGGCCAAGACGGGATTTGAATCCTGCTCTCTCGGAACCATAGTCCAGTGCTCAAACCACTACAAAGAACTGCATCTCCTTGATCATCCTTATTTTTCATTCCTAATAAGTAAGAGTCTTCACTAATGAAATAATTCTTAATAGCTTATCCTCCGGACCAGATTTCTATAATCTCCATCCCAATTCCTTACCACCTACAACAGAGTTTTATAACAAACTTCCACTGCCTTTCTAGGTTTTTTGATTGTTTGTTCCTTCTGGATTTTGATCATGTTCAGTAACAAAGGTGATTGCTAGTTAGAAGGTGTATAAGGAACATGAATGATAAGAGGCTGGAACATGTTCAGAGAGCTGGAAAGTGTCCAGAAGATAGCAACCAAAATGGTAAAAGGTCTGGAAACCATGCCCTATGATGGGTGGCTCAGGGAGCTGGGTATGTTTAGCCTGGAGAAAAGAAGATTAAGATTTGACATGATAGCCATGTTTAAATATTTAAAAGGATGTTATATTGAATATAGAGCAAGCTTGTTTTCTGCTGCTCCAGAGACTAGGACATGGAGCAACAGATTCGAATTACAGGAAAAGAGGTTCCATCTAGTTTAGGAAGAAATTCCTGATATTAAGAGCTGTTTGACAGTGGAATATGCTGCCTCAGGTTGTGGTGGAGTCTCCTTCTTTGGAAGTTTTTAAACAGAGACTGGATGGCCATCTGTCAAGAGTGCTTTGATTGTTTATTCCTGCATGGCAGGGAGTTGGATTGGATGGCCCTTGCGCCTGCTTCCAGCTCTATGATTCTAGGCCAGAATGGAATGGTCCTTGACTGCTTGTAGAAAAACAATAGGAAAAGGGACATGCTAGCTTCCATTGGAATGGAATTTCACAGCCTGGGGCATCACCCTATCATTTGCACAAGACTGTTTCTACCACTGTGATAAATGGATGGATATATAGGTTCTCAGATATGCTGTTCCTTGTTCTTTAAATGATAGACTGGGTGTTAATTTTTTTTAAAACTTAATTGTCCTGCACTGTGAATGTTACCTTGCTATTTCTGAAGAAACAGACATTTACTCAGTTTTTGTTGTAAGAGAATTAATGAAATAGGCTATTGATGCAGTAAACAGCACATGCTGTGCAGTTACTGAAACAGTTACTTAGAACTCTATCACTTCCTTCACCTGTCCAGTTGCATAGGTTGGAGTGACAGAGCCTCGCAAACACTGTGTGCAGTTTAGGATCACCACATTCCTCTCCGTTGCTTGCCTTAACTCTTCCAGCAAATCAGGACGGTTATTTGGGGCATTGCCACTGCCGTATGTTTCCAGTACTACCCCTTCCATTGGAGGCTGGAGAAACGCCCTCACCTGTTGAGATTATGACATTAATAGAGCAGCAGTAGTGAACACATGATGAGAAGTAATATAACCTCATGGCATATTGGCATTAAAACTTTGTACCCTGTTTTGTCCTGTCTCAACAAACAAAATGGCAGCTTTTCTCTCTCCTAAAGAGATATCTTACATTAACTTTAGAAAAGAGAGTACTCAGGCTATACATCCCAAAGTCTTTAACACTTGAAGTAATTATGCATTATATTATTGGGCTCCATTCTTTTTTTAAAAAAACCTCCTTACTTACAAATAAAATCTATTATTTAGTAGATGAATAAATCAATACGTAATATATACATGGCATAAAGCACTGATCTGCATGTACGAATGCTCTAGATTCAGTCCTTCAGCATGTTTATATGTACTCAACTCCTGTATTTCCTTAAGATTTAATGCTATTGGAAATGCTAGACTTTGGGGAAGGTATGGGTTCAATATGGAACCAACAGGTGAGGAAAGGCAGGGATACTAGGATCTATGAACAGAAATAAGGAAAATGTAACTTTTTGCCCACAAGGAAATTCTGATATTATTCAGCATTAACCAGATTATAGAATTAACTGTTTTAAGAAGATTATTACAAGTATTTCTTTTAACTCAAACCCATTGGTCTACTGGTATAAATATTCTCTACATATTTTTCTTTGGCTTCTCAATGTATATTTGGGAAGAAGAGCGTTAGTGAAATGTGACACAATTATTGCTGGGAATTTACTGGACATAGTTTGATCATGTTTTTCTGGACCACATACGGTAGTAGCAGTAATGCCTGGGAAGATCCTCAGCAACCCCACATTCCTGTTCATATCGGTGTGGACCTTAAACTTCTTTGTGGTGGTAGTTCGCCATACAATTCCCCAGTCAACTTTGAAAAAGAAAACAAGTGGGGAAAAAGAGAAAGGAGAGACTATAAGCTTGCGAGAGGACAAGTATTCAGTCCCACTAAAAACAACAATTATGCAGGCAGAAGGGGCACTACTAGCCTTCATATACACGTCTTAATTGAAGAATTTACATAAATGTGTATCTTTAAATCTACTATGGCAAACAGTGGGGTATAGCATTGGACTGGACTCTGAGAAATCAGGGTTTGAAACTTCTCTCAGTCATGAAAACCCACTGGGTAATCTTGGGCAAGTCACACTTTCTCAGCCTCAGAGGAAGGCAAAGGCAACCGCCTTCTGAACAAATCTTGCCAAGAAAAAAACATCATATATGGTATATCTCCTTGGGTTTTGCTGGTTGTTATTGTCTTTACTTACTCACTCCGTTCTTTGGGGAAGGGGACTCTTTGCAGTGATTTCTTAGATCTGTACCACAGGTTCATCCACATGTCGTTTTCTGAGGAGTTAGTATGGGTCGAAGGACAAATTTTCTCCTCTGTCTCTTTTTTAATTAGAGTATTAGAATTATAGTGCAGAAGTGATAGTTGATGCTCTATAGTACTACAACTAAAAATATTAACAGAATTAAGAGAAAGAAATATATTGTTCTGATTTGTCTTGGGAACAAATGTGACAGTTGGTGGCAGGAATTGCCAGGAAATAACACAATAATATGTTGGAAGGAAAGAAGGAAGGAAGGAAGAGCACCAAGGTGACATGGTTACTTATTGTGGAAAAAGTATATATCCCACACACACACTTTCTTTTCAGCCATACGGGACAGCTCATGTCATTTTTAAAAAGCCAACATGCGTCATAAAAATAGCATTACCAACAGTCAGAGACAATAGAAGGCACTAAAAATCAACTAAAAGACTGAAATCAACCATGAAACAGTAACCAGGAAAATTAAAGCCCCATCAGATTTTTTCAGAAGTCTTAGCTAGCTATTAGAAGATGAGAAAGGCATAAAGAGGTCTCCCAAGAAAGGAAATTCTGTGGTTCAGGTGTGGCCACAGAGAATGTTCTCTCACACATTTCTGCTGATCTAGCTTTAGCCATTAGATAGGAGAGAGGAAAGAAGAGCTTCCCACTTGGATCTGAGAAACTGGATGGAATGATTATCTGCTCCTCACCTCACAAGTGACCAGTTTGCAGAGGAGAAGTACAAAGCAGAAATTTTGCATAATCTTTCTGATGTTTTGCCCCTCCATCATTAAAGAGAGCTGGGAAGGTCTTTCTTTAGATCCAAATGACATATAATGATCATCCATGTGCAATTTGTCCTCAGTTTTTTTTAAACACAATTCAGACACAGAGACTGTAATCTGAAATGAAAGAGTGGGAGACAGAGAGGCATTTTAGCCATTTCTCTGTAGTATTCTTTTTCTGTCAAAAACTGCCATCCAGACAGGTGACATCTGTCTTGACCACAGTACATGTAAAAGGGATCTAGAAGTTTAGTAGACTATTCTTAGTAGAGCAGAAGCTGAACATGAGTCAGTAGTATGATGCAGCAGCTAAAAAAGCCAATGCAATTCTGGAATGCGTCAATAGGAGTATAATGTCTAGGTCAAAGGAAGTAATAATACCATTCTATTCTGCTTTGGTCAGACCCTACATGGAATACTGTGTCCAGTTCTAGGCACCACAGTTCAGGAAAAACACTGACAAGTTGGAACATGTCCAGAGGAGGGTGACCATATGAGGAGTGGCTAAGGGAGCTGAGTATGTTTAGCCTGAAGAAGAGAAGGTTAAGAGGTGACATCATAACCATGTTTAAGTATCTGAAGAGTTATTGTATGGAGGATGGAGCAAACCTGTTTCCTCCTACTCCAGAGACTAGTATACAGAGCAATGGCTTCAGACTTCAAGAAAAGAGATTCCATTTAAACATTAGGAAGAACTTCCTGACAGTAAGAGCAGTTTGACAGTGGAATGCGCTGCCTTGAAGTGTGGTAGAGTATCCTTCTTTGGAGGTTTTTAAACAGAGGCTGAATGGCCATCTGCTGGGAATGCTTTGATGGTGTGTTCCTGTATGGCAGGGGGCTGGATTCAACGGCCCTTGTGGTCTCTTCCAGCTCTATGATTCTATGATTTCACAGATGAAAACCAGGACATACATGGATAAAGCAACATCACAATGTGGTCAAGATGGCAAAAGTTGTAAATGAGGAAGAACACAACCTAGGAAAAGGCTGCTTTTGCCTGAGTCCACTGGGAAGGGCAAGACTCTGCCCATCCCTCTCTTCTTCTCCGTGCTGAGATGCTTGAGTACAAATTACTTTTTGCACTTTGACTTCAGTTTGTAGCAGCTGAAGTATGCTGAAGACAAGGGAGAAAGTAGAAGGAAAAGAGAGAAACTGGGACATTTTAAAATCAGCTGAAGAAAGTGGGTGGTGACAACAGAGGACTGTAGTGCCAAATTAGTTTAGTTGGAAGGTATGTGATGTGAAGGAAGGGCTAACCAAAGGAACCTCCCAGGATACCATGTAATTCACAAATGTACTACTGACATCCGCCTAAAATGACAAAATGATAAGTTAGGAAACTTCATATACAATTCTTTGACATTGTTTGCGCTTAAAACTAGGTCAGTTCTAAAAATAATTCTAAATTAAGCCTCAAATTAACCTGTCAAACACTAAAATAACTCAAAAAGTAAATTGCTCTCATGGGGGCATCGTAAGCTGCAATAATTTTGTGTCACTTACTACTTATATCCACCTCAGCATTTGCCAGAGGCGGCAGATTAGGGGAAGAGAATGCATCAAAGCTTCCTGTGTCCACCTTGGTTACCCTGTTTCCCCGGTAGAGTTTATGGTGAAAATAGAGGCACACCTGCAAGATAAAGCATGTCTCAGTGAGGGCTGCCATGTGATCAGTTCAAAGCAAGCCATCCTCTGTTCAACTTAATTATCCAACCACTGTGAAAAACTGTAATGTACTTCATATACTAATTTATCCGAACAGTGACAAACTGAGAACATAAGCTAGTGGAAGTCAGCGTCTTAAGGAAGTTGCTAGCCATTAACATAACCGAGTTAAAAAATGTTAATGTTCAAGATGTGCGTTAAGGAGATGTCCACTAAGGAGGAAAAAGGACAGTTAAGCAGAGTTGCATTGTCCCTATCTGGAAAATGAGGGGTAATACTACCGATCCTACTTACAACACTGCCCTCCTCCTTGCTGCTAGGCCTCATCTCCATAGCAACCAGCCTATTCAAGACAGACACAGCTGACTGAGGCCCAAGAGCTCTCTGGCTGAGAATTCTAAAAGGTCTTTCCTTTCCTCTTAAGAACTCAGCAAACTGTCTTCTCCAGCATCTGTAACTTTTTCCCATATTTCCCAATGCAATCTGTATTTAGAGTTATTTATGTACACAGTTTGGGGTCCTGAGGGAGTACACTGTGCTCCTCCTTGCTGCTAGGCCTCATCTCCATAGCAACCAGCCCATTCCAGTACCTATAACTTGTCCCCATATTCCCCAATGCAATCTGTATTCAGAGTTGTTAACATAACAGAGGTTTGGTTTCTGAGGGAATACACTGCCAGTCTTCTTGCTGCTGGGCCTCATCTCCATAGCAACAAGCCTGAGGTCCAGGAGCTCTCCAGCTGGGTATTCTAAAGGCCCCTCCCTGAACTGCCATCCCCAGGATTCCATAGAATCTTCACAGCCAGCCTTTTTACAAAATCTTTTTAAGCTCCCCTCAAGTCCCTTCTTATTCCTTGTCTTCTGTTTAGCTAGAAGTGATAAGCAGCACCAGCAGTGGGAGGATGGTAAAGAATGGTAAAGGAATGCTGGAGAAACACAAATTTTCATCAAAGGATTGCAGCAGCATGCCTGCAATAGAGCCTGAGCTGGGAAAGAATGGGATTCTACTGTTCTTTAAATATATATATATTTAATATATATTATTTAAAAGAAAAGAAATAAAAAGAAATATCTAATATTTACATCCATACATAGAGTAGAAATATAACCATCAACAATTGTTGCAAAAAAGAAAGAAAAAAACTATTATGTTGAAAAAAGAGTTGGCAATAAAGAGTTACAAAGTATGCTTTCTAACTGATCCCTTTGTAGCTGCGTGGGCTGGCTTATGACAGACAAGATAAAGAGCAGCTGTCCCAGAATACCTTACTGAGCATCTGCAAAGAGCAAACAGAGGTGGAAAAGGAGAAAACCTGCCTAGCCACCTACACCTACCATGTTAAAAAAGCACAGATCTACAGGAATGGCTACCAAAGTCGAAATGGTAATAAAAGTGAAGGCTGGTAAGAGGGAAAAAAATCATCCCCATATGCACTTTTGAAGGAGCTTTCATGTGATCTATGAAAGGTTCAGAATGTTTTTCTTTACTTACCTGACTTGGTTATTTTATTTTATTTTATTTTTACATGTGTGTAATGTTAGTTTTGAATGAAAAGTTTGCTGAAACATGCTGAAGTGTTCCTGTCCCTGTTCTTTCCATGCTATTTCTACCTCTAGTACCAAATTTTTTATGAAAGAAAGAATGACCAAGAATGACCATTTATTTTGTGAACTGAGGTGTACCTAATATTTGCTTTTCATCTGTGCTATGAGCTGCCTTGGGTCACATGTAGCAAAAAAGGGAGGATATCTAATTCTCTGTTTAATAAAGCATTTCAAGCAAAGAAAATTTGATACTACAGACCTCAGGAATGACAAACAGTCCAGCAATCAGAAGGGCCCCCAGTAGATTGGAACGTCCATCATTCCTCAATTCATATATAGGTACCTAAGAAATAACAAAAGATGGCAATCACATGGAAATTTAAGGTGCTTCCGTAACAGTAACAGAGGGCTAGTAGCACCACCAAAGACTCTGTACATGCATTTCACATCCCCACTCCGTAACAGGCTGTTTATGGTAAGAAAAAAGATGGTAAAGGCAGTGGAGAAACATGACTGGGTTCCAGGCTGAAAGCTATTGTCATCTGGACTCTTATGAAATTCTGTAGCAAATCTCAGCTGGAAGTATCTTTACTTGAGCAGCAAAATATAAGCATTCTCTACACCTCCACCTGCAATCAATTTCCACACAATGTCCTCACATCTAATTCTTGCAATATATTATAGGACTTGATAACAACAACTACAGCTTCACTGGTTCTTGTACCCTCTCAGCCGTCTACGTAATACATGCTATCATTTGTCATCAGTGTCCTGTTCTATTCCTACTTTATATCCTCTTGAGCTCCACAGGATATCCACAGGATAGCCTTAAGCAAGCAGAGTCCTTCCCCATTTAAATTTGGGAAGGGGGAATTATTTTGCTTCCCCCAAACATAAACACTCAAAAGCTGCTACAAAATGTGGTGGCTTTGCTCTCTCTACCCTCTGATCCTAACCTCCTAAAAGCAATAATAACAACAAAAGGGCTTAAAAATCAGCTGAAAATGAAACCAAAAGTGACATTACATCCCTTCCGGATGTATTTTGACATGGTGGCGTCGTCCACTGAGGCAAGTGGCAGGATGCAAAAACTGGTCCCTGCCCACAGCATAGTTCCCCACTTCTGTTCTGTGTAAAATGATTAATGGAAACGGCAACATTTCAAAAGAACAGTGGGCAAATCTTTTAGGCTGTAAAGACCCTCTGTCTCTGACCACAAGGCGGCTTTTCTTGAACAAAAGAATTTCAAGACACATTCCAATGCAAAACATCAAGTTGTTGTTGTGTGCTTTTAAGTGATTTCCAACTTATGGCAACCCCAATCACAGGGTTTTCTTGGCAAGATTTGTTCAGAAGGGGATGCACATTTGCCTCCCTCTGAGGCTGAGACAGTGTGACTTGGTCAAGGTTTCTGTGGCCGAGCAGGGATTTGAACACTGGTCTCCAGAGTCATAGTCCAGTGCTCAGACCACTATAACAGGGCTTAAATAGAGACAAAGACCTTTTATCACACTGCATGTGTTAACTAGCTTATTAGTACAATAATGTCCATATTACTGCTGTTTGGTAACACAGTGGACTGCTCGTTACCATTAAGATAACAATCACTGTTCATACCTTTTTGTACCTCAGTCCCCTCTGTTCCACTAATTAAAATCACAAACTCGCTAAAGCATGCATATAATACTTAAGCAAGCAGGTAATACAACTGGGGTGATAATACTACTTATGTCTGATGAAGTTGGCTGTAGTATACAAAGGGCTATGCCAAATAAAATTTGTTAAGCCTTAATGTCCCCTTTTTGTTCTTTTTGCCATTAAAATTGTAATGTTGAAATAAATAAAAACATTATATATAATAAAAGACACTAAAGTCATTAGCAACACTCAAGGGATAAAACAGAGCATTTGCCTGTACTCCTAGATGTGGCACAAAAGGTAGAATCTCATGCAAGAACCGTGAGGACATTTAGGAGGTCTCCATAAGTGGTACTGGCAGCAGCGGGACATAACAATTCATATGGAAGATTGGGCAAGCTTGTTTTCTGCTGCTTCAGAAACTAGGACATGGAGCAATGGATTCAAACTACAGGAAAAGAGATTTCACCTAAACATTAGGAATAACTTTCTGACAGTAAGAGCAATCTGAAACTGGAACATGCTGTCTCTGAGTGTAGAAGAGTCTCCTTCTTCAGAAGTTTTTAAACAGAGGCTCGATGGCCATCTCTCCGGAATGCTTGGATTGTGTATTCCTGCATGGTAGGGGGCTGGACTCAATGGTCCTTATAGTCTCTTCCAACTCTGCAATTCTATGATTGATCCCCATATTTGGTGCCACAATAAGGAGAAGTCCTTATAAAGACTTCCGAGAAGGGTAGAGGTAGAAAAGAATCCTGCCTGAAACTCAGGACAGTCACTGCCAGTCAGAGGTGATAACACTGGGCTAGTAGTCTACTTCAGTATACAGGAGATTCCTGTATTTCTATATATAGTATCCTCGTTATGACAAAATATAGTAACTCATCTACTTGTTCTACAAATTTTCCTGTATTTGTTTTGTTGGTTTTGTTTGCTGTAGACTTAAATAACAACAACAACTTTATAATGTATAATTGTTTATTTTAATAATAATAATAATAATAATAATAATAATAATAATAATAATATTTCTTACTCGCCTCTCCCTATGGATTGAAGTGGAGAACAACAGATTAAAATATAGTAACAGATGGATACAGAGCATCAGTTAAAAACACATAACGCCAATTAAAAATACGTAAACAGTTAAAAGACATGCATATTAAAAACAATTAATGCATAATTTAAAAACTCTAATTTAAAAATCATCTGGATAGGCCTGCTGTTTTAAACTCAGAAAGCATATCAGCTGTCAAATCTCCTCTGCAGATCACTCCACAATTTGTGGGCAGCTGAACAACTGTCTGGGTAACACTTGCTAGCCTGGCTGACTTTAGTAAATGTCTCACAGAGGACCTGAGTATACAAGTGGATTATATGGCACAAGGCTATCCCGTTCATAACCTGGACCCAGGCCATGTACAGCTTTAAAGATAAGAACTAATAATTTGTACCTTGCCAGAAATGAATTGGCAGCTAGTGGAGCAATCTTAATATTTGTGTAATACAATCACTCCTAGATGCACCAGTATCCAATCTGGTGGCTACGTTTTGAACTAAGTGAAGTTTCTGAACTTGGTGCAGAGATAGCCCAATGTACAACACATTGCAGAAGTCCAAACTTGAGGTTACCAGCACATGCACCACCTCCAGCTCTAGGAAGGAATGCAATCGGCATAACAGCCGAAAATGATAGCAAGCACTCTAAAAGTAGAGGCCCTTGACTTCAATGGAGGCCCTTGACTTCATTTTGACAAGTCTTACAGGTCTCCTACAGCATCATTCATCTAGTGGAAATTTTGAGAAAGTTGCACTATAGAGACAAAGGTCAAAGGACCTCATACTCTGCTAGGTGAGCAGCATAACCACAACCACAAGCTAAGTCTTGCAACCGCAAACTAAGTTCATTTACCTGAGCTCCTGTTAGAATAATGGTTTTACCAAGGTTCTCACACATGAAGGACAAAGCAGCAGCTGTATAAGCCATTGTGTCTGTTCCATGAAGGATCACAAAGCCATCATACTGTTCATAGTAGGTCTAAGGAAATCAAAGACACTGAAGTAAATAATTCCCAAAGACAGATATGTGGGATCAAACAAAGATTGCTAAGCATAATAGTTTCACCTCCAGTCTGGACACATTAGACAGTCCTACAGATTGTACACGGGCTGATATCGCTATTGGTAAAACCCACCCCTGTCGTATTGTAGGTTACTGGCAGAGCAAAATGGTTTGAGTGTTGGACTAGGACTCTAGGGCCATTTCCGCACTACACTCTTATACCGCGATTATTCCACTTTCAACATCCTATGGAATCCTGGGGTTAGCAGTTTGGGGAGGGGCCAGCCAGCCGGCCCCTCTCGAAACTGCAAACCCCAGGATTCCATAGGATGTTGAAAGTGGAATAATCGTGCTATAAGAGTGTAGTGCGGAAATGGCCTAGGACACTAGGTTTCAAATCCCAGCTCAGCCATGGAAAACCACGGTCTTGGGCAAGCAGTACTCTCTGTTTCAGAGAAAGGCAAGGGCAAACCTCTTCTGACTAAATCTTGCCCAGAAAAACCCAGGGTAGTATTTCCATAAGTTAGAGTTGACTTAAAGGGACATAATAACAACAAAAAAAAACAAACCACCATAAAATGATTGAACAGCACAGTAATGGCAAGGCAGAGTTGTGTAGCGGGCAGAGGACAACTAGGTTCAAAATGGTAATACACTATTCAATTGGAATCAGAATAGCAAGATTTAGACCAAAAGTATCAAACAGCTTGCTAGGCTTGAATGCCTTGGTTCAAACTCAAAATGTGTATTTACTGTATTAGTACATCAGCTTTCCTAGTATTTCAAACTAGTTTATAACAACAAAAATAAAATGTTAAACCCGCAACATGAAAAGGTAACTGAACAACAATGTAGAAACCATCTGAAAGAAAAAATATAGAAGATAATATTCTATGAAACAAAATCCTGATGAATACAGAGTGCCAAACATCATTTCTTGAAGACTGATGAGTGGATTTGGGTCCCCTGTGAGTCCCTCTGAACCCCCTTTGCTGGGGGGGTTGGTGGCCAGCTCTACATATTCTAAATCTAGCTGCCTGAACCACGTGGGGCGACAGCAGCGAGAAATGCCACTAAGCTGCCTGTCGCGCCGCCATTAAACCCGGAAGTCAGACATTCTCTTAGTGCCAAACACCTTTTCAAGCAAAGCTGTCATCAAGCAGACACCTCTGTTTGCTTCTTCAGGAGGGAGATTTCACATATTTAGAGCCACTGACGTAGAAGTCTAATTTCAATATCTGAATCTGTGACACAAATGAATCTACCTCGCAGTTGAGGTATAATCCAGAGGCATTACTGTCCATAAAGTTAGTACCAAATATACCTAAGTTATACTCTCTAACATTGCACAGATGCAAACTGGGACATGTATGGCCAAGCAACATCAGAGTGTGGTCACAACGGCAAATCCTTAATGAGGAAGAACATATAGCCTAGGAAAAGCAGCAGCAATTTGCTTTTGCCTGAGACTACTGCTAAGGGTAAAATTCTGCCCCTTCTCTCTTCTCTTCCCCCACCAGTCAGTTAACCAGCTGCACATTACTTTTGCACTTTGAACTCAGTTTGAAGCAACTGAAATAACCTGAGGGCAAAAGGGACAAATGGAGAGAGGAGAGAGAAACTGGGACATTTTACAAGCAGCTGAAAAAAATGGGATGATAATCAGGACTGTCCCTGCCAAATCAGGACCTTTGGAGGGTATGTTGAATTATCAACATATTTTAGTATGTAAGTATAAGTAATCCAGACATATAATCTAATACCTCAAGATCTTTGGCGATCTTAGCCCAGTCATCTGTTGTCATGTTACAAGAATCAACTAGTGGTGAATACTCCAGAATGGTGTAGATCACTCTTTTCTTTTTTTTAGAGAGGCTGAATAAGACAGAAAAAGAAGTTAAACATACAAAAATGTCCTCTTTGGGCCTTTCTTGGCTCTCATATAAAGCAAGATCCTCAGGATTCCACCTCCACCAGCTGCACCTATCACTGAGCTCTGAACCTGGCAGGCCTGGTGGTATCATCGTGACCTATGGAGACAGAAGCTGAGGAACAGAGAAGAAACCAGGTGCCAACACACCCCTGGAAGACCACAGAACGATATTCTTTAACTCTGTAGACTTGCAGGTCCAACACATAGAAGGCATTGTTCAGAAGGTGAACTTTATGAAGCTGAATGTCCACATGTACTTACGGAAGTATCAAAGTGTTTTCTGCAAATGTACAGGAATCATAAAAATTTGTGGCCTTGGCATATTCTGCATCGTGTAACATAGGCATTTTTTTCAAGGCCTCCACCAGCTTATTAGCCTGAGGAGCAAGCCCTAGAAAGAGAGACACACATAAAAGGAATTGGTTGAATACCAGCTGTCAACTTTCAACAGAACATAGGCCATTTCCGCACTACACTGTTATAGCGCTATCGTTCCACTTTCAACATCCTCTGGAATCCTGGAGTTTGCAGTTTAGGGAGGGGCTGGCCGGCCCCTCCCTAAACTGCAAACTCCAGGATTCCAGAGGATGTTGAAAGTGGAACGATAGTGCTGTAACAGTCTAGTGTGGAAATGGCCAGTCTCTCAAATTGGACGGTGCAGGTCTTATATAACCCTGTGGATGAGAACATGCATGCACATTTTGATCTACCTTAAGAGATCTATAAACTAGCAAGAGGCAGGGTTCCCTGGAACTGCCTTGGACAGTTATTCTCTTTTTCCTTCCCCTTCCTCTTTCCTTTTGTGTCATGTCTTTTCAGATTGTAAGCTTGCAGAGCAGGAACTATCCTCCCTCGCTTTTATTAATATGTAAACTGCTGGGAGCTTTTCCCGCCAAGTGTACTTTTTCCAGCAGCCATATTGAAAGGTCCCACAGAGGGAAATGGACGTATTTCGAGCGGTGTGGGTTCTGGGGCGCTTGTGGGTGTAGGTGAGAGTACTTTTTGTGTGTGCTTTCATTTAAAAAAAGTACTATAGGCCTATTTTCTTCCAGCAGGCCTAACCAGTTATTATAATTATGAATTTTAAACTGATGTATTTTAAACGATTTTATGTGTTTTTAGTGTATTTTAATCTACAGTGTATTTTTAATTATATTTTAATTTATGCTGCACCCTGCCTCGAACTGTAGGGAGAGGCGTGTAATAAATAAATGATGATGATGATGATGATTGCACTTGGAGGGCTATCTGCATGATTTGGAGGCAAAGATTGTCTGAAAATCATGCAATTTTTTTTAAAAAATGGGTGTATTGGGGGGGCTTTGGAGGAATGGTGAGGGATGCCCTTTGCCCACCTATGTGGTATAACTACTTGAAAGAAAGAAAGAAAGAAAGAAAGAAAGAAAGAAAGAAGGAAGGAAGGAAGGAAGGAAGGAAGAAAAATAACTAAAATAGTATCTCTTTAAATGCCAACATGTAGGGGAACAAACCAAAGAGAAAGGGCTGTTACTGCCTTGAGTGCCAGTCACAATAGAGGATTTTGGCATTGCAGGACCGACACCATTTAAAAAATGATGTTGATGTCATACAAAGTTAGGGGTGGTGGTTCAATCAAGTAAGAGTCAGAAATCGTTCCACGTAGAAGGCTTCTAGTGGTGTACAAACGTGACAGAAAAAAAGGAACTGGGGACGAGTGCAACAGGGGGCCTTAAATAGCCTCAGGGGAAGGGGCGGAGTTCCTGCCAAAATGCTAGGCCTAGAGCTTCTAGAACAGTGGTTCTCAACCTGTGGGTCCCCAGATGTTTGTGGACTTCAGCTCCCAGAAGCCCCGAGCATTGACCATAGTGGCTGGGGCTTCTGGGAGCTGAAGTCCACAAACATCTGGGGACCCACAGGTTGAGAACCACTGTTCTAGAAGATTCCAAAGGCAGCACTGCGCAGGTGTAGTCTACTCATTTGTGTGAGTCACAGAGACTATGAAGAAGAAAGGGCTTTTACAAGGGTGCCATATTGCTTTAAATTGTACAGTCTTTTAACTGCTTTTCATCCTTTTAAAGTCTACATTTTAAATTGTTTTAAAGTTTATTTTTTATATTGCTTTTCATTAAAAATCAATAAAAAATAAAAAATAAGCACAGTAAATATGTGTAAGAAACAAAAATGTAAATCAAAATATAATAAATACAACAAAGTATATTTTAAAAATATTTTACACAAGTCTGTACATTAGAAATGGAGACATTAGTACTATCTAATTATACAAAGCTTTATATTAAGAACTTTTATACTATTATAATGTATATATTACCAATTAACTTAACTCTTTTGTTCTCCAATTATAATCTTTTTACATGTTGTTGTACTTTCTGCGTTCCTTTACTTAGTTTACAATTGTAACTTGTGTGATATCTCTATTTATCAGTTTTAATTTTATATGACTTTAACTATTATTTTGTCCGTTTCTCAATACATAATTATCTTCTTTTCCCCATGCCCAACTACTAACATGGCTAAAGAATTTAAAGAATTGTTATATGCTGGACTGACACCATTGTTCTCATATATGATTTTGTTTTTTCACAGTGTTATATATTATAATAATGCATATGTCATGTTATAGTTTTAGATATCATTTGTAATACTTATGATACTTACGATAATGCATACATACATTTAGTCTGTTTCCTCATTACCTCAATTACTTCATTTTACAGTACAGATTATATATGCAGTGTTTTCCATCACCTTCCCTCAGTGTTTCCAATTTTTTCTCTATATATTTCTCTACTGGGCTCCACTCATCCTTAGTTTTATTTTATAATTTCCCATTTATTACAAGAGTTAGATTGTCTAATTGTTTCATCTCAATTAGTTTGATTAACCAGTCATCCATATCTGGTATCTGTTTGTTTTTCCAAAATTTGGCATATACAATCCTAGCCACTTTTATCATTTATCATGTTGTCCTCCAATATTTCTTACTCAGTTCTTGAAGCATATTTAATTTAAAAAAAAAGTTCCAGTGATAATGGAAGACGTGTCTGTAAGATTTCTGACATAGCTTTTTGTATATTCTTCCAGTAGCTCTTGGCTTGTGGACAATACCACCACATATGAAAAACTGTACCATTTTCTGCTTCACATTGCCAACAGTTACTTTTCATTAGGATGTCTTTGAAATTGTTTTAAAGTTTAATTGTTTTTTAAGGTTGACTTTATGTATGTTTTAAACTGTAGTGTAATCATTTTAATTTGTGACCTGTTTAAGGCTCCCATTTTAGGAAAATGGTGGAATATAAACAAAATTAATAGCAGCAGCAGCAATATGCTTTTCAGCCTGAGAAGCAAATTCGATTGCACAGTTTTCAGGCATTCCAGTGGCATACAGGACCAAATCAAAGGAGGTGGGGGGACAATTCCTCCAACATTTCACAGATGGAAGATGGAACACGTGGACAAGTAACAACAGAGTGGTAAGGGCCTTTCAATGTTTTACAATATGGAAAAGGCTACACAAAAGCTAGAAACACTTAAAAAACAGTATTATGAGGAAAAGGACAAATTTTGTCCAAGGTTCTTCATTTCTGTCCAATAGTTTAAGCCCCTGGCCACTGCCCCTGCCCATCTCTCTCCCACTTACCTCCATCAGACTCACTGCCCACCATGCCAATAGTACCCCCAGTGTTGAGCACCAGGACTTGAGCTCTGGTCTCATCCCTGGCAGCCCAGGCATCTTGGGAGCCCCACATACTGTCAAGGCTCAACAAAGAAGTTCTCAGTCGCGGCAGCCGTGGGGCTGTAAGTGTTGCTCCTGCTGTTGCCATGCTCTTTGTCTGTTCAGAGTCACTGCATTCAGTGCTGTGGATCTTCCTGAAGCCTTGGTCCTATCATCTCCCTGCCCTTTAATGCACATGGCATCTTCCATCTGACACCTGATGCTTCCACTGTGTTACCTCATCCTGAAACTTAACAGTAGGTGGCAGTAAGTGTTCCTTTCCAGATTGCAAGGTTTTAGTGCTGCCTCATCATAGCAGTAAGTGACCTGTGGAATTAGAATTGGTTTTCATACCAGGGAAGGAATGGCTGCTTTTGTAAGAGCATCCCTCTAGGTTCCATCCACACTAATGGGTATGAAAGGACCACACCAAGTATGTATTTAGGGACCCAACAAGACATGCTAAATGTCTTACCAGTAAATTATTAGTAGTATTAGTATTAGTATTTATCTATTTATTTATTTGTTACCTGCCTCTACCCAGGGCTTGAGGTGGGGTATAGAGTAGCTCAAGTTATAAAGTTGTAGTTAAAAGATACATAGAACAATTAATAAAAATATAAAATATACTACTGTAAAAAATACAAGTAAAAGCAAAAATTAAAACTAGACTGGGTGGGCCTGCTACTAGCTTTTGTTTATAGCAGGGATGGGCAACTGGGGAATGTTAGAAGGCCATGTTAGCCTCTCAGGAGAACTTGGAGGGCTGTAATTTTCCACTATACTACCTGAGAAAAAAATTGCCCCCAAATGCCCCCTAGGCGCAATGGGGGCATTTTCACCATTGTTTGGGGATGCTCCTTAGGGCTGTTAAGCCAAGGAGAGGTCTTTCTTTAACAGGAAGTGAGCAGAAGCCATGTCCTGTTTACTTCTGATTTCACAAAAGGCCTCTCTTGTGCCTAAGCTAGCCCAAGGGCGCAAAATGTAGTGGAAATGCACCATAGAGGACATTTGGGGGCATTTCAGGGGAAAAAATTACAAAAACTTTTGTTGACTCCAGGGGGTTTGATGAATCTCATAAATGGTTCAGGGGCCACCATTTCCCCACCCCTGGTTTACAGTCTCTTCTTCTCCCCCTCTCTCCACATGGCAGGAATGGGTAACTTTGGAGGGTACAGGGGCCTACTTTTGTCTCTAAACCTCCCACCAGGCTGCACCTCCTGGAAATCAGCAAGTATGCAGAAGAAAACAAAAAGATAAGTTGCTTCAATCTCTATTTTGGACTGTTTTCAGGGATCTGGGGTGTATGTGGTTCTACAGTAACTAGATATAATATGCTTACAAGAAATTCACATAAAACCAGAAAAAAATCATTTGATTCGTAACAAGAAGCTGGGAAGTGAATATGTATCTACATCAAGTACAAAGAAAAGAGGGGTAGTCCTATATATAAATTTGAGACTCCACTCTAAAGAGATATTAAAAGATGAAGCGGGTCACTATGTCGTGGTTGAAATTAATTGGCAAAATCAAAAAAATTTACTAATTGGAATATATGGTCCGCATAGGAAACAAGACATTTTTTACAAAGAACTAAACAGGAAGATTGTGGACTTAGAATATAGCCATCTTATATTTCTAGGCGATTGGAATAGGGTGATCGATCCAAAATTGGATAGGAAGTCAAAGAAAAAGATAAAAGAAAAACAAGGGAAATTGCCTGGATCATTTGAGAATATGATGGATAATCTGGATTTAATAGACACGTGGAGATATAAATATAGTATAACCAAGGACTTTACATTCTATTCCGAACCCCACGCTTCATTATCAAGAATTGATATGTTTTTGATATCAAAGTCCCTAGCCCAAATGATTATAAACAAGAGATACTACCCCGAAATCTATCAGATCATAACCCAATTTTATTGATATTAAAATGTAAATCGGAGGAATCATTTAATTGGAAATTAAAAGAGAAATTATTGTTAGAAGAAGAATAAGTACAGAAAATCAAAAATCAGATTAAAATTTATTTCGATGAAAATCTCAATAAAGGAGTAAATTTAACGACGGCATGGGACGCGGCAAAAGCAGCACTCAGGAGGTATTTAATACAGCACAATGCGAAATTAAATAAGAAGAAAAGAGAGAATTTTCAAAAACTGAATGACGACTTGAAAAAGAAAGAAAGAAGTCTTAATGACGACCCAGGAAATAAAAGAACGCAGAGAGAAATTAAAATACTATGGAAACAAATAGAGGCAATTAGAAACGGAGATCAATGAGAAAATGATTTATATTAGACAGCATTATTTTGAATGGGCAAATAAAGCAGATAAATGGCTATCATATAGACTAAAAAAAAGGAAGGAGAAGACATTGATTACTAAACTCAGAAGTAGAGAGATAATATATACAGATCTTCAACAGATAAAGAAAATAGTATTAAATTATTATAAGATACTATATAAAGGCCACAAACTCCAAGAAAAGACGATAGAAACATATTTAACGCAACAAGACCAAGCAATATTAACAGAGGAACAGCGGGAGAAATTAAATAAACCAATTACACTAACAGAAGTAACAGAAGCAACTCGGGAAGCAAAAAAAGGGAGGTCACCAGGTCCTGATGGATATACAAGTCAATTTTACAAAAATGTCCAAAATGAACTTGCTCCTATCCTCCAAACAATTATGAATGAGGCATTAAAAGGAAGGATTCCCGATACGTGGAGAGAGGCTAATATAATCTTAATACATAAAGAAGGAAAAGATCCGTTGGATATCAAAAACTATCACCCAATTTCACTCTTGAATTCTGATTATAAAATATTTACATATATATTAACTAACAGATTAAAAGAGGTATTAAAGGAAATAATCACAGAAGACCAAGTGGGCTTCCTCCAGATAGACAAATAAAAGATAATATGTGTAATTTAATTAATATCCTAGAACTATGTGAAAATCATTCCCAGAAAAAATTAATGGCATTATTTCTTGATATCGAAAAAGCCTTTGATATGGTAAATTGGAAATTTTTATTTAAGGTGTGCCAAAAGATGTGTTTAGGACCCAACTTTATAAATTGGATTAAATCAATCTACTCAACACAATACGCACAAGTGATAGTTAACGGTCAAAAAGCTGGAAAATTTGAAATCCAGAGAGGGACACGCCAGGGCTGCCCATTGTCTCCATTATTATTCTTATCAGTTATCGAAGTCTTGATAAGAAAAATAAGAAGTCATGAAAAAATCAAAAGAATTAAGGTACAAGGCAAGGAACACAAGATAAAAGCATTCGCAGACGACCCAATGATAACACTAGAATACCCGAGGGGACATACAGATGTTTTGAAAAATATCCTCAATAATTTTGGTAAAAATTCAGGTCTGAATATTAACAAGGAAAAAACTATGATTTTGACAAAAAATATGACGGAATTAGAAAGAAATACAGTAGCACAAAGCACCGGCTTTACACTAGCATCAAAGGTTAAAAAGCTCGGAACTACCCTTACAAATAAGACTTCTGACCTCTTTAAAAATAATTACTTGAATGTTTGGAAAACTATTTCAAAAGATTTAAAGAATTGGAATGCTCTAAACTTATCTTGGTTGGGGAGAATCACAACAATTAAAATGGCTGTACTCCCAAAGATGTTAGTCCTATTTCAGACCATCCTTATTATCCAAAATGAGAAGGTTATCAAGGCTTGGCAAAAGGAAATAGTCAAATTTATATCGGGGGGTAGAAAACCAAGGGTTAAAATGAAATTGTTGGAGGATGCTAAAGAAAGGGGTGTTTAACTTTACCAAATTTAATCTTATATTATCATGCCTGCGGACTGAATTGGATTCAGAAATGGGTCAAGTTAGACAATACGAAACTACTGAATTTGGAAGGAGAAGGATCAGGATCAGGCTGGCATTATTAGTTCTGGTTTAATAAAGGGAAACATAACAGTTTAACTGACACTATTTAAGATCCGCCTTAATGAAAATCTGGAGAAAATATAGCACGAAAGCCTGTACTAAAACTCTGAAATGGGTATCCCCGCACGAGGCTTTCTACAAAAAGGAAAATATCTTGTTCGATAAATGGATTAGATACGAGGATATGATAGAAATACAACGCGAACAAATCATAATCAAAACACAACTGGAAATGAAGGAAATGGGGATAAAATGTCATTGGCTTTTATATAAACAGATAAGAGAAAAATTAAAGAATGATGTTAAATTTAATGGTTATCAAAAGAAAGAAGAAGAGCTGAACATGATTTTATACTCAGATAAATAAAAAATTATCTCCTCTATCTATAAGATTTTATTAAAATGGTATACAGAAGATGAAACAGTTAAAATACCAGTGTTGAACTGGCCAGAATTTCTCCCATCCTGTTTCGATGGAACAATGGGAAAAATTCTGGTTGAAAACTATAAAAATAACAGCATGTCAGGATATTAAAGAAAACCTATACAAGATGTATTTTCAGTGGTACTTTACTCCCCAAAACTTGGCGAAGATGACAAGCAGATGCTCTAATAAATGTTGGAAGTGTGGAAAAGAGATAGGTTCCTTTTACCACACTTGATGGACATGTAAAATAGTGGAAGAGTTTTGGAAAAAAGTTCATAATCAAATCGAAAAAATATTGGATGTAAGATTCACTATGACTCCAGAGGTTTATATGTTATCGATGTTAGAAAACGATTTGGAAAAAAAGGCAGGTAGACAACTATTTTACATGACTGCGGCAGCAAGAATGGTGTTAGCATATAGATGGAAAGGAGATAGTATGCCTACAATAGAAAAATGGGAAATGAAATTATTTCATTTAATTCAAATGGACAAATTAACATATGTATTGAACGGGGAAAACAAAGAAAAGTGCATAAAACAATGGGATGGAATATTACAATACTTTAGGAATTCATGGTATAATAGTGATATGGTGAATATAGATTTTTGAAAAAGATTCAGGACAAAGAGATACAACAGTAATTACAAGACCAAGAATGTTAGATATAAAATAAAATAATCTCTAATGCCGAAGTCAGAAGTATGTTGGGAACATAATCAAATGAATAACAAGAGAAAGCATTGTATCTAATGTATGTAATTCGAATGTGATTGTTTGTCTTTGTGTAAGTTCAGTTTATTTTTTGTCAAGTGTTTGTTTTCTCCTTTCTTTTTCTCCTTTCCTTTTTTCTTCTTTTATATTTTTTTCTTTTCTTTTTATGTAATTTTAAAGAAATAAAGCATTTCTAAAAAAAAAGAAAGAAAGAAAGAAAATTCCTGTTAAGTGATTAAGGGAGTTGCAGTTTATAACATCTGCAGAGCCAAAGATTCCCCACCCCTGCAATACCACATGACTAACACGTGAACAAGTTATTCAGAATTCAAATAAAGTCCATACTTTTTCTTTACAGCTTCAGTTAGTCAGGTAGGAAAACATAAAATAATAAATCAGAGAACTTTGCTTTTTGTGTGGTACTTGTGGCAGATAAGCTTTTCCTTGGAACAATTTAACTCTTATATATGCTTATTTGCAAAAAACATCCAAGTAGTTGTGATACGACTTCTTTCTGGTAAAGTGTGCTTAGCGTAAGATCCTCAGGCATTCAGTAAACCCAGCTTATTCAACTGGTACAGACAAGTGCTTTTTCCTCTTGCATCACACTGGTCAGACTGGTCAATGACAAGAATTGGCCTCGGCTAATGAGGAGAAAGCCATTTTAGTTTAGTCAGCTTGAGACCAGTATCTAACCCTACTTTGTTATTGGTACTGGGTGTGAGTGGACAACTGTGGCCCCCACCAGATGCGATTGGACTGCAACTCCCGCGAGCCCCTGCCACTGGTTATGATGCCTATGGCTGACGGGAGGTAAGGTCCACTAACAGCTGGAAGGCCACAGCTGTCTAGCTCTGCACTAAGCCACAGTTAGGATGACATTTGAATGCAGCCATATTCTGACTTTACATAAGGTAAATTGTGACAGAAGATTCCAGAACTACTCAATTATGGACAGCCAGATCTAGCTCACAAATCACATACTACATCCACAAAGTGTTTTTGAGGGCTCTGCTATTTTGACCAGCTTCATTTTGTCTGGCTATATTCTAATAATATTTAAATGGCTGGAGGTTGGGGTCAAATCTTACCAGATTCCATTCATAAGGCTTTCTGTGCCATTTAGGAGGAATCACACTGTGAGGTTTTGATTTGCAGATCAGGCAGAAAGGATGAGGGAAGGGGAAGTATTCACTGGGGGTGAGTTATTCACATTTTTTTGGCTTTTGTAAAGGTTCTGTGCCCCTAACCCTCGTGACTGTAAGGGCCTATTGTATATATTGTTTTACTGCAAAATATGCTGAGTAGTTACCAAGAGGTGTATGAGTCAAAGAGATGGCGTACTGCTACATCAGAGAAAGAAGCTTACTCAAGCACCCACCTGGCATGTTTATCACCAGCATATTTCTAGAAAAGGCATTGGGCAGTGCCTTGGGCTAATGGCAATACACCACTGGAATTCAGATTTTTTTTTCATGCAAGGATCTTAATTGTAAGCCAAAAAAAAATTCACCCTTACAGAAGACCTCCCTGCAACTGGAATCTCTGAACAGTTGGGATTTCCAATTACGTGGAGAGGCTCCATGCGTAATGGAGCTGACCTCTACAGAAGGTTGCCTTCTACACATGGCAAGTGATAACAGAGGAGGTCAGGACTAGCATGTTCTCCTCCTCACATAGTTATTCTGACTAGGTAACAGAATGCCTAAATAGGTCTTCCTTCCTGCATGTGCATTGGTGTAAATCCAGTTGTTACTTCCTTCTAGAGTAGACTTAACAATTCAGGTTCAGGGGTAGCTGTGTTGACCATGCAGCAAAATACAGTCAGCCCTCCACATTTGCTAGAGGTAGTTGCTCAGGACCTCCACAACAGTGGAAAAATCGCAAATATCAAAATGTATGTGGGTCTGTGGGAAAGGGGGCCAAGGCATGGTGGGCAGAATGGGCACCCAAAGCAGGTCAAGGAAAGGAGGGGGAAAGGGGGTGGGTTAGCATAGTAGCCCTATCCTTTTTCTCACCTATCGCTTTTTCTGCTGTGTGTGCAGGGGAGCAGTTGGAGAAGGTTGTTGTGCTGAGAAATCAGGCTGTGAGACACCCTTTGCTCACCAGGCAGCAGCTGGTGGAGGAGGACGAGGAGGAAGACCAGAGGCATGGATTTTTAAAGGGCTGTGCAGCCTGATCAGAACTGCTGAGACGTGTGGGGGAGGGGGCAGATGTTGGAGAAATTCGCACCTCATCAGATCTGTGAAGGTGAAACCTGCAAATGTGGAGGGTACATCACACTTTTTCTTCTGTATGATTTTTGACATCTTTGCAGGATGAAGAAGCCAGCGAAGCTTCAAAAGGCTGCGCAATGTATTTTGTGTTTTGGAGCTGGCCCAATAAAGATATTGCTGCTTGTGAATTTTGTATTTTCTTGTATTTTAATGAATCAGTGGAGTTTCCATAATCAAGTTCCTACTGATTGAATTTACTCTCCTTGGGATTAATAATTGGATTTAGGCCATAATGCAGGATCCCAAGGGATTTTTGCAGTCTGCCAACCCCTGCCAGACAACCCTGCCCCTCTCCAAATTGTGTCTGAGAATTACCCAGTTTTGGTTTAAAAGGCAGCAACATGCATTTATTGTAGAATCAGATATACTCCAGATCCCTGAAAACAGTCCAAAATAGAGATTGAAGCAACTTATCCTTTTGTTTTCTTCTTCTTACTTGCTGATTTCCAGGAGATGCAGCCTGGTGGGAGCTTTAGAGACAAAAGTAGGCCCCTGTACCCTCCAAAGTTACCCATTCCTACCACAGTGGAGAGAGAGGGGGAGAGGAAGAGATTGTAAACTGGGGTTGGCAATGTGCGACCCCCAAGCCATTTTTGTGGTCCAACAAACCCACTGGGGTCAAAAACAGTTTTTGCAAAATTCATTCCTCCCCCCCCCCCCGAAATGCCCGAAAATGTCCTCTAGGAGTATGGTGTGCATTTCCATCACATTTTGCACCCTTGGGCTAGCTTAGGCACAAGAGAGGCCTTTTGTGAAATCAGAAGTAAACTCTGCTCACTTCCTGTTAAAGAAAGACTCCCCGCAGCCTAAAAGCCCCAATAAAGCCCCCCAAAACAATGGTGAAAATGCCCCCATTCCTCCAAGAGGGCATTTGGGGGCAATTTTTTTTCTCAGGTAGCACAGTGGAGAATTACAGCCCCCTCAGTTCTCCTGAGGGGCGAACGTGGCCTTCTAACTTTCCCCAGTTGCCCATCTATGCTATAAAGAAAAGCTAGTTACTGACGAGACATTTATCCTGTCTTGTTGGACCCTAAAATACATGCTTGGTGTGGTCCTTTCATACCCATTAGTGTGGATGGAACCTAGAGGGATGCTCTTACAAAAGCAGCCATTCCCTCCTCTGTGTGAAAGCCGGTTCTGATTCCACAGGTCAATTAGAGCTATCATGAGGCAGCATTAAACCTTCCAATCTGGAAAGGAATACGTATGTCACTCCAGTATTCTTTCTTTTTGAGGGAACTTTGGAACATGGCCTCTACCTGCCTCTGGACACAAAAGGTGGCCCAACTGCTCAGCATACAACTAAGAAGTAATGGCTTGCACTATTGGTTTTTAATAAGTTATTTTGCAGGTCATTTTAGTTTAAAAGTAGGGTACAAGTATACTTAATACTTCAAAAGTAAAAAATAAAGCTCTTACACACTACACAGTTGCATAAGACTGATTCTATAAAGGAGGCTACAGCTCTTAGTTTGGAAGACTGGACTGATGACCAGGGATCTTTGCAGTCTCTGATTCCTAGGGTCACCATAAGTTGAAGCCAACTTGACAGCAAATAACAGTAAATGGCTGCACAAACATGGTTAGAATCATGTCCAAGTAAAGGAGCCAAGACAAGCACTAACAAGTCAGAGCAGAGCTTGGGGAAAAAAAGAAAGTCTAGCCTTGTTGGCTGGGGGACTGGGGGAAGTCCGAGTTCCAAAGGTAGCTATTCCAAGCTCCGTGACTACTAGATGCAGTCCGTGAATAAATAAATAAATGGGGAATATAAATAATTAGGACTTAGGGAACTGAATATGCCTAGCTTGAAGAGAAGGCTGAAAAGTGACATGAAGCCATCTTTAAATATCTGAAGGGAAGCAGCAAGCTTGTTTACTGCTGCTCTGGAGACTAGGAGATGAACCATTGGACTTAAGTTACAAGAAAACGGATTCCACCAAAATACGAGGAAGACAATTCTGATGGTAAGAGCTGTTTGACAATGGAATGGACTGACTCTCCTTCACTAGAGGTCTTTAAACAAAGGTTGGATGTCCATTTCTTAGGAGTGCTTTAGCTATCTGTTCCTGCATGGCAGTAGGGTGGCCTAGATGGCTTTAGCAATCCTTTCCAAATCTGTGATTATAATAAATATACATGCTTGAAAATATGACATGGGTTATTAGTCAAAATTCCTCTCTTGAAAGAGATTGTGTTTATATTTTGTATGTTCTCTGAAAGATCCAGTCTACAGAGTTGTTGTTGTTTGTTTTCAAGTCTTTTCCGACTTATATGAACCCTGAGGTGAACTTATCATGGGATTCTCTTGGCAAGATTTGTTGCAAGGGAGATTTCCTTGGCCTTCCTTTGAGGTTCAGGAAATGTAACTTGCCCAAGGTCACTCAGCAGGTTTCCATGACTGAATGGGGATTCAAACCCTGGTCTCAAGAGTAGTAGTCTAGCAATCAAACCCCTACACTACGCTGGCTCAAAGTCTACACAGTACTCTGGAAGTATAATGAATTTTAAATTTAAGAGAAATATCTGTCCTAATAATGTAGATTTTCTTTACTCACAATAAATCTCATTTCTCAACCCTGATCTGCAAATTGAAACCTCACAATGTTATTCTTCCTAAGTGGTATACAAAGCACTTATCAATGGATTCAAGGTTAAATTTGACCCTGACGTCTGGCCACTTAAATATTATTAGAAGACAGCCAGACAAAATGAAGGAAGCTGAAATAGCAGAACCCTTAAAACATCTTAATAATAGATTCATAGAATCATAGAGATGGAAAAGAACACAAGGGCCATCCATTCCAATCCCCTGCCATGCAGGAACCCCATCAAAGCACTCCCGACAGATGGCGATCCAGCCTTTGCTTAAAAACCTCGGACTCCACCGCACTTCAAGGCAGTATATTCCACTGCCGGACAGCTCTGACCGTCAGGAAGTTCTTCCTGAGGTTTAAGTGGAATCTCTTTTTTCTGCAGTTTGAATCCATTGCTCCTTGTTCTAGTCTCTGGAGCAGCAGAAAACAAGCCCGCTCAGTCCTCAACATGACATCCCTTCAAATATTTGGCAATGTAGTGCATAATTGCGGAGCTAGGTCTGGGTCTCCGAAACTGAATAGTTCTGGAATAATCTGTTGCAAGTTACCTTACACAAAGTCAGAATATGGTTGCATTGAAGTGTAACCCTAACTGTGGCTTAATGCAGGGCTATATATTGGGGCTTTATTGCCATTTGCTGCCAAGTTGGTTTCAACTTATGGTGACCCTAGGAATGAGAGACTGTGAAGATCCCTGGTCATCAGTCTAGTCTTGTAAATTCAGGGCTATAGCTTCCTTTATAGAATCAATCTTATGCAACTGTGTAGTGTTCAAGAGTTTACTTTTTTATTTTTAAAGTACTGGTTAAGTATACTTGTATCCTACTTTTCAACTAAAATTCACCTGCAAAATAACCTACAATTAAAAATCAATAGAACAAGTGATAACTTAATAGTTGTACGTTCTGCAGTTGGGCTTCCTCTTGTGTCCAGAGGTAGGTAGAGACCAAGGTCATTTCCACACTAGACTGTTATAGTGCTATTATTCCACTTTCAACATTCTATGGAATCCTGGGGGTTGCAGTTTAGGGAGGGGCCTCAAAGGGTTGGACTTGATGACCCTTGCGGTCTCTTGCAGCTCTGATTCTGTGATTTCACAGATGAAAACCAGGACACATGTGGCCAAGCAACACTGAACACAAAAGCTAGGAAAGGCCGCTTTTGCCTGAGTCTACCGGGAAGGGCGAGACTCTACCCATCCCCTCCGCTCTTCTCTCTGCTGAGTTACTTGAGTGCAAACTACTTTTCCACTTAGACCTCAGTTTGTAGCAACTGAAATATGCTGAGGATGAAGTGGAAGGAAAAGAGAAAAATTGGGACATTTTAAAATCAATTGAAAAGGGGATTAATTGGGATTATAGTGCCAATTTAGTACAGTTGGAAGGTATGTGATGTGGAGGATAGGCTAATCAAAGGAACTTCCCAGGATATCATGTAATTTACAAGTAAGCTATTGACATCCAGCTAAAATAACATAATCATAAGTATTTTAAATTGCTTTACAGTTTGTTTTTTTAAGATTGACTTTTTGTATGTTTTATACTGTAATCATTTTAATTTGTGAGCTGCCTAGAGACTCCATTTTGGGGAAATAGTGGAATATAAAGAAAATTAATAGTAGTAGCTATACACTTTTCAGCCTAAGGAGCAAATTCAATTGCACAGTTTTCAGGCATTCCATTGACAAACAAGACCAAAGTCACGGGGCGGGGGGTGGAACATATCCTCCAACATTTCATAGATGAAAACTGGAACATGTGGACAAATAACATCAGAGTGCAGTCGAGATGGCAAAAGTTATATATTGGACTTCCTGTTTGGGCGTGAGCTAGGAAGACACAATCTCCGAATGCTCTGCTCAGAGGTCCCTGCCGAAACGGACTACTGATCAGTTTGGGTGTCAGCCGGTTCACTCTGTACCCCTACAAAATAAGGGGCACAGCAAGATAGAGGCCTGCAAAGTTGCTCAAGCCGTCTCCTTCTCGGGTGCTAATACTAGCACTGTGGAAGAAGTGGCTGGATGAGTGGTTGCCACTCCAACTCTCATTGGCTTCGGTGTGCAACGGAGGAGAGGATTCCACAGAGGGGAGGATTCCATTCAGTGTGCAACAGAGGGGAGGATTTGGTGTGCAACAGAGGGGAAATTCCTGCCACCGAATTTCTTTCCAAGCTGGGGATAAGATTTTGGATACCACAAGGAATTTGTCTGTTTTGTAAGGATAAGACTCTGAGCTCAAGTAGGAGTTTTCTTGTAGGAACTCCCTTGGGAGTAAAAGGAGCTCCCTTGTGAGAACAACTAAAGGAAAGAACTTTGAAAGCGCACAGAAAGCCCTTGCCCATGATAAGCAATTATTATGGAGTGTAGCGGCTTCTTTTCGTATCCCCTGCAAGGCTGAAGTAATATAGGTACAACATAGACTTTACCTGTTGTTGTATTTTTTCTTTTCTTCCATTTGAGAAGGGCATCAGACAGGGTTGCCCTCTCTCGCTGTTGTTGTTTATTTTGGTCCTTGAAGTCTTGCTTAGAGAACTTTGACAAAATTCTATTCAAGGTGTCAAGATTGGCAAAGAACATTATAAATATAGAGGATTTGTGGATGACGTGGTCTTCTTCTTGGAAGATCCTTTGTCTCAAATTGCTAAACTAAACAAAATGTTAAATAGATTTGATTTGTTGGTAGGATTTAAAACTAATACATTGAAAACAAAAATCCTTACTAAAAATCTGAGAATAGTAGATAAAAATAAGTTAGAAATGATATCCGGAATAAAATGTGTAGATAAAGTTAAATACTTAAGGATCTTAATAACAAATAACAATAGCCAGTTGTTTGGCAATAATTATATAGCTCTACGGAAGCAGCTTCGCCAGGAAATCAGTATATGGAAGAAATTGAATCTATCCCTTATGGAAAAAGTGTCCTTAACTAAAATGAGTATTCTCCCAAAACTGCTTTTTTATTCCAAATGATTCCGACAGCAGTTCCGGCGAAGTTTAAAGAATGTACAAAAGATCTGGTAGATTTTTCATGGCTGGGTAAAAAACCAAGGATAAAATTGAAACCAATGACAGATCTGAGAAGGAAAGGGGGATTTGCCCTGCCGAATATAAAAATCTACTATGAAACAAGTTGCTTAGTATGGATGAAACTATGGTTCACGCTGGACAACCTAAGGCTTTTAGCTTTGGAAGACCATGAACTCCACTTTGGCTGGTATTCATATTTGTGGTACCAAAAAGTTAGTGTACAGAAATTGTTTAATAGTCATGCGGTCCAAAGACCTTTGTATAAAACATGGTCAAAATACAAAAGGTACCTATGCCCCAAATTCCCACCTGGTTTATCCCCTGTGGAAGCACTCTCGATCAAAGGCTTTAGAGGGGATGTGGAATGGATTACATACAAAGAACTGATTTATTTATCAGATGGTGTGGTGCAACTTAAAAGCCGTCAGTGGTTACAACAGGAAGGAATGAGGATACACTGGTTCCTGTACCTCCAAATCCAGGAGAAGTTTAAAAGACATGAAAGAAGGCAGCATCAACATGAGCCCAGTGGAATTTGAATTAGAGTTAAAGAAGGGAAACCAACATTTGTCAAAGGTTGTACCAGTTATAGTTGCGGCTGGACTTAGAGGAAGAAGTAATTAAAGAATGTATGATAAGATGGGCGTCAGATCTAGGTCATAGTATTAGTTTGGAAGAATGGGAAAAAGCGTGGATGAGGGTTGCTAAATTTACCAGATCTTATAGCTTACAGGAAAATGCCCTAAAGGTAATGTTCAGATGGCACCTCCCCCCAGTAATGATTGCCAAGATGTTTAAAAATACAAACAATAAGTGCTGGAAACGAAAAAAAGAAAGGAGTACTTTTATTCATCAATGGTGGGGATGTAATAGAGCACAAACATTTTGGTTTATGATATGAGCAGTGATGCAACAAGTGATAGGAAAAAAGACTAAGCTGTTTCTACTGGGTATACTGGATGTAAACTTGGTAGGAAAGGCGAGTAAAGTAAGGTTAACATGACATATGGTTACAATCACCAGGATTGCCTTTGCCAGGCATTGGCGGAATGTCTCAATTCCATCAAAAAAGGAGTAGTTGGAAAAATTAATGGAAGTAGCAGAAATGGACAAGCTCACCTACCTTCTAGAAAATAACCCCAACCACAAATTTCTTCAAACATGGCAACTGTTCATGAATTATTTGCAAAGTGTAATGTAAAATGTATTGTAAGGCAATGTAAAGTAAAAACTACGGCAACATGAGATATAAGTATATATGAGTTGTGTAAGAGGTATATCTGTAAACACAAACCAGGTAAATTGTAACAAGAGAAAGAAAAGATAGTACGGAATTAGAATGATCTGTGATAATGGTACTAATATAACATATGCATGTTATCACCTTGGAAAAATTCAGTCATGTAATTAATGATGGGTTAACAAACTTATGTTTCACTGATTAGATAAATGACTGATACTAAGACGTTATAATTATAGAATTAGACAAATTGAAAAGGAGAACGTAAAAGGGTATATGATAAGAATGTAGTTAATCCAATCTGAGGCTCTAGCAGAGTGTGAAGTCTAATGTACATGTAAGGTTTTCTTTGTATCATTATTTATTAGTGATGTATATGTACAATTTTTCTTATTGTTGTCTTTTTCTGTTTCTTACATGATACTGTAGATACTATTTCTCATTCGTTGTTTATATACAGTTTTTCAGTTTGTTTTTATAATCAACAGAATTTAATAAAAACATTCATAAAAAGGATGGCAAAAGTTATTAATGAGAACACACATGCTAGGAGGCACTGCAGCAATTTGCTTCTGCCTAAGCCTACTGAGAAGGGCAAGATTCCATCTGCTTTTGCACTTTGAATTCCGTTCACAGCAATAGGAGGAAGCTGAGGACAAAGGGGAGAAATGGGAGAAGAAAGAAACTGCAACATTTTAATAGATGAAAATGTGGGACAACAGAGGATTAACTGGGACTGTGCTTAACAAATTGGGGCACTTCCAGGATGGGAAAAATGTCAGAATATTTCTGTTTAAGCTTCTTCTTCCAGTAGCTAAACCTCAGTAAGGGCCTTTCAATGTTTTACAATATGGAAAAGACTACACAAAAGCTGAAAAGACTCAAAAAAGAGCACCATGAGGAAGAGAATGGATCTGGCTTAAGGTTCCTCACTTCTGTCCCATAGTTTAAGCCTCTTCTCACTGCCCCTGCCCATCTCCCTCCCACTTACCTCCATCACATTCACTGCCCACCATGCCAATGGTACCCCCAGTGTTGAGAACCAGGACTTGAACTCTGGCTTCATCTCTGGCAGGCCAGGCCTCTTGGAAGCCCCACAGGCTTTCATGGCTCAGCGAAGAGCTTCTCAGCCGCTGCAGCCGTGGGGTATGAGGTGTTGCTCCTGCTGCTGCCATGCACTCTGTCCAGAGTTACTGCATTCAGTGCTGCTTATCTTCCTGAAGCCTTGATCGTATCATCTCCATGCACTTTCTATTTTTATCCAATGCATGTGGCATCTTCCATTTGACATTCACGCTTGCGCTGTGTGACCTCATTCTGAAACCTGCCAGTACTACTGCAAAAGACTGTGAAAGATTGCCAGGACACTTGATCACAAACTCTCTTGGCCTCTCACAAGGCTGAAGCATTAAACCACAAAAGAGAAAGCTTAAAAAAAAGAGTCTCAGCAATTTTAATAGCAAATCCAAAGATATCCTGCAATCTGACATGCTTCAACATCTTCTGGCTCTTCTTTCAAGAAATTCAAAATATACAAATTACACTTGACCCTCCACATTCGCTAGGTTTAGGGAGTAGGATCACCTCAAAAGTGGAAAAATCACAAATATCAAAATGTCTGCATGTGTCTGTGGGAAGGGGGCTGAGGTATAGTGGGGAGAACAGGTGCTGAGGGTCCAAGCCAGGTCAGGGAAAGCAGAGGGAAGGAGGGGTGGGTTGGCACAGTGGCCCTAGCCTACCTCTCTTGCACCCATTTCCTTCCTTGGGTGTGGGGGGCATTGAGAGAGAGTTTGTGGTGCCAAGAAATTGGGATGAGCCAGCTAGCCGGCTAAGGATGAGCCATCCTTAGCTGGCTAGGCAGTGGACGGTAGAGGAGGAGTAGGAGCAGAGACATGGGATTTTAAACAGCTGCAGGGCCTGATTCAAGCTGCAAAGAGGAAACATTTCCCTGGAAAAGAAGTGCCTGCGGTGATGGAGTCGCAGCGGTTGAAGAAACATGCAAATAACCAAATCTGTGAAAGTGAAACCCACAAATGTAGAGGGCCACTGTATTCCCTTCCCTCACAGAATAACAGAGTTGGAAAGGGCCACAAGGGCCATCCAGTCCAAACCCCGGCCATGAAGGAATACGCAACAAAAGGACTCTCAAAAGGATGGCTGTCCATTCTCTGTTTAAAGATATCTAAAGAAAGTCTTTAAACTACCACAGACAGCAACATTTTTCATAACCAGTTTTAGGTAAAGTTAAATTAATGTTGCATCATACTATTCCATTTACTCTAACTATATATAAGAAATAATTATTCAAAATCTGGGTCTTCATACCTTAGAGAAAATAGGTAAGATGATTACTTTTCATCTACTGCACTGTTTTTGTTCCTTTCTACCTAAAAATAACTTCAAAATGGTGTGGCTGTGTGAAGTTTCATACATCCACACTATCAAGGAGTAACACTCCCTTCCCAATCTTCTTCATTACTGCAGTCCTGGGACTTACCACATTTGAAACAATTCAAGTACTTTTTTGTTGCAACATGCCTTCCACTCAAGTCTATCACAGTGTATTCCTGGCAAGATTTATTCAGAAGAGGTTTCCCACTGCCTTTTTCTGAGACTGAGAGTATGTAACTTTTCCACGACCACCCAGTGGATTTCTGTGGTTGACTGGGGATTTAAACGCTTGTCTCCTGGAATCCTGGCCCACCATTCCAACAACTACCTCACATTGTCTTTAGGTACCTTTATTCAGGTACAAATAAAGTTCAGAGGCAAGCTAAATCCACAGAATCCACTGGATGGCAGCAGATTCCTAGAAATAAAGTAGAACCTCCATTTTCCCTCTCAGCCATCCTTTGTTGTGAAGGCAGTGAGCTATGGGACATGGATTTAAAACAGTTGTGGAGTGACTGAGGGGCAATGTGCTAAGAATCCCAAAACAGTGAGCAGTTTGTCTGTAGCCCACCAGATTTGGGGGTTGGATAATTGCAGACAACTTAACAAAACAGAAAACAAGAAGTAGGATTTATTTAATCAGTAGGAAGCACAACTCAGATGGCTATGCAATTTAAGATATAACAGAATAGGGGAGAAGGGAATCCAGTAAACTGAATGAATCACAGGTGTTTTCTTACATTCTTTTCCCTGGGCTACAGCTGGGGAGCCGCTGTTAAACAATCACTGTATTACTACTACTACTACTACTGTTATTATTCACTATATTATTTACTAAAATGTATATCCTACCACCCTATATCCATGAAAGCCAGCATGATGTAGTGGTTTGACCACTGGACTATGACTCTAGAGACCAGAGTTCAATTTCCTGTTCAGCCATGGTAAACCAATCACCTTGGCCACATCACACACTCTCAGCCCCAGAAAACCCCATAATAGGTTCGCCTTAGGGTCACCGTAAGTCAGAAATGACTTGAAGGCACACAACATCAACCTGATATCCGAAAGTCTCAGGGCAGTGCATAATAAATCCAATGTTAACAGTTTAAAACAATTTAAAATAGTCAAGAGTAATTTAAACAGACTAAAAAACAAATATCTGCCAGGAGCTGGCAATATACCACTTGTGCCCACTGGCTACATTTTTCTTCTTTTCTGGAAATTTGCAAGGGGCCTTCAGTCAATGTCTCTGGGACTGGAACTGGTCCAGGGGCCACCACTTTTAGTAGCACTGGTGTAATGGATCGAGAGACTACAACTTATAAAATCCAGATTCATGTCTCCACTGAGCCATGACACCCACTGGGTGGTGTTGGCCTTCCATTCTCTTTCAGCCTGAACTACCTCACAGAATGATGGTGAGTAAAACAAAGGAAGGAGAAGAGCCATCTTTGATGCCTTGAGCGTGTTGCAGGAAAAGCAGGAAGCAAATGTAACAATGTAGAGAAAAAGGTGAAAGCAAAGAGAAACTAAGGTCTGTTTAATTATATTGGAAATGTCTGGGTTGATCGCTTAAAATCAGTTTATTTCATCTCTTGCATAACAGATGCATATTTGTCAAAACCTGCTTTACTTTTAATTTTTTAAGTATTTAAGTATATTTATACCCAACTTTTCAACTCAAACTGGCCTGCAAGGTAACTTACAATTAAAAATCAATAGTACAAGCAGTAACTTATTAGTTGTATGTCCAGCAGTTTGGGCACCTCTTGTGTCCAGAGGACTAGGTTCCAAAGTTCCATATTTTTGCCTCTTAACTTCCTGACAGGCCACACCTCCTGGAAATCAGCAAATAAGATGATGAAAATAAAACCACAAGTTGCTTCAATCTCTATTTTGGTCTCTTTTTAGGGATATGGAATCCATGTGTTTTTACAGTAAATGCAACTGTTGCTGCTTTTTTTAAACCAACACTGAATAATTCTCAAACCACAATTCAGTGGGGGGGCAGGGTGTTGGACAGGGGTTGGCAGGCTGAAAAAAGCCCTCAGGATCCCACATTATAGCCTTGTTAATTCTCGTTATACTTACTAGAGATCAATAGGAATTTGATGATGTAAATTCCATTGATTCATTAAAATACAACAAATTCACAAGCAGTGATACCTTTATTGGGCCAGCTCCAAAACATAAAATACATTGTGCAACCTTTTGAAGCTTCATGGGCTTCTTCATCAGACAAAGATGTTAAAAACCTTACAGGACTAAAAAGGTGATGTATAGTTCACCCCCCACATTTGCAGGTTTCACCTTCATAGATTTGATGATGTGTGAATTTCTCCCAACATCTGCCAAGGTGCTTCTTTTCCAGGGGAACCTTCTCTTTTGGCAGTTCTGGAAAGGCTGCACAGCCCTTTAAAAACTTGCCTCTGGTCCTCCTCCACTACCTTCTGCCTGGTGAGCTAAGGATGGCTCACAGCCTGATTCCTCAGCACCACAAACCTTCTCCTTCTTCCCTCACACCCCAAGAAAGAAGAAGTATAGGGCTACCATGTCAATCTAACCCTGCCCCCTCTCCTCTCCCTGACCTGGTTTGGACCTTGGGTGTCCATTCTCCTTGCCATGCCTTGGCACCCTTCCTACAAACACAGACATACATTCTGATGTTTGTGATTCTTTCATTTTTGCAGGGCTCCTGTATCCCTAACCCTAGCAAATGTGGAGGGCTGACTGTATTTTGCTGCATGGTCAACACAGCTGCCCCGGAAACTGACTTGTTAAGTCTACTCTAGATGGCTAACTGGATTTAGCCCACCACACACACAGGAACAAGCAAGACCTATTAAGACATTCTATTACCTAGTTAAAATAACTTATATAAGGAGGAGAACATGCTAATCCTGACCAGCTCTGTTATCATTTGCCATGTGTAGAAGGCAACTTTCTGAAGAGGGCAGCTCCACTATGCATGGAACTTCTCCAAGTAACTGGAAATCCCAACTGTCCAGAAATTCCAACTGTAAGGAGGTCTTCTATAAGAGTGAAATCATATTTTTTTTAGTTTACGATTAAGAATCTTGCGTGAGGAAGAAAAAAAAAATCTGAAATCTAGGGGTGTATTTCTATTAGCTCAAGGCACTGCCCAATCCCTCCACTGGGACAGGACAAACATTAACAGCAGGTAGGAAAAGATACATTACCTCATCTATAGTCATTTCCTGTTATTTTGCCATACATACATGCACAATTTTTTAATAAGGCACAAAAACACAGAATATTATGTTCAAAAGCTTTATTTTTTCCAGTCAAATTACAAATTTAGCATACAGTTAATAAAGGAAGGCAAGTATCAAACTGAACAATTAAACTTCCAGAGCGCTTTAATACTAAAGTGAAAGCAAACATTTTTCTAGCTGGTTGCCTAGAAAGTCAGCTAAAGAGTTCAACTGAAGTAACTTCTAATTTTATCTCACTCGGGTTCTTTGAAGCACTGGTTCAACAGTAAGCCATAATATCAAAGCTAGCTAACCTGAGAACATTCACCACAGTAAATTATACATCTCCTTAAACTCATAAAAGGTTAAGCACTAGAACCACATTAAATTGTTAGGCTCCTCCATATGGAGGGCTACACCCATGGAGAAGAAAGAAGCCTGCCCCTCCTGGTATCAACCCACTGTCCTGGAACCCCACCTTTGTCCACCTGCCTGGCTCCACCCTTCCAATCTCTACATGTTGGGGAAAATCTAAAAGTGATGTGCCTGTGTAAACTCTTCCATGTGATCAGTAGCACTGACTGGGACTTATGATCATAGAGAGGAACAAGGGTTTGGAAAACTTCCTTTCTGAGCTACAACACCCAGAATCCTTCACCCAGAACATTTTGGGTGTTGTAGGCCAAGAAGAAAAGAACATTTCCAAGCAACCTATGAATGTGTAGAGGAAGAGTTACTTTTTGGACTACAGTTCCCAGAATTTGCCAGCCAGCATGGACAGTAGATGGAGAATTCTGGAAATGATTATTCCAGAAATTAAGGCTATCTGGAAGTTTGCCAGCTATTTACCTGTCAAAAGGAGCAGAGCTGGGTGTTGCAGTAATGTCAGCAGCACTCATGCAGTAGCCCAGCAACCTCCAGGCTTCCAGGCAATTTTGGACTCCCTGTTCTAAGAGGGCCTAGCCAATACAAGCAATGGTTAAGTGATATAGGGAATTGCAGTCCATAACATCTGGACTGGTTCTCCCCTCCAGCAATACCATATGATTAACATGTGAGCACAATACAAGTTATTCAGCATTCAAATAAGCAAAATTCTTTTTTTTTCTTTTTTTTACATCTTCAGTAAGGTAGGGAAACATATAGAGAATTTCACTTTTAATGTGGTACTTTTGCAGACAAGCTGCTCCTTGCAACAATTTAAATCTTATATACACTTATTTGCAAACAAAATCCAAATAATCATGATATGACTTCTTCCTGGTAAAGTGTGCTTAGCATAGTCTCCTCAGGCATTCAGTAAAACCAGCTTATGCAACTGGTACAGACAAGTGTTCTTCCTTCTTGCATCCAACTGGTCAGACTGGTCAATGAGAGGAGCTGACTTCCGCTAATGAGAAAGCACTTTTTAGTCTACTAAGCTTGAGAACAGTAGTAGCCCGACCCCAAATTTTAGAATAGTATCTAAGCCTACCACAAAAAAATGCCTTTTTATGGGTACTGGGTACAAGCAGACAATTGTGGCCCTCTCCAGATGCAGTTGGAGTGCAGCTCCCACAATCCCCTGCCATTGGTTATGATGCTTATGGCTGATGGGCGATAAAGTCCACTCATAACTGGAGGCCACAGTTGTCTAGCCCTGCATTACGCCACAGTTAGGATTGCACTTGAATGCAGCCATATCCTGACTTTGTATAAAGTAACTTGTGACAGATTATTCCAGAAATACACAATTATGGACTGCCAGACCTAGCTCATCAATCATGCACTACCTCTGCACGGTGTTTTGAGGGTTCTGCTATTTCAGCCAGCTTCGCTTCATCTGGCTGTATTCTAATAATATTTAAATGGCTGAAAGCTGGGGTCAAATCTTACCTGATTCCATTCATAGGACTTTGGATACCACTTAGGAGGAATCACTTTGCGAGGTTTCGATTTGCAGATCAGGCTGGAGAAATGAGATTTTTTGTGAGTAAAGAAAATCCATATTATCAGGACAGCTATTTCATTTAAATTTAAAATTCATTACAATTCCAGAGTACTGTGTAGACTAAGAGTCAGTGTGGTGTAGGGGTTTGATTGCTAGACTACTACTCTGGAGACCAGGGTTTGAATCCTGATTCAGTCATGGAAACCTACTGAGGTGACCTGGGCCAAGTTACACTCTCTCAACCTCAGAGGAAGGCAAAGGAACTCCCCCATAAGCAACAAATCTTGCCAAGAGAACCCCATGATAAATTTGCCTCAGGGTTCCCATAAGTCAGAAATGACTTGAAGGCACACAACAACAATTCTGAGGACTGTCTCTTTCAGAGAATATACAAGATATAAATGCATTCTGTCTTAAGAAGGGAATTCTGACTGATAGTCCATGTTATACTTTGAAGCATGTAGTTACCTACTGGCATCCTACCGCCATGCAGGAACAGACAACTAAGCACTCCTGAGAAATGGACATCCAATATCTGTTTAAAGACCTCCAATGAAGGAGAATCAGTCCATTCCATTGTCAATCAGCTCGTACCATCAGGATGTTCTTCCTACTATTTTGGTGGAATCCATTTTCTTGTAATTTGAATCCAATGATTCATTCTCCTACTCTCCAGAGCAGCAGTTAAACAAGCTCGCTCCTTTCCTTCAGATATTTAAAGATGGCTTCATGTCACCTTTCACCTTTCTCTTCACGGTAAATGTATTTAGCTCCCTAAGTCATAATTATTTATTTCCTGATCATTTATTTATTATTAACAGGCTGCATCTAGTAGTCACAAAACGTGGAATAGTTACTTTGTGAACTAAAGCTCCCCCAATCCCCCAGCCAACATGGCTAGAATTTCATTTTTTTCCAAGCTTTGCTTTCGCTTGTTAATACGTGGCTTGGCTCATTTATTTGGACATGATTCCATCCATATTTGTCCAGCCATATTTGCTGTCTAGTTGGCATCAACGTATGATGACCCTATGAATGTGAAACCTCTAAGATCCCTGGTCATCAGCAGCCCTGTTCAGTCTTGTAAACTCTATAACTTCCTTTACAGAATCAGTCTTATGTGTAATGTGGTCTTCTTCACAGGGTCAGACATCATTTGGAAAAAATGTCTACAGTAAGTTCTACTTCTTAATTTATTCCTGTGGGCCTGCACTGATCAGTTTAGCAGCAAGGAAGCCAACTTGAATATCCCCTGTAAAGTTATTAATGTATCCCTTCAAGTCATTTCCAACTTATGGTGACCCTAAGACAAGGTCACCCAGTGGGTTTCGATGACTGAGCAGGAAATTGAAACCTGGTCTCCAGTGTCATAGTCTACCACTGAAACCACTATACCACACTGGTTCTCCCCATGTTATGAGGGGGAAATTTGCATCAGAAGAATATTTAGTATTTTTAGACACACATGCACTTTTAAATTATACCCTTGCACTTTGGAATTTAAGTGAGAGTCAACATGGTTGGATGACATGAACATGTATTTTAAAGAAATCAACTTCGAGAAAATGTATTTTGGGATATACGATCAGCTGATACACACACACACACACATATGCATAGCCCACATTCATATCATAAGTATGTCTCCTTTATCTCTCTCTCCTCTTCTTTCCTTCGCATACATATTTTTAAAAATCCACTTTTTAAAACCCGCTGTAAAATCACCTTGGCCCTTTCCACACGTGGAGGGAGAAACGGGGCAAAGCATGCAGAAACGGAGCTTACCTGAAGCCGGGTAAGTCCGTCGCCGTGAGGTGCAGCGCGCGCTCGCCGCTCCACACTCCTGCAGCATCCAAAATGGCGGCGTATGACTGGCGGGGGCTCTCCACCAATCGGAGAAGCTCGCCAGCCGGAAGCCCGCTCCCTGGTAGATCTGCAGGCATGCACTTCAGGTAAGCTCCGTTTCTGCGTGCTTTGCCCCGTTTCTCCCTCCGCGTGTGGAAAGGGCCTATATTTCTTTTATCTGGCATGCTTATACTTCTACTGCTTTGATTAGCATCTATGCTTTCAGCCTTAAGTTTGAACTGGAGAATGACAGAAGGACCAGCGACTGTCATAGTCTGTACTGATGCTCTGTTTGGGGTGCAAACCTTTAAAAGGGAGTGTGAATGTGAACAAGAATTGTTTCAGAATCTTGTTTTATCACATGCACCGAATTATGGTGGGAAGCCAGAAACAGCAACCATTATGCAGCCAATTTCTTTTCAGGCTGTTCAAGCCAGGCTGGATATGCAGCTGGATATGTTGTACAGCTGACTCAAAAGAAACAGCTATGTTCTTCCTCTATGCCAGAGATGTAGGCCTCCAGAGTCATAATCCAATGCTCAAAACACTAAGCCATGCTGGCCTGCATCTCTAGCACAGAGGAAGAAAATAGCTGTTTCTTTTGAGTTTGAATACCCAGTTGATCATGGAAACCCACTGGGTACCTTGGACAAGTGACACTCTCTCAGCCTCAGAAGAAGCCAAAGGCAAACCCCCTCTGAATAAATCTTACTAAGAATGATAGGTCCATCTTAGGGTTCTTACAGGTTGGAAACTACTTGAAAGCACACGACAAGACATATAAGAGATGGAGAATGTGTGGCCTTCTGACAGTTGCTGGATTGTAATCTCACTCAGCCCCAGCCAGGGTAGCTACTAGTGGGGACTGATGGCAGCTGCAATGTTAACAACATCTAGAGAGACGCAATGCAAACTCCCTGCCCCTGCTCTTAATTGAAATATTTTAATTCTCTTTAAGGGAAGCTGAATCTGGCCTACAGATTTAGAAAGAAAACATTTCAAGAGACAGAATGCTTAGCTTGTTTACTGGAGTTTAGTTTAGTTGCCATGACAAATTGCTCTGAGAACAGGAGAGAATGGGTCACCTATGTTTTAAAAAAAGAAACCCCAGCAGCCGTTTTCTGTAAAGCAGTTTCAGAAGACAGCAATTTTCTGCACATTAGTATCCAGCAGGAAGCAAGGGATGTAACTTTCCCCCGTTCTATGCTTTGATCCTGAGCACGCCAATCTATCCAAAGGGCACCCTCTCTTTCATTGGTAGAGACATCTCATCTATATTACAGCTTGGAAAATTCTGCTGTTTTAGGACTACAAGTCTCAGAATTAAGAGCTGGGACTACACTTGCAAGCTCCTATTTAACTCAGTTCAAGCTTGTCAAATGCAGACATTCTCCAAAGATATGGATGGCAGAGCCAGCCAGTACACCCTGGCTCCACCCGCTATGCAGCCAATAATCATGTGAGAAGGAACACCTGATGAATCTTTAGTCACCTCCTGACCCCCTACAACTATAAGAGCCCCAAATGACCTCATGAAAAAGAGTATCCTAATCTCCTGAGTGCTTTAGTTCTCCTTGCGATAGAAGCAGGTCCACAGACTGATCAGCCCCAATCACACGGGGGGTGGGTGGGCTGGGGATACATTCAAAGGGAAGAGGAGTGCCTTAGGTGAAAGGTAAGGAGCTATCCATCCCATAACTGCCTGTTATAATATTATTTTTCTTTTATCATGGTTTCCAAGTCTACCAGATGTTACCTGACTGGAGGTTTGGACCATCAATGATTTGGATTCTATCCAAGAATCTAGGAATCAGTGAGATATCATTAGATAATGCAACACATTCCAAGCAATGTTGCATTTCATTCAGATGTTTTGTCTGTTCATTTGGATTGTTCGCAGAGGACCTACCACCACCAGAATCATAGTTCTTTGCTTTTCTCAGAAGTAATGTATCTCAATTTGTAGCATTTGGTATTTCCTAATTTCTTCCCACCCTCTGGTCTTTGATTCTGCTGTACCACAGGACTGCTACATCTACAATCCAAGCTTTTTCCCCTCATCAACCACAGTTACGTCTGGCATGTTATGTTCTAATTACTTGTCAGTTTGGATCTTAAAGTCCCATAAGATTATTACTTAAAGCAGTGGTTCTCAACCTGTAGGTCCCCAGATGTTTTTGGACTTCAGCTCCCAGAAGCCCTGAGCATTGACCATAGTGGCTGGGGCTTCTGGGAGCTGAAGTCCACAAACATCTGGGGACCCACAGGTTGAGAACCACTGATAAAGTATTACTACTATAACTTATATACCGCCTTTTCCACAATCTAGGACTCAAGGCACCTTACAAAAGATACACTCCCCCCCAGCAAAATCATATCATATGAATGTTAAAAATATCTCATTAAACTATCAACAGAAAAGTTAAAAGCAAGGCCATTTAAGGAAAGCAAATGTAAACAATGCATCATAATTGGCCCATTTTAAAAGTGATTAAAGGCTCTTTTCTTACGAATCATAAGTCCTCAAATCCCAGCCAAAACAAAGGATGGAAATGCTCTAACCTTTTTGAAAGGGGTTTCCAAAACTTAGGAGCAGCCACAGAGAAGGCACTTGCCTGTGTTCCTTCCAGAGGTAGTTGTGATGGTCATTTACCTCCAAAAAGCCTTCCTTCTCAAGCACAGGACTATACCAGGTCAAACTATTTCTGCATCTAGCCTGGGATGGAGATCATGCAGCATACCAGGTGTTGTTGGTCCATAACTCGCAGCAGCCCTAGCCAGCATATGCCATGGTGAGGAATGCTGGGAGCTGCAGCCTAACAACATCCAGAGGTTCTCATAATTCCCACATCAATCTAGGCCAGTTGTAGACAATACTGTTGACCGGTGGTGCTTCAGGACCTTTAGGAAGATAAAGGTGTTCCCATCACCTGCTGTTTGATCCTTTTAGGTGGAGATACGTGTTCAAGAGTGCATGTGGTGGTTAGAAAACCTGATTAAGGAGCAAAAACACCAATGGCTTCGAGAAACAAACTAAAGGCTTTACCAGAGGAACTCTATTCTAAGATAGGAAAATTACTCAGGATGCTAATCTAATCTAGCTTCATTCTACAGCAGAGAGAGAACTGGTGGGAAGAGAAAAGGTGAGGGGGGGAAGCATCCATTAAGACTATCATTTTACATTACTGTGGGGTTAGGACATGTAGACAAGAAGTGAGGACATTTTGGATCACCCCAACTACCTAACCCTATTACTACTGGCCTCCCTGAGACATTCTTGACTCTTCAGCACTAAGTTGTTGCACTTCTAGCAATATAATGGGCTGAACCCAGGCCATCTGTAGGAAAAAATGTGTCCTGATTCTTGAGCTCTCTCCAGATTTTCTTGTCACCCATTACCTTTCTAGGATTGAATCTCAGCCAAGGAGAAAAGCCTGTAAGAACTTTGTCTCTATGGAGCCAAACAGAGGGCAGAGACCTCTGTTCTCCTTCTTAGAGACTCCATTTTGCTGCTAGAAGTGTATCTTCTCCACTCTCCCCTCCTCATCCTTTTACAAACAGGGACAGATCAGTGTTAAAAACATACAGGTCTGCTGCCATCATTTCCAGTTGGACCTGATTAACTGCCTAGAGCAGGAGTTGAAAAAGCTACAGCATTCCAGCTGTTGGTAAACTGTAGTTCCCACAATTCCTCACCACTGGCTGATTCCATGTGCCGATATTTATTAGCACAGTTATCCCTTTGTGGAACGATCTACCAGGGCTGCCTATCTGCCAATGGGTTATTCTCAAGGTTTTGGTGCCAGCATGTTGTTGCTGTTGCGTGGCTTCAAGTTGTTTCCAATTTATGGTGACCCTAAGGCAAACCTATCACAGGGTATTCTGAGGTTGAAAATGTGTGATGTGCCCAAGGTCACACACAGTGAGTTTCCATGGCAAACCAGAGACTCAAACTCTGGTTTCTAGGATTGTAGTTCAATGCTCCAATCATCACACCATGCTGGCTCTCAGTGCTAGTGTAAAAGCCCTTTAATGACTCCTAAGATCTGGAGACACTCCTTCTTCTCTATCACTCCACCCACTCACTCAGGTCTTCTGAGAAGGTGTTCTGGAGGTTCCACATGGGGCTGAAATCTGCTTGGAATCCACCAGCAGCAGGGGTATTACTGTGCTAGTTCCCAATTTGTGGAATGCCCTTTCAACTGTGACTGTGTCTAGCCTTATCTTCTTTTCCATTGTCTATCAAAAAACTCCATCTTCAAACAAGTATCTTCTGACTAATACACAACAATCACAGGTGCATCAATAGATTCACTTTCAATGTAATATTGTGAATGAGCAGGCTTAATCTATTTGTACAGTGGTTTTAGCTGCCAGACATTGAACCGCATATAAATTCAACAGGTAAATTCATAAAGAAAATTGTCAATCCCGACCAGGGCTTATAAGCAATGCAGGCCAAAAAAAAGGTGGAGGGTCATATTTTTCTCACCTGTGAGCTAAAAGGAAGAAGTTTGCTATTACAGAGGGAAGGGAAAGTTCACTAAACATCTATTGGGGTCTTAATATACAAGCAGGAACGTTGCTGTGGCACTCAATTGGTGAAGCGGGATTAACCTACTACACTGAAGGCTTGCTAGAACGTCAAAAGCTCCCATTCGCCAACCTTACTTTAAAGAACGGAAGTCAATTCCAGAGAAGAAATCAGCTGCTCCTCATGGGGAAGGGGTCTGGTCTTCCATGAGAGATGGGCAATATGCCATATGCAGCCCTCAGGGCCATTTTTGTGGCTCCTAGGGATAACAAATGCCCCCAATGCCTCTAGGTGGAGTAGCGGGCATTTGTCCCCCTCTCCCCGGCCAATTTTGGCCCAGGAGAGGCCTTTTTTTGAATCAGGAAGATCACAGAAAGTGACTTCTGCCCACTTCCTGTTAAAAAGGCCTCCCTAGCACTAAAATGGGTTGGGGGAACTAAAAACATGGTAAAAATGGCTCCCATGACCCCTCAAGGATATCTGAGAATGTTGCCAGGGATGCAGTGGGTGGGAGATGCAGCCCACCAAGGGGGTCCAATGCAGGCCCCTTAGCCTTCCACAGTTGCCCACCTCACCTTAAATCCACAAGCCCCATAGAATCACAGAATCATTCAGTTGGAAGAGACCACTGGGGGTCCAGCTACCCCCACGTGTAACAAATACCATCCCCCAGTATCATTAAAACAGAAGCTAATAGGATAAGGATATCTCTACTTCCCCCCTCCCACAATAATTCAAGTGCTGACTGAACTCATTTGTTAGTGACAATTTTACAAGACAAGCATTTAAAACATCAGAAAGTAAGTTCGTCTCCCAGTGTTAATGTTTGCATCGCCTGGGCTGTACACGCATGTATGTTCCTGTACTCGTCTATAGATATAATCCTAGTTATTTTTAGAACCTTTTGTCGTGTGTGACAACTCGATTACCACAGACTCCCTGCCTGCCAACTCCTGTCTTCCTGAGCTGTGCAAAGCACGGCAGCAATATATTTTAATTCATTCTGTCTAGACACGTTTTTCAAATACATAGTTTCCTTTTAAACAGTGATGACATATGGTAAATACAATTAACTTAAAATTGTAGATGCATGAATTGCCCTGAATACATAATACATTTAGGTTCTCTTTGGACTATCATTATTTTGTGTGTGTAAGAGAGAAGGGAGATCTGTCTTTCTTTAATGCTCTGTACCCACACAGGAGCATAGCAAGTAATGAACATTAAAGATAACTTATAATACCACTGAATTCCAGAGGTAAGGAAATGGGCATTGGGAATATCTTATGTTCAGATAAGAATGCATAGACAGACAGAGCTGAAGGGGCCTGGTAGAATCCTTGTTCATATCTACAGGAATAGCTATGAATACTTATGAGGGGAGGGGGTTCACCAGTACAACTGGGAACAGTGATTTTTATTTTGCTTTGTCTACGAAGTTGTTAGAGGGCATTCTGAGGGAATGGCATCAAAGCCAGCTGCTGAATGAAGGATGAAATGTTGAAGCAAATTGCCTTCTCCTTGCCCACAAGCAGTGATGAATTGTCATCCTTTACTGAAGCCATTTCTGCACTAGACTGTTATAGTGCTATTATTCCACTTTCAACATCCTAGAAAGTCCTGGGGTTTGCAGTTTAAACTGCAGTTTAAACTGCAAACCGCAGGATTCCATAGGATGTTGAAAGTGGAATAAAAGCACTGTAACAGTTTAGTGCAGAAATGGCCTGACATGATCACCAAACTGGGCTAGAAAATCTAGAGAGACTGTTTTGGTCCAGTCCTATAATTGAGGAAGCCCGCTTCGTCAAATCGATGCAAGCCTTACAGGCCCTATTTGGGTTGAAGAGGATATATACCTTTGTATGCATGCAGAAGCATGTAGCATGTTTGTTTGCATGCTTAACCCAGAGAAGAGAGGGTTAAGAGATGATATGATAGCTATGCTTAAATATTTGAAGGGATGTCATATGGAAGATGGAGCAAGCCTGTTTTCTGCTGCTCTAGAGACTAGGACACAGAGCCATGGCTCCAAACTACAGGAAAAGAGATTCTACCTAAACATTAGGAAGAACTTTCTGATAGTAAGAGCAATTTGACAGTGGGATGCACTGCCTCAGAGTGTGGCACAGTCTCCCTCTTGGAAGTTATTAAACAGAGGCTGGATGGCCATCTGTCAGGAATGCTTTGATGGTGTATTCTTGCATGGCAGGGGATTGGGCTTCGATGGCCCTTATGGCCTCTTCCAGCTCTATGATTTTATGATTCTAGCACGGGATCCCAAACATGCTGGCCATGCCCCTTTTCCCAATGAGTCTGGCTCTGACCTCTCTGCTCCCCACTAGGCCCTATTATAAAACATGAAAACATGTCCTACCGGTTTTGTTTGAGCAGGAGTAGAATGATAATGCTTATTAAAGATAACAACATTATGATAAAAGTAAAACCACCTTACAGACAGATTAACTCAACCTAAGAAGTTGCAAATCTGAACAGGGCTGTTAATATCAGGATCTCTTGGATGTCTCTCCTTCATAGGGTTCCCATAAATCAAAACTGACTTGATGATGATGGGGAACAGCACATAACAACAAGAAGAACCCTCCCATCTTTCCACATAGTAAAGTCAGGAACTGAAGGAACTACATCAAGATTCAGGCTCAGTGAACATGTGTAACCACAAGCCTCTGTTTGTATCCCAGTCTTTTCAAGTTTAACTTCTGATTAGGCTTATAGAAGATTTGGTAACAAGGGTTTTATCACAAGACAGATGAAGGAAATAGTCAAACTTTCAAGGGATACATAGCTAAACTTGAATGACAACACTTTAAAAAGGGAGAGATAAAATAAGAAATGGATTACCCTAAAAGCCTTTGGCGAACAGCATACTGTAACTGGGAAATTCTCTCTTGACCAAAATGCAAAAGGCCATTTGGACCATCACTGACTAATTTGTTAATGGCAATCCTTAGAATATTTATCTGTGAAAAAAGGTGGAGAAATTTTTTTTACAATGTTGCCAGCTGATTTTATAAAAAAATAAATAAATGCACTAACTGTCTGGTTTTTAACAAAATTATTCACCTGATTCAACATAAAAGATCTTTAAATTAAGTCAAAGAAATCACTAATTGATCAACTTATTTACATTGAAGATTTTTTTTTGCATATAATCACAATTCAGTTTTTTAAAAAATAAACCTGAAGAAGTAAACCAGAATGTCACTGACTGCGGCAAAACCAAACAGAAGATAATTTTGAGGAACCCAACAGAAGTTACATAAAAGGCAATAAAGCTACCTTATTGTTAAGAAGAAGAAAAAGATGCTCTTGAGGATAGGTACGCTAAAGCACATTTACACTGTTGGGTTAGAAAATGTTTTGTTATTTGAAAAGAGTTTTACTCATTATGAAGACTGAGCAGGCTGGCAACTAAGCTACCATGGGCTAAATACTAAGACTGAAAAGCATCTACTTGATGGGATTTCCACTGAATAGTTCAAAATATCTGCAGCCTAGGCACTGCCTCTTTCTGCTACGGATGTAGACCAAGCCTAAGATTTAGGACATGGTGGGGAACTTTTGGCCTTCCAGATGCTGTGGACTTCAGCCCCCAAGAGATTCTGCCTGTGTAGCCAACAGCAAGGCATTGTGAGGACTGCAGTCTGAATTCTTTTGCGGGGGTCACAGGATCCAAACTCCACATTTGGAGAAATCATCCAAGGATGAGATAGTTATTGACCTGAATGTTATTGGTCAGTCCTAGTAGAGCACACCTGAATAAATGGCTAGTTCTCACACAGGAGAATCCCATGAAATTCAAATGGGTCTACTGTATTTCAACTCGCTATAGGATTCGGGTCACAGTTTTCTTTTCTTCTTTCCCCAAGGTATGTAAGTTCTGATACACAAAACTGCTTTTCAATGCACAGAAATAAGGCACCTTCCTAATTCTGCTGTAGGCTGATTCACTTCCAAGAAACATAAGCGCTGTACATCAATAATACAAGGCATTCCAGTCATTTGCTGCTCTAAAACTTGAAGTAGTCATGCCTGTTTTACCTGAGTTATGTCATCTGCATCAATTTCTACATCAAATGTAAGCTCCATGTCATGGTCCTGGAAGATAGGTGTTCTCAGAGTATGATTCCATCCCAAACCACAAAGGACACCGATGTATCTTGTTCGGTTCTCATCAGTCCTAAAGAGACAAGCAAACTTTCTAAAGTGCTCCACAACAGGTAAGGAAAAACACAGCAATTGCTGATAAAATAACCAGACATTGATCCCTTGCAAACAATACTGGCTTAGATCCAAAGTAAGGTTTGGAGGACCAAAGAGGACAGAGAAAATTAGTGAAAATTGCCTCTCCCCACCATATTAGCAGGGATACTTAACTATTTAAATGCAAGGATCTCAGAGTGGCATACAATATTTCAAGTTTTAATCATTTAAAATACATGTAGGCACATGCAGCCCCTGAATCTCATTTTTGCGGCCTCTGAAGCTCCCTATCAGTCTCTCAAAGCTTTCCAAATTTTCCTGAACTGTTTTTGTTGGGACTAATGGATGATCATATCAGCTAGAAGTATGTAAGAGTAATACAATACATGCTAGTGGCAGGAAAAATACTCTGTGCTCAGAAGTGAAAAGACTGAGATTCCATTTCAAAAAGAGTAGATAATCAAATTATTGGGTATGGCGGAAATGGACAAGTGAACAACTTTAATAAGAGATGGCTCTTTTACTGAACATAAATAAGAATGGGAGAGCGTCATAATAGATCTAAGATCAACTGAAGGAAAACAAGCTGTAATTGGTTTTAATTAAATATAAAAGATAGGAATGCGATTGTTTTGGTAGAAAAACATTAGTATTTAAGCCTAACCCTAACTGCAACCCTAACCAATCCAGACTTTGCTTGAAGTCTGCCTTAATAAAGACTGGAACAGAGCTTAGAAACAGTTATTTTGGAGACTTAGAACTTCCAGAATCACCCAGTTAGGATGGCTGGGGGCTAGAGGCCAAGCTCTGGTAGTGACTTCCTCAGTCCCTGTTTCGAATAAAAGCAGAGATTCTCAGGATGGGCTTAGACTGGGGGAAAAGGCAGGAGATGGACAGGTTGCCTACCTGTAACTGGAGTTCTTCGAATGGTCATCTGTGAACTCGCACAAATGGGGTCATCTGAGCCTGCGCAGTACTGACTACGGAAGCTTCTGGAGCTTCAGGCCTAGTATTTTGGTGGGAACCCCACCCCCTTCCCCTGAGGCTATATAAGGCCCCATTTCAGTCCTACCCCCACTTCCATGACCGCCGCAGCAGCCTTGGAAGAGGGGCAGGGAAAGACAGAAAGAGGGGAGGAAGAGCGGAGCTGTGTGAGTTCACAGACGACCACTTGAAGAACTCCAGTTACAGGTAGGCAACCTGTCCTCCTTCTTCATGGTCTCTGTGACTCACACAAATGGGAGACTAGCGAGCTACAATGAAGGAAATGGGAGTGTCAGTGAAACCTTATATAAGAAGCAGTCATCCATGCCCTGACCCGCCAAAGGCAAATATACTAGGCACCAAGGAGAAATAATGAAGTGTTTATCACTCAAAACATGAAGAGCGTAAAAAGGTAGATGGCATTAATTGGTAGGTAGGCTGTAGTAAGAAATATAACACACGTACGGAATGTTGAACATTGAATATCACAGGAACATATGGCAGTTCTTAGTGGACAAAGGCAAACAGCACTGCCCTGCCAAAAGCATTATCACTAGAGGATCTCTGGTCAATCCTGCAGTGTGAGATAAAGGTTGTGGGTTGTGACCAGATGGCAGCTTTGCAAATGTCCTGTAAGAGGACGCCCCTTAGGAAAGTAGCTGAGGCAGAGAGGGCTCTGGTTGCATGGCTTCTGATTTGGGGAGGGGGATTTCTCCCCACCAGTTCGTATGCGAGTCTGATGGTGGAAGCCACCCACTTGGAGAGTCTTTGAGAAGAAACCAGCAGTCCTTTCTTCACAGAGGAATAGCAAAAGAATAGTCTCTATGATTTCCTATGTTCTGCAATGCACTGAGTATAGAAAACAAGAGCTCTGCGGACCTCCAAGGAGTGCAGGGTTCGCTCTAAGTCTGAGGATGGGTTCTGGAAGAATGCAGAAAGAACAATGTCTTGGTTCAAGTGAAAAGCTAAGATGACCTTTGGTAGAAAGGTGATGTCAGGGGAAAGGATAACCTTGTCACTGTGAAAGCGAAGATAGGGTTTGTCTACCCAAAGGGCACACAGTTCACTGACTCTCCTAGCTGATGTGATGGCAATGAGGCAGGCCGTCTTCCATGAGAGGAGCCAGAGGTCACATGTGGCCATAGTTTGAAGGGTTTCTTGGAAACTTGGGAAAGGACCAAAGACAAGTTCCAGCCAGGGGTTAGCAGGGCAACGGGGAGCGTAAATGCTTGTAGCCCTTGAGATAGTTGCAGACCAAGGGATCTGCAAAACAGGAGGGTCTCACAAGTTGTTGGAGGTGAGATGATATCGCGGAGAGATAGCAACAGATCGATGAATGGGAGAGACCTCTTGTTGGCCATGGAGGACAGGAACTCAAGCAGGTGGACAGTATCGAAGGACTCGATACTGAGTCTCCAACACTCAAGAAAGCCAGTAAACCTCGAAAACTTGTAAGAGTAAGAGCGCAGTGTTGAGAGTCTGTGCGCTGCCTTGATAACCTGTTAAACCAGAGAAGGAATTGAGGCTAGTGGAGGAGGTTCCATGCTGTTAGTTTGAGGTTGTTGATGTCTGGGTGGCAGACCATACCATCGTTCACAGTCCAGTCACAGGTCTGGTCTAGGTGGCAGCTCCGATACTGATGGTGTGACAAGAGCAACAGCGGGGTGAACCAGGGTTGGCGGGGCCACCATGGTGTGATCATGGTCGCTGATGCCCCATATCAACAAACCTTCTCTATGACCCTTGTTATCAGAGGAAACGGGGGGTACACAGTTGGTCCCAGCCATTGGTAGAGGAACACATCCCCGAGGGACCCTTTGTGTAGTCCGCCCCTCGAACAGAAGAGGTGGCACTGTGTTCTCCGGAAAGGCAAAGAGGTCAACTGCAGGTATGGCTCATCTGGCAAATATGTTGTGGAGCACTGACTCACTGAGCTTCCATTCATGGGAGATCAGAGGAGTCTGACTGAGCCAATCTGCTATGGTGTTCTCGGTTCCGGGAAGATGGAGAGCTATCGGTAGGAACCGTCGGGTGAGACACCACTTCCACAGACGGAAAGCCAGGCTGAGCAAGGTTCGTGACCGAGTCCCTCCCTGTCTGTTTACATAGTGGGCAACTGTGGTGTTGTCCATTAGAATCTGGACCGTACAGTTGGAGACTACATTCTCGAAGGCTTTGACAGCCTTGAAAACTACTAGCATTTCCAGAGTGTTGATGTGGAGAGTCCTGGTTGATTCTGCCGATTGACCATGCACACTGAGATGCTGAGTGTGGGTGCCCCAACCGTCCCGTGATGCATCAGTTGTAATTTATGTTGTGGGGTTTGCAAGGTGGAATGACATGCCTGCCAGAACACTGTAAGAGTCCTTCCAGCAGGAAAGGGACCGGATGAGGTGCCTCAGTATCGAGAAGTGGTGATGGGGGTTGTCGATGAGCAGATTGAAGACTTTCAAGAACCAGCTCTGCAGGGGTTGCATGTGGAGTCTTGCCAGTGGAATGATGGCTACAGTGGAGGCGATTAGGTGCAAGAGCACCTGCACAGGGCAGGCAGTGGTGCAACGGTTTCTCTGCAGAGTCGACACCGCCTTGAAGATTCGGTTGAGGCAGTCTCTCGGTGGGAAGGCCAGTTAACAAGTTGAGTCTAGGATCGCCCCCAATGAACCTTATGCAATGGGTTGGATGCAGTCAAGACTTGGCAGCACTGATGGCGAGACCCAGGATGTGGAGAAGGTGGCAGGTTACATCAAGGCCACTGTATAGCTTCCTCCGGCAGTGGAAGACAATCAGCCAGTCATCCCATGTATGGGAACAGGACGACTCCGCACTGTCGAAGAGCTGCTGCTACTACTGACATGCATTTGATGAATACTCTCAGGGCTGTACTCAGGCCAAAGGGAAGGACATGAAATCTGAAGGCCTGTCTGCCGATGGCGAAGGCAAGAGACTGCTTGTGGTCCGGCCAGATGGCAATGTGAAAGTATGCATCCTTGAGGATCCCAGGTAGCAAACCAGTCTCCCTCTTGGAGGAAAGGAAAAATGGACTTCAGGGATAACATTCAAAATTTGCGGGTTCTGATGTAACGATTTACCCCCAAAAAGGTCCAGGATGGGACAGACTCCCTCGTCCTTCGTTGAGGTCAAGAAATATCAGGAGGAAAAGCTGGTCCATAGAGCTGAGAAGGGGATCGGCTCTATTGCCTTTCATCTGAAGAACACAGATCTGATCTCTGAGAGGGGTCAATGGACACGTTATGCGAAGGTGGTGGACAGGAAGTATGGAGGTGAACTCAATCACATAGCCTTCAGCCACAATGTCAAGGACCCAAGAATCCATTGTGATTGAAGACCGGGCGTCAAAGTGTTTCCGGATGGTGGACCCAAAGAAAGGGTCAGGAGGATGGAAGGGGAGTTGCCTTGGTGTTACGGCCATGTTGGAATTTACAGTGGTAGGCACGTGGATAGTGGATAAGTCTGTAGCAGAGGGTAGTTGATGAGCCGGAGTCGTCCTGTGTAGCGTATACCCGGCGTCTGGAGGTGTCCATCTTTTTCTTGTAGGTGAATTTTTGTGGCTGTGAAGGAAGACAGTGAGGAGGCTGAGCTGGGGTGGACTGGGAAGAGTGCTGAGGTAAGTATGGGCTGAAGGTATGGCAGGATTGTGGTCGGTACCTCAATGAGAGTTGCTGAGGCTGCATACCATATCTTTGCACCAAGGAGCACATTTTGCGGGTATCGTCAAGTTTTTGATCAGTAGTCTCACTGAGTGATGGTGGAAAAATTCCCAGTGAACTTGAGAGGTAAATCAGAAAAGGAATGACAGAAACAGAAAATTTACAAGTTAAAAGACTGGGTGAATATGATAAATAAACATAAAATAAAAGAGAGATTGCAGGGTACACAGATATCATGGTTCAGTTATACTTAGAGCAGCGGACAAGGAATTGGAATAGGAACAATAAAGAGTGTAGAGAATATACTAGATTTGAACAAATGATTAACCAAAGAGAAGGAACGGAGGAAAATGAAATTTTGAAGGGTACCACAAGGGAAATATATAAAACATTGTCAAAACAGGAAGATGAAGATGAATATCTTAGGAAAATACGGGAAAAAGAATTAATACAAAAAATAGATATTCAGGATTGGCGAAAAGTGTGGAATCAGCGTCATTTAAAAAACTTATCTGTACGGATAAAAGAGATTTATTATAAATTGATTTGTAAATGGTACTTAACACTAGTAAGATTAAATTTTATAGATAAGTACTATTCAAGATTGTGCTGGAGGAGTTTGTCAAGAACTTGGTACATACATGCATATGTGGTGGAACTGTGAATATGTACAGAAATTTTCGCAAATGGTGTTTAAAGAGATAAAAGATATAACAGAAATTGACTTACAATTTCTGGGTAGAGCATTATTATCTATGTTTGATAAGGTTAATTGTACCCAGGTAATGAAGGATTTCATTACAAACTTACTAACTGCAGCAACGTTAATTATAGCAAGAAAACGGAAAATTCAAGGAGAATTTCAAATAGAAGATTGCTATAAAGTAGGGATGGGCCAACTGAATCCTCAAATCCTGGGTAAGGATTTGAGATTCCCAAAACTGAATCCCTGCGCCAAAATAGGCAAACTGAATCTTTCGAATCCGCCAAATAGATTGTTGGAGCCCAGAATGCCTGAAAACTTGGGAGACTAGGCATACAAGGGAAAACAGTAAGTAGGTGAGCTTTTCCCTTGGAGTAATAATGGCCTTTGCTAACAATTTCACAAATTACATCTGGGCTTGTATTCTAAGATATTTAAATAGAACATTTAATGTTTAATTTCAGTACTTGACTGGAAGCTACAGGCTTGAGATTTCAAGGAAAGCCGAAATATTCCTTTGCATAGCTCCCTTGCAAACCTCTTTCAGACACAATTCTGGGTTTGGACTTTCACAAGGTGTCACAGCCTTCTCTGCCACAGTGTACTGTTGCATCATCAAACTACAAACCGCAGGATGCCAGAGGGAGCTATGTAAAGAAAAGCCAGTTTTGACCTGGATTATTTCTGTACCATAATATGTGGCCCTGTTTACACAGGCAGGAAAATGTGGGATTAATCCACATTTTCCTGCCTATATAGAAAGGGGCTTCATGTCATTTTCAATCTGGGGAGATCCTGAGGCAAAACTCTGACAACAGAGGGAGGTTTGCCTTTGCCTAAACTTCTGCTAAGGCTGAGAGAGCGTGTCTTGCCCAAGATTATCCTTCTTTCCCTTGCTTTTTAAACTCTTTTTTAAATAAGGATTCGAAAAATGTGAGATTCGTGGATTTCCAGAACCTTACAGGGATTTGGATCCAGATCCGGATTCAGAAAAGTCTGGACTTGTCCCATCCCTAGCATAAAGAAGTGTGGAAAAATGCAATTAATGATAAGTTAACATATGGAAATAAGGTAAAAAAAGGAATAATGAAAGGGAATGATTTCAAAGCAATATGGAAGATATTTGTGGAAAACGTTTTAATAAAAGAAGAAGGCATCATACTTCCACAAGAAGAACTACAATTTTGGAAGTGGGAGTAACTCAAAATATAATTGGCTCAGGGATAGGTTCACAGGTGGGGTTAATAACGGTATGTTTAGTTGTAAGAAAATATTTAGTAATAGTAAGAGGTTAAACTAAGTTGAAAGGGATCTCCCTATTATTACAAATACAATGGAAGAGAGATTTAACTAAATTTATATGGCGAGGGAAAAAACCAAGAATAAAATGGAATATCATGATAGACTCAATAAGAAGAGGAGGGTTGGGTCTACCGGATTTACAGATATATTTCAAGGCAGCGGCATTTACTTGGATAAAAGACTGGATGAATCTTCAAAATACGAGAATGTTGACATTAGAGGGAGCTGATTTAAGGATGGGTTGGCATGCCTATATGTTCTATGGCAGTGGTTCTCAACCTTCCTAATGCTGCGACCCTTTAATACAGTTCCTCATGTTGTGGTGACCCCCAACCATAAAATCATTTATTTATTATTTACAATGCCCCCCTGCAGCTTGTCCCAAAAGAAGGAAAAAAGGAAAAAAAACTTGCAAGCTGCGTCTCCCACTAAGTCTGTCGTTTCGCACTATCTTCTTATCTGTATTCTTAATTTTCCTTTCTTTACTCTTTCTTTACTCTTTTTCTTCCACTGCTTTAATCCTTGTTTGCCTACTATCTTAGAAAATCTTTTAAAGTCCCACTCCTGATTTTTAAGCCTTAGTCCTTTTACTTCCTCCTGTCGTTTTACGAAGCTTCTTCACCTGCATTCAAATTCTACGTAGTCTTCCTAATTCCTAGATGGAAGATAGAAGTTAAACTAAGAATTGGAAACCTTTGGGAATATATCACTTCGCTGCTTTGAGCTTTCTTTCCCCTCCCCTGGATTAATTAGTAATAATTTCTAAATGGGAAATAAAAAACGCACCCGAACAATCCAGGGACAGTTAGGCACAACAAGGCCTTCAAACAGCTCAAGACAGACGACTTGCTTATCTGCAAGGAAACTGTGAGTATCCCAAATACAAACTCATTGTTTGCAATTCCTACTGCTAACCGTTTCTCAGCTTTGGACATAGAAAATGAGCCTCAATCTGAGCCTTTGGAAAATTCTGACTATAGTTTGGCTTCTCACCAGGATGGAGTCTCTTTGAGACCTAATGGAGCAGATGAGCCAGTTCTTGACCCCCAGACTTTGTGACAAAACAGTGCCTCTTAACAGCTCATACTGTTATTTCAATTTATGAACACCTAGAAAAAATTGTCAAATAACTTGAGCTACTCAAAAACTCCTTTGACACTTTCATGCAGAAATATGTACTTCTGGAAGGGAGCTTAGTTCAAGCTAACAGTATAAGTCCCACAAAGGAGGAAAACCTGAGGAGGAGTAAAATGTCATAAATGGCTCCATGGGCAATTCATTAGTAACTTCAAAGGAGGTGGAGAAAGGAAGCTGCAGTAGGATTTTGCAAACAAACAAAACTATGCTGCAGATTGCCTACAACAGAGTAAACAACGGCAGATGGAACTCATTCAAAGCTACCAAATTTTCTCTGAGTCAGCTTTTACATATTCACTCTTACTGTGTTGACTTGCTTGCTGTAGAATGGCTTCCCAATATAGTGCCATATATGAGAATTATGGTAACTTTTGAACAATCTACAATCCCCTCTATGCTGATGAAAATGAAGCCTTTCTTGTCCAGCTTTCAAATAATACCAATGCGAGTCTTCCGAGATATGGCTATTACCCCCCTAATTATCTTTAAGCATAGCAGTGAAGTACCTATAGAGGAAAGGAATACCTGTCTGTCAGTCTCCAAAGAAACCACTAGCAAGACTAAACCGCAGTATAGCCCAGCAAAAACTTCAGATATTGAGGAGCGGCTTATAGGCTTAAGTGAATTAATCACCAATGAAGAACAAAAAGGTATTGCTTCTAGATTGGACAATCTCAAGAACATGCTGTTTGCCATCAAGGACTTGGCTGAACCACTGGTGAATATAGCATCCATGGATGAAATTCCCCATGTTGAGAGGGTTCAGGACAAGAAGTCCATTGATGCTTTACTAGCTATGAATGAGGAGGTTTTGATAACCACAACACCTATACAATCTTTGGAACCAAACAGGGTTAGCAATGTACCTTCTCTGTTTGAAGTGTCTCCCAAACAGCTGTTACTGTGGTCAATGGCTCTCTCCCGAGGTCTACAATTTATTAATCTACTACATCAAATTGATATTTCCACATGGCCAATGTTAGAAATCATTCCATGCGTCTGACAGGGTTACTGAACAAGTATGTAGGCAGGCGCAGCCGAACGGCTGATGTCAGGAAAATTCCAGTCTGGCCAGTGACTTAATCTGTCACATAGCCCCAAGGAGCCCTCCAGACAGTCCAACCATCAAGCACACAAGGGGTCCTCTGCCCCGAAATGGTAGCTCGATAGAATTACAATCAGCTTGCCAAGTGAGGGCAATTTCCACTGTGCAAATGCCTTTGTTCTACGCCGACAGAATCATTCACAAACCACCACGGATCATCAAGCCGGATATGTCCATCATTGAGGGCTTTGATCTAGCCCCTCTCTCTATTGTTTTCACCGGGAAAGAACTAGTCCTCCAGGTACATTTTTACTTATAAAAACCCTGTTTTAAGCTGTTCAGGGGATCGCTCTCATTTGCCTCCTGGCTTGCTATCACTCTGTTTGCTGAGAGCTCCCCTCAGCCCCCCATACATGCTGAGTTTCACCGCTCTCCACTCTCCGTCTTAACTTGGTCTTCCTGGATATCTGGATCAGGTGGAGTATTACCCTGAAACCCTTCCTAAAATCAACTATCAATTTTCCTCCCTTTTTCTTTTAGGTTCTGTGTGAGTGAATGCGAATGTGCGTAAGTGTGCAGTGACAGACATTTTATAAAAATAAAATAAAAATCATTTATTTAGACCTTTTGTGTGGTTTTTGGTCTGATCTGACCTGGTATACATTCAGTTTTAAGATCCTGCTAAGCTGCCCTGCCTCTCGCTTTGCCAACTTGTGCCTAAGCTAATTTTCCATCCCCATATCATGCTTCGAGCATGGTGACCGGGACCCCCGGAACTCAAAATAACTCTCAGTGACCAGAACCCCCAGGATCCCCAGAAATCAGGGTAACAAAGCCCCTGTCCAAACAGAACCTTTGGCTATCTGTGATGATACAGATCTGATCACTCCAGTTTGACAATTACAGTTACTATCGTGGAATATTATGGGCTAGGCAAACAAATTTTATGATGCAGACTTTGCAGTCTATTTATAAAAATTTAAAATTCTCTGCTTGCAAGAAACATGGGCTTCCAAAACTAATCTATCAGTGCTCCATGGATTTCAATCATTTTCCATCCCAACTGTTAAAACATGCTCGAGAGACCATGGTAGTGGCAGCCCCACTATATTTATTTCTGAGGATTTGCAAGTTGAGATGCAACCATTGGTCAGTCTTTGTCTGCAATATATACAAGCCCTCTTAATTAAGAGTAAATATTGTGGTTCCCTTGTTTGTATAAATGTTTATTTTCCACCTAGCCTATCAAAAAATGTAAGTTCCAATAGCATCTGGAATAGTTTATCTGAAACCCTCACTGCCTTGGAGCGTCAATATCGCTCCACCAGGCTCCTTCTGTGTGGAGATTTTAATGCTAGAATTGGGGCTGATTTGAAATAAGTGGAGGGTACTAATTTTGGACAAGATTCTCAAGTCACACCTGTTGCTAGGGTTTCCCAAGATACATGTATAAACAAACCAGGCTTGAGGCTTTTAGAGGTTCTTTCTTTGCATCAATTGCAACATCTTAATGGAACCCATCATGATACAACCCTGGGTACTTATACCTATATTATTCACAGAGGAGCTAGCACAATAGATTATATGGCAGCTTCCGCCAAACTGCTTCCTGACATTCATAGATTTGAAGTTAACAACAGGGTTGAAAGTGAACACTTTCCCCTCCTATTGTTATTTCACTTTGAAACACCCTATTCTTGCCGTCCTCCCGCAAAATACAAACATAAATGGAATGCATGTGGGAGAACAGAGAATACGGTGGTCAATCAACACTGGGGCCTCTGTTTCTCATATATTTGAGAGTTCCACTTTTAAATCTCTTCGTCAAGTCATCTTGGACTCTGATTCAGATAGTTTATATGCCTATCAAACCATTATTCAGAATCTCAGACCCAGTTTGGTCTGTAATAAACAATTTAATCCCGATAGAGAAATAAGCAATAGATGGTTTGATTCTGAATGCAGAGATGCCCGGAAAGCATTAATGGTGTACTCGCGGCAGGTACTCAGAATAGGGATACTGTTTCTTCTGACACTCTAGCTCAGTGGTTCTCAACCTGTGGGTCCCCAGATGTTTTTGGACTTCAGCTCCCAGAAGCCCTGAGCATTGACCATAGTGGCTGGGGCTTCTGGGAGCTGAAGTCCACAAACATCTGGGGACCCACAGGTTGAGAACCACTGCTCTAGTTTCTATGAGGAAATCTTACAAGGTACTCTTAAAATAAAAGGGTGCATACGTCAGAACACAGTGGAAACAATTAGCCCAAGCCGTGATGGAAAAGAATGAGAAGCAGTTTTGAGATGTCATTTCTATTGGTATGTTAAGAGTCAGACCAGTAATTGTTGGACAAATGTCATCACTCCAATAGTTTAATCATTACAGTAGGCTTTACGGAGCTACACCTTTAGGGAATCATCCTTCTATGGTTCCCAAAACTGATGGTCTGCCCTATTGGCCTCCTGTGTCAGTATTTGAGACAAAGAAGTTGATTGCAACTCTTGTATTGAGTAAGGCTCCTGGAGAAAATATGATGCCTCCAAAAATATTTAAATACTTCTCTGAGTGGTGGGCCCCAATACTAGCTAAAGTATTTACTCAAATTAACAACACAGGTGTGATTCCAGAGGGATGGAAACAGAGTGTAGTTGTTCCTATTTATAAGAAGGGTGATAAGCAAAATTCCAGTAATTATCAACCTATTAGTCTCCTAGATATCGACTCTAAGTTATATAGCAAAGATCAGTTAAACAAATTGAAGGATTGGGAATCTACTAATCACATCGTTCACCCTGAACAGGCTGGGTTTAGAAAACGGCAGAGTACTATTGACCATTGCTTGACCCTTTACTTTTTGGCCAAACAAGGAATTGCGGGTCCTACCAAATATCTGCAGCAGCAACTTTTGATTCAATTGATAGAAACCTGCTGTGGCATAAACTGACGTAATTGTTTATTGTTTCTAATTAAGGAACTTTATTCCAATACGACTGCTAGAATAAGAGTTGGCATTTCTGGCTCATTAACTGATCCAATCCCCACAAACAGGGAGTCAAACAGGGATGTTTGCTGGCACCAGCACTTTTCAATTTATACTTGAATGACATAATTCCAGCATTATCTGGCCCTGAATTTTTTCCTCCTTCACTTGGGTCAAAGAAGATTTCTATTCTCCTTTATGCTGATGACATGGTTTTCATTTCCCTGACTCGTATTGGTTTGAAAAGGTTGCTCTCCAAGCTCAGCACATTTTGTTCTAATGAAATGCTGAACATTAATTATACTAAAACAAGGGTGATGGTATTTGGCAAATAACACTCTCACTTTCAATAGTCTATCGTCATCAAACTGAACAATGCTGGGAATTTAAGTACCTTGGACTCCACTTTACAGAAAACCTTTCCTGGAAGTCTCATATTGAAGCTATTACAGCAGCAGCTGTGGGATCTATTGGAGCAATCCTTAGATTTTATAACACAGCAGGGGGACACTAGGTTGTTCCAGCCCTGAAGATATTTCAGAGCAAAGTAATAGCCCAGATTCTGTATGGTGCTGCTGTGTGGAGATGGGATGGCTCCTTGTTGGCTAAAATGGAAGCCCTCCAAAATACATTTCTTAAGAAACTATTAATGTTGGGGGATGATAGGAGTTTCAGCTCCACAGAAACGCAGCAGAAAAGCCAGAGCACAACTAGCCAACAGCAGAAACCTTGTTCCCCAAAAAGGATACTCACACACAGAGGAATTTCTTCTTAAACAGAAGGCACTTTATCTTGCAGCGAAGTTCCGTTATATACAAAACATAGGACAGACAGACAAGAGCTTACACCAGGCACCGAGTTTAGTCAACAGACAATACAGACAGGGGATTGCTTTCTTATATACATATCTACAACCAACCAGGTAAGGATTTGCACACCTCCCTCTACCATCTGCACACGACCCCAGTCTCTTATGAAACCTTGCAATTACCCACAGCTGGGGCATGATGCAACATCTTTGCAGTGGGCTTATCATTTTCCCAGGGTTCCCTGCCTGGAATCCTTGACAATTAAGACTTCCACCAGGCAGTCCTGCAGCTTTGGTTCGAGCTGAGGTTGGTTTGCCCTCTATTAAATCTCGTATCCATTTTATTCTATTTAATTATTGAAGAACTGTAAAAGATTCCTCAGTTAGGGTTTTCCCCAAGCTATGTTTTGAACAGATAGCACACTGCAAAGCCTGGAGTTCAAGATATTATATGCTGTTAAATTTGTACCCTACTCTACGTGATAATTTATCTATCTTGAATTCAAGAGAGAAACTTCGTGAATATTTTTTTGACCATAGTGTCCAACTGGATAGACAGGCTATTAACCACTCCGAATTTTCAAAATGGTATAGATCAGTGGTTCTCAACCGGTGGGTCCCCAGATGTTTGTGGACTTCAATTCCCAGAAGCCCCAGCCACTATGGTCAATGCTCAGGGCTTCTGGGAGCTCAAGTCCAAAAACATCTGGGGACCCACAGGTTGAGAACCACTGATATAGATTGTATAAATTAGATCATCAAAGGGCTGTTTATTTGACAAAGCTTACATATTCAAAACTTAGGCAAGCTTTTACAGCCCTTCGCTTTCAAACTATGCCTACAGCCATGATTGATGGCAGATATTTTCACATCCCGTTGGCCCTTTATCTATGTATCTGTGGGTCACTAGAAATTGAGGATTTGCCACACTCCCTGTTCTCTTGTTCACTATACTCTGAACCGAGAATTAAGTTTTTGGGACCAATTCTACTTTCCTTACACACGAACACTGTCTCAGTTCTTTTATTTGTTGCCTCTGTGGTAACTCGCAAGGTTTCTCTTTTTGCCCTGGCAGCAACGAAAATTAGACCAAAATTCATTACGGATATAGCAACTGATTGCTCTGGGGATGATTCCCACTAATTTCAGAGCTGTTGCTTATGTTTAATGTATATATATTAAATTTATCTTAACATATATAAGGTATCCTAATCATTCTGGTTGCCTCTTTTAATTACAACATGCAAGACTAATATTCCCTTTATTTTATGCTGCATTTTACACTGCTGTGTTTTATTGTTGTATTTTGAACCTGTAATTACTGATTTTATTATTATTTATGCAAATAGCCTATGGCCCAAACATTAATAAATTAACTGAACTGAAAAAAAATAATGGATATAATTTGAATGAGATTGAAATACATGTAATAAAATTTTTTTGCAAGCAGTATGATTTATAATATGTGGAATAAGTATGTTATGTTAATGGATTTTGAGAAAAATAACAATGTAAGCATTTTTCTGTTGAAATTTTTCTCTTTCACTTTAATGATCACCAAGTTATGTTTTTTTCTTTTGTTCTGTTTTTTTCCTTTTATAATCAATAAATTAAAAACAAATCAGTAGTCTCATTGAACAATCCAGCAAAGTTGAAGGGAAGATCCTCAACCAACATCCGGGAGGATGGTGAGAGACCAAAGGAGCAGAGCCATGAACAGCAACAGAGAGTGACCAAAGAGGCAAAAGCCTTTGAGGTGCAGTAGACTATGTGTCTCATCATTGTGATCTGCTGGGAAGTGAGCCGGCAGGCCTCAAGGAGGAAAACATCGGCAACACAGTTCTCCTCATCAGGAACTCTGTTGATGAAAACTTTAATCTTGTCCCAAAGCCACTGATCGTAGGTGGACATCCAAGCTGAATAATCTGACATCTTAAATATCAGGGCGGCACTGGAGTAGTTTTTGTGGCCAATGGCGACCTGCCACTTGCCCTCTATATGTGGCAGTTTGGAATGTAGGGATTGGGAAGTCTTTGGGCCGCGTCCACAATAACAGAGTCAGCTTTAGGGTGGTTTTAGAGCCACAGTTCATTGGAATTGATTACGTTATATAGTGAATTGGATTTCTTTGACGTGGTCAGGGTAGAGGCAGGTGCGGACTACAGTTTCTTAACGATGTGCAGGAGGTAAGGCAGTAAAGGGACAGCTGATACTGAGGGGGCCTGCTCCTGGGGCTGGTGATAGACCAGGTCATCGATAGCCTCCTTAGAGGCTTTGGTGGCAAAATTCAGGTTTTTGGCCATCCTCAAGATCAGATCGGAGAATGCCCTGACATCATCGAAAGGGAAAATAGGTTCCCCACAGGAGATAGCTGTCTCTGGAGGCTTGCTGTCCCACTGATCCACAGAGTTGGTGGAGGAAGATGGGGATCTGGACAAAGAACACCAATAGGAATGCCAGGTGAAGCACTTCTGGAGTCTTCACGGCCCTGCATGACTGGGGACGCCATCTCTGTGGCTACTGCCAAGGTCAAGGGAAGAGGTTGTCCAGGAGATGTTTCTGTAGTTGGTTGTAGTCTAGGTCATTTCGGTGGAAGAGATGGCCTAGAGTCAGAGTGGGGCAGCATCAAAGATCGATGTCAGGTAACAACATCTTTATAGTACCTGTGCCTCCTGCATCGATGTCGAAGGATGTAGATCTCGTCTGATGAATATTTGTCATCAGTTGGATGGGAGTAGTATAGGTAAGTATGGTGTCGATGGGAACAGGAGCACGCGTGATGGGCAGCTCCTCAGCATCGAGAGTGATGATAGCAATTCGATGAGGAGGCCAACCTGGATTCTGTCCTGCTTCAACGTGGACTCCATCCATGCTGGTGGCTACGAGCAAGGATCAAGCTCAAAGATGAATGAGATCAATGTGCAGATGAACGGACTGGTGATTTAGAGGGGTCATAGTGATGAGGAGGGACAGCTGGATGGTCCTCCTGAGACACCTCTCTGGTATCACCTCCGGCTGCATGTTGTTTGGGGAGTCCTGGTGGGTATCCCAAGCAGGGATATGCTGAATGATCTTTCCATCACACACCTGAGATGGGATCGAAGGCAAGTGGGAAGGACACAGACCTTTAAGTGCAGAGGCCTAGAGAAAGGGTTGCTTCTGCAGTGACTCCACTGGTAGAGCCGGATCTGTCTCAGAGATGGTAACCACAGTTAGTGGTTCCACGTGAGTCTGGGCAGAGGACTTTTTCTGTTTTTCTTCCTCCAAGATCTCGCTGTGTCTTTCTCGAGGGAGCGGCTGGGAGTAGTCAGTGGTGGAGGTGATGATATTGCAGACATAGAAGCCAAGGGCATTGATCTGCTTGAAATGAACATTGAAGATGTGTGCTTTGAGTGGCCCACGGGCAGTACTGAGGCCGAGCAGTCAGTTGTACTGTTTTCAAAGGGGGGGTGCTGCAGATCCTTCGAGAATGGCCCCTTCTCTTCGAGATTTCCACCCTTGAGGTTTTTCCAGAAGTGGTCTTGTCCAGTGGAGGAGTGGAGACAACTGAAGCAGACGGAGCGGTAGGCAGTTTCAAGGCTTGTTCATAGAGAATGGAGCGAAACCGAGCCTCTCTGTTCTTCGTCTGGGCAGTAAAGCCCTGGCAGTGGGCACAAGCAGCCAAGTTGTGGGCCTCATTGAGGCAAACAAAGCACCTGGAATGCCTGTCACAGTCCAGTATCTTCGTGTTACACAATGAACAGTTTTTGAAAAATGCTGTTGATGTCATAAAAGACAGAGCCGACTGAAAGGTGAGGTGATGTCAAATGGGAAAACAGGTCAAAACCGGGAAGGCTACGATAGATGCTCGACAGAAGCTCTGAAAGGCAGCTAACGCAGTGGGAAAAAAAGGAATTGGGGGTAAGACAGAAAAAGGGCCTTATATAGCGTCTGGGGAAGAGGAAGGGGTTCCTGCCAAAATACTAGGTATGAAGTTCTAGAAGTTTCCATAGCCAGTACTGCGCAGATGACCCAATTTGTGTGAGTCACAGAGACCATGAAGAAAAATAAATAAATACAGTAATACAACAGAATAACAAAATTTTCTAAACATACTTACAATGCCTAATTTTGGCTTTGGATTAAATAAAAACGTTTAAGTCTTGAGAAAGTTCTGAACACCAAAAGTCAACACGAAACCTGGGTTTTTGTCAGAGGTGGGCCTGCTCTAGAGATGGACAACCACCTTTCCTCCTTTTCAGCTCTCCAGAACTCCAGAGGGCTGCAATACATTGTCATGGGCACCATTTTGGACGACCCTTTGAGGCTGTTTCTCATCACCTCCTGGGTTGGGAAACTGGCTGTTTCATGGTGAATAACCCTCTCTCGCAGCACAGAACAGCTGTGGAAAAAGCTAAACACCGTCAGATAAAATGTGGGCTTTTTTCAGCTGAAAAGTTACATTTTTTTCAGCTGAAAAATAACTTTTTCAGCTGAAAAGAATTAGCGAAGTACCACGGTTTTCAGGTGTTGAGGATGTCCCGAGGGCCACATTAGACCCCTAAAGGGCAACATACAGGCCATTAGGTACACAATTCCTGCTCTTAGTCTATATGGAAAAAATAATATGAAAGCTGCAGAGTTAATCCTTCATATTCTGTTTGGGAGATGATAACGAAAGCAACATACTAGCACTTGTTAAACTTGATTGCAACTGTTTAGAAAGTGAGCACTTACCTCAGATCTATAACTGGAGCAAAGAGCATGCTAAGCAGTGCTGGGAGACCTGGGATGTGAGGCATGAGAGATGTCTCCCTCAACATTATTGTGGATCCTGTTGTCATTAAAAAAAAAAATCCAACTTTAAAAAACGCAGCAGTCTCACAAATGACAGGTGATATGGCCAACAGAATTACACAATGAAGGCATGAGTAATCACATTAATAACACAATACTCACCTGTTGCATTTACTGATACGGAAGAAGCAACCAAGATCTGTTGGAATGTATCCTCAGGAGCATCAGTGACAACAACAGAGTTTACACTCTGCTTTTCTACCGAAACTGTTCTAAGAAGGGGTGGGAAAGAATAATCACACTTTACAATTCCTTGGAACAATTGCTTTGCAAAGAATACTTTCATAAAGGAAAGGGAAAAATTAAGGCACCAATGTTTCATTCATGAACATTCATCAATACGAGCATTCATGAATATTCATCATGAACATCCATCAAGATGAAACAGGTGTGGTTCCTCATCCCTGTAAGGGTCCCTGTCACTTGTTAGCTAATTCTGGATTCTCTCTGGGGTCATCCATATCAACCTCTTGTCACCCAACTTACAATAGTGGGAGGCCAGGTTAACATCAACACTCCATTTAAACAATTTGGAATAACAGACTCTTTTGATACCATTTGAGTTTACATATTATAAATGTTCATATAGACAGGTACACATTATACGTATACACTTTCCTCAGGATGGAATACAGATATAGTAACGTCAGGACACTTAAGTTTGGTACATTCTATAGCATTATACGAAAGGCGTTTTACATTAAGTCATACAGCCAACATTTGATCCGGACTTTAACCTTGATACTCAAACAATTATCTCTGATAGAATACAATCTTCTCTCTTACAGAAGTGTTAAACATCTCAAGCAATTCCTGAACAACTCTTGCTATATTAACAGTATGTATGCATACATCTATCATAGCAATATCTTATGAGTATCGACATTTAGGGTTTCAAGGTCAGGGTTTTCAAGTTATCAGGAACAAGATTATCTAAAGTCCACTTTCTTGCTTTCTCTTCTTGTGTTGGGGCATGCTGAATAGCAGCCTAATATGTGGCTCTGACTTAGCTCCTTTTATTTTCTTCTGACACTCCCAGTTATCCAATCAGAGGCTTAAATCTTATCTTCCTGTCCAGTACACTAGCAATCTTTTTCTTTGTCTAGTGTACACCATGCTTTTAGAATACTCTACATTACCTGTTCATCAGATGTCACCAACCCTAGTGAATGTGGAGATCTAAGAACAGGTTGCTTACCTGTAACTGTGGTTCTTCGAGTGGTCATCTGTGCCCTCACACATTGGGAATTTTCGTGCATGCGTGGTAGCATTTGGAAGATTCCAGAGCTAAGCAGCTTGGCGGGAACCCCTCCCCCATGCCCACACTGAGCATGCTCAGCCCACCAAGCCAACGGTCTCTCTTCAGTTCTAGAGTCCGCCAGTGCAAGACCTGAAAGAGGGGACGGCTGGGCGGGTGTGTGTGAGGACACAGATGACCACTCAAAGAACCACAGTTACAGGTAAGCAACTTGTTCTTCTTCTTTGTGGTCTCTGTACCTCACACACTGGGAGATTTTGTAGCTTACCAGTTGGACAGTGGGTCAGGTCCTAGAGAATGGAAGACAGCACCGCACAGCCAAAACAGGCATCTCTCCAGGACCGGCAGTCCAGCCTGCAGTGGCGCACGAAGGTCAAGGGCTGAGACCAGGTTGCCACACTGCAGAGTTCTTGCAGGTCCACTCCTCGAAGGACAGCTGCTGAAGAGGCCACGGCTCCGGTGGAGTGAGCAGGGATCAAAGCTGGCGGAGGATGATTGGCCAGTTCATACGCCAGCAGAATGGCCTGGGCCACCCATTTGGAGAACCTCTGGGTGGACACCTTGTGTCCCTTCCGACGACCACTGTAGCAGACAAACAGGTGGAGAGCCTGACAAAAGGATGAAGTCCGATGGGTGTAGAAGACCAAGGCCCGACGAGCATCAAGGGAGTGGAGAGAGTGCTCCAGAGGCGTAGTTGGGTCCAGATAAAAGGTAGGCAGGATAATGTCCTGGTTAAGGTGGAAATGGGACACCACATTGGGCAAGAAGGAGATGTCTGGCCGAAGGACTACTTTGTCTTGATGAAAAACCAGGAAGGGCTCAACCGATCGAAGCGCTGTCAGCTCACTCGGCTGCCTGGCCGAGGTGACAGCTACCAGGAAAGCAGTCTTGATGGTGAGGAGCCTGTCATCAGTAGCTGCCATGGGCTTGAAGGGTGGTTGTGTCAACTGGGATAGTAGCAAGGACAGCGACCAAGGCGGTAGTGGAGGCGACACCAGCGGATAAAGGTGCTGCAGGCCCCTCATGAACTGCTTGAGCGTAGCGTCTCTGAAAAGAGCTGCCGAGGAGGATCCTCGTGGCTGGTGGGCCACGATAGTGGCAAGGTAGACCTTCAATGAAGAGAAGGCGAGCCCTTGTTGCCGAAGGTGGAGCAAAAAATGCAACACTGCGGGCAGAGCGACAGGCGATACCAGCTCATGACGGGCTTCTGCAAAGACGATGAACCGTTGCCACTTATAACGGTAGTTACGGCGCATCAACTCCTTCCTGGCCACGGTGAGGACATCCTGGATGGTTGGATCCTCTAAGGCGTTATTCTCCATGCGTGGAGAGCCAGGAGTGGCAGGTCCGGGCGGAGAACAAGACCGTTGGAGTGCGACAGGAGATCTAGTGCTGTCGGTAACCTGAGGAGTCGACTGTGAGTGGCCTCGAACAGGGGACCGAACCAGCGCTGCCTCAGGCAATATGGGGCTACAAAGACGACATCAGCCCTGTCCACAAGGATCTTGGCGACCACTCGACCCAGGAGAGGAAACGGTGGGAACGTGTAGAGGAGCCCGGAGGTCCACTCGAACTGGAAGGCATCGCCGGGAGAGCCCCGGCCCAGGCCAGCTCTCGAGCAGTACCAGGGACACTTCCTGTTCAGCCTGCTGGCGAAGAGATCAACCGTCGGTTTGCCCCACCAGTCTAGTATCATCTGTAACACTGTATCGTGATAGTAGAAGGTGTCCCTCCCGAGAGTGTCTGCTGTGGTGTTGTCTTGGCCAGCCGGGTGGACTCGGAGCGGCACCCACCAGTTCCAGAGCTGAAGAGCTATAGTCAGGAGGGTGGTTGACCGGGTCCCTCCCTGCCTGTTGACATAACAGACGGCTGTCGTGTTGTCAGACAGGATCTGTATCGTGCGGCCGACGACCAACTTGTGGAACGTCCTCAGAGCTTTCCAGATGGTGAGGAGCTCAAGGGCGTTGATGTGCAAGTGGGTCTCCTTGTCGATCCAGCAGCCTTGCACTCTGAGATTGCCGCAGTGCACTCCCCATCCGAAGAGGGAGGCATCCGCCATTACCGTGATCTGAGGGGTCAGTTCCCGGAACGGCATCCCTGACATCAGATGATGGTAGGATAGCCACCAGAGAAGGGAGCGACGCACCTGTCGAGGAATCCGCAGGAGGCATCTCTGGTTGTCCAGGAGCGGATCGAAGGTCCTGACGAACCAGTGCTGGAGTGGGCGGGCACGGAGACAAGAGAGATAAGTGACCGACGTGGTCTAGGCCATGTACCCCAGAAGCTACTGGATCCTTCTTGTTGATATCACTGTGCATCGAGAGCGATGGATGCATCCCGACGGAGACTGCATGCTCGCTCCATAGGCAGATACGCCCTGGCAGATACCAAGTCCAAGGTTGCTCTGATGAACTCGACAGCTCGAGGTGCGACTTCTTCAGGTTGACCCAGAGGCCAAGGCAGGACAAAAGAGAAAGAGTGCGATAAATGTTCCTGTATAGCTTTTGCCTGCAGGACACCACCAACAGCCAGCCATCCAAATAAGGGTATATCATAACGCCCTTCGTCTGCAGGTACGACACCACAGGGGTCATGCACTTGGTGAAGACCCTGGGCGTGGTGGAGAGTCCAAACGGTAGCACCCTGTATTGGTAGCAGGTACCGTCGACCGCAAACCGTAGGTATCGTCTGTGCTGCAGGAGAATGGTGATGTGAAAACAGGCATCTAGTAGATCAATAAAGGTGAACCAGTCCCATCGTCGAAGGAAGGGCAGGATCAAAGACAGAGTGACCATCTTGAACCTCTTGGGGCGAATGTAAGAGTTTACCCTTCTGAGGTCCAGGATTGGCTGCAGGGTACAGTCCGATTTCGGTACCATGAAGTACCGGGAAAAAAAGCCGGTGGTACTGGCCGAGGACGGAAGTTCTTCGATGACCCTTTTGTGCAGGAGGGACTGGATCTCTTCTAGCAGAACCGAGCTTGCCAGGGTGGAATAACAGACGCCTTGTGGTGGTATATCTTGAAACTCTATGGCGTAACCAAGACGGACGATGGAGAGAACCCAAGAGTCCGTGGTAATGTGATACCATTCAGCAAGATGTTGGGCTAAGCCCAGATGATCTATGAAGGCGGTGGGAAGACTGAAGAGTGGCTGTGATGGCGACCCGCAAAGGCGGTCAAAACCGGGATTTCTTCCCGGAGGAAGACTTCTTCGAGGAAGATCGGCACCCTCGAAGCGGTCTTGGTGCAGAAGACGAAGTCGACGGCCAAGATGGAACCGAGTGTGGCGAGTGAGGCCGGTACGTCGATGAAGACGATCGACGCCAGGATGAGCGGAAGCCAAAGCCACAGCAAGGCTGAGGTGGTTGATGGATGCCCATCCGCTTCGCCGTGAGGCGTGCCTTGACTAGGTGGTCCATCGCCTCATTGGTCGTGGCATGGAACAAGCCTTGACCATTGAAAGGGAGGTTTTCTATCCTCTTTCGACTGTCCTCTTGGAGGCCCGCTGACCTCAGCTATGTGAATCGCCTGAGAGCCACAGAGCCGACCATCACGTGGGATGCCACCTCCACCGAGTGCCTCGATGACAGGATCTGTTGGCTGCCAAGTGCTACCGATTCATTGAAGAATTAGATAGCACTCGCCCGATGATCTTCAGGGAGGTGTGCCAGCAGGGGATAGAACCTGTCAAAGAGGTTCCGCTGGTACGCTGCAAGACAGGCCTGTGTGTTGGATACCCTGGTGATGAGTGATGAGGCGGAGTAAAACCACCTGCCAAAGGTATCCAAGCAGCGGCCCTTTTGGTCTGGCAGGGTGGTGTGCGCCCTCTTGCCACCCTTGGTCTGTGAGGACTCAACGATGATGGAGTTTGGCACCGGGTGGCTAACAAGAACTCGACATCCTTCTTTGGTGTCCAGTATAGGTGTTCTAGCTGATACGGGATGGGTTGCACTGATGTGGGCTGAGTCCAAGGACCTCTCGCAGAGCCGGTAGAAAAGGCAAAGGTGCTGTAGATGGAGCACGGGTGTCCACATAGTGGAACACCAGGTCTTGCTCAGATGGTACCAGGTCCGAAACATCCAGCCCAAGCGCATTGGCCATCCGGAGAAGGATGTCCGAGAACTGTTCGATGTCCTCCGGTGCTGAATCCTGTGCGGGGCCCCCAAAGGCCAAGGGCGGAGATTCATGGGAACCCTGTGTCGATTACTCAGATTGAGAGGAACGAGAAAGAGACCTCTCTGCCGACGGCTGTTAAGCCGGTACAACAACGTAACCGTTGGCGCGGTTACCATCATTGACACAGCGGGTGGTACCGGTGGAGCGGCCTGTGGCTGGGTAGCTGCAGCAGAGATGATCGGCAGCACTGCAGGCAGTGGATGTTGGATGGCCTGGGTGGAGGTTAAAACCAGAGCCAAGGTCTGCGTCGGTAGGGCCTCCGAAACTGGATGCGACACCGTCGTGGTGACTCTGGGCAGCGGTGATACTGCCCGGTAACGCAGTGAACGTTCCTGTGACCTCTCATAACAGGGAGACCCGAAGGGCGAATGTGAGGGTGAGCACCAGTGTCATGGATGGTATCTGCCGTAAGATGGAGATCGCGACCTACGATACGGTAACCAGTGCCTCACGTCCAGGTGGTACCGGTCTCTAAATGCTAGAGAATAGGACCGGTATGACCCAGTTGTTCACACCAGAGATGTTCGCAGGTTTACCTCCCTATATAAGAGTCAGACGAGAAGGGTGAGTCCAACGGGGGCCAAGAGAAGGGCCGCTCCGGATAGGCGTCCTGCCTTTGTGAGGATCGACACCTCTCCCAATAATCTGGGGAGCAAGACTCACTCCTCCTGGCACGGTCTCGCGAAGCAGCCCGATGATGAGACGGGGCCCGAGGTATAGTCAGAACAGGCTCCGGGCAGCCCATCCCTTCTGGGTGACCGAGCGGAGCTACCACAGCAGATAGAATGGGTGGGCCCTAAAGCACCGCAGGGCCAGCGGTCGGGTCCTCCTCAGACACGTCGATTATCTCCGGCGGCCCAATCTTCTTGACAACCTCCTCAAGATGTTGGGTTGGCAGAAGTGTCGGAGGGCAGGTCTTCTTAGAAGGCGAAGCCTGCTTCTCCTTCTTCCTCTTCTTCTTCTCCTTAGATGTATCGAGAGAAGGAGACCATTTACACTGAGTGGCAGTTAGCAGCTTCGACAACTTCACAGGAGCCTCCCGAGAAGACGCACCCGAAGAGAGTTTTGGGATGCGCGGTAGGCCGATATTGGAGGCCGAGAGGACAGTACAGAGCCCAGTACCGTCGTTGTCGTCGGTACGGTAGCTGCCGGTACCGTGACTGCAGGTCGTGCTGATGGAGAAGGGCAGGAAGACATGAAGGACTCTCCAGCTGGTTGTTCCCTTGCGCATAGAGATTCCTCCCAACAGTGGGATTTTAGGAGGGATGACCTATTCCGCAGAGTCTGGGCAGTGAAGTCCTCACAAACAGGGCAGGCCTTCACGTTATGGGTCTCCCCAAGGCAGAAGAGACACTCTTCATGTCCGTCAGACAGAGCGACCTTACGACCACAGGTGGCACAATCCTTGAAGAGAGCAGACATAGAAAAGTTGAAGAAGAGGGGAATAGAGAACTCACAGAGCAGTGAAGATTGAAGAAGTCGAAAGGAGGAGTTCGAAGAAGACCGAGAAAAAAACAAACAACGAAGTCCGAAGTCCGAAATCCACAAGCCAGAGTCAAAAAACTGAAATCCAAAGTCCAAAAGCCAAGAATAACCCTAAAACACAAACCAAAAGACGCTGCAAGGCAAGAACCTTCCGTTCGCTAAGGTGGACGAAAAAGAACTGAGGAGAGACTGTTGGCTTGGCGGGCTGAGCATGCTCAGTATGGGCATGGGGGAGGGGTTCCTGCCAAGCTGCTTAGCTCTAGAATCATCCAAATGCTACCGCGCATGCGCAAAAGCTACTGGTGTCCGAGGCACAGAGATCATGAAGAAGAACTATAATTGTATACTGTTGTGAGATGTCTAACACAGGCTGCAGTAGAAATATTTTAATGAACTTTTCCACAAAGAAGGGAACCTGTCAAGTTGGTGCCAACAGCATCTCCAATGGAGGTGCACAGGAGCTCGCCGAAGTGGTGAAAGAACTCTGTAACAGACAGCACATGATTTTCTTTCCTAAACATCTTGTGCTTTTTCTTTGCTTTTGATTTGTTATCAGATGGTAAACAGGGGCTCAATTTGTAAATCTGATAGCAGAAGGATGTATATTTGAGGAAATCCCATTGTGTGAAGGAAAACGGGTTAATCATAGAAATTATGTGTCTAGTTTGGCAAGAGACATCTCCCACTGCTGTTCCTGAAGAACCGTAACACACCATCCTACCTGAACCTGGAGACTTTGATCATACTGCTGAAATTCAGACTGCAGGGGTTGAAAGGGCCAGTAAGTGTTGCCTTTGGAGAAGAAAAAAGGAGTCACTCATCCTCTATTTGGGCATTTCATTTTTTCCTGCCTAGACAGTAGTACCTTACATTAATCCCTGCTGAAATTCATTTTCTTAGTTTCGGCCCAGTCCTCCAGTCTCTTGGTAATTTTGAATTCTTAATTCTGTCCTCTGGGGTAGTAGCTACCCATCTAAGTCACTTGTAAAGATGCTGAACAACATCAGGCTTAAGACAGAGTCCTGACACACCCCACTAGTCACTTCTCTCAGGATTGTTCAGAGGAAAAAGGGAAAGATCTGTTGCGCAAACCTGACTTTTCATTCACAAACCACTGGACTTCACCTCAAGCAAACAGTGAGGTATGCCTTACATCTATAGGGCACACAGAGTGTCAAGGGAAGGGGTGACTGAAAGACAGGGGAAACACTGCAGGGGGAATCAGTATAAACTCTTAAATCCACAATATGCATACTTCTTTGTGCTACTAGGGAACGTCCCAGGCTGTTAGCCCTCAGGACAAATGAGAAATGAATTACATCACCACAAAGGTATCCCTGAAATGGTCACTTTGAGGCAAAGGGAAGCTACCCTTCATCATCATCCATTAATAGTTTATGTCTTACCCTTTTCCCAAAGCTGGGATTCAAAGTAATACAGAAAAATTAAAACAGATGCACATAAAACAAATATAAGTAAAAGCATACAAAAAGTTATTTTTAAAGTATAATTGAACTATCTACAGAATTAAGAACAAGGTAAAATATATTGAACAAAAGGGCAAAAAATAAGACAGTACAGCACTCTTGTAAGAAGCCATTTCCAGATAAAAAGGCAGTTTCCCAAAAGCCTGTCAGAATAAAAAACACTTCACTTGCTTATGGAAGAGTTCTTCTGCACCTTTCACTCCTCCCCATAGTCTTTTCAAATGGAAAAAGAAATCTTTTCCTGCCTTCTCCATAAGGCAAGCTGTAGGTAATAGGAACAGATTTCCGCAGCATCTTCTTCTTACAGCGCAGGCATACCTTGCTTTAAGGTACTTTGCTTTAGAGTGGTTTTCTAATATGGCAATTTTCAACTATGCCATTTTGTTACTCAATCTGTTTATAACATTTGTGCACTTCATGTCTCATTGTTGAAACCTGGCAATTTTTAATTTTTTTTTACTTCTGTTCTTTTTTCTTTAAGGCCTATTGCACGCTTAATAAATGATAATGTGAATGTGCTTTTAGGCTTTCATATGCACTGATAAATGAAAAAAAGGCTGTGATTCACTTTAAGACAATATTTGCTTTTCGGGGGGGGGGGGGGTCCTAGAACCTAACCTACCATGTTAGTGAAGTATACCTGTAGTATTTAATCAGTTAAACAAGAACCAAGCACCTTCTGCAATAGGTCATAGCTGACGTTTTGGTGCCCATGATTTCCGATTTTGCGAAGGAACTCTTTAAAAGCATTTTGTGTTGTCAGTGGGTATTGCAGCTTGCCAAGGTCTGGAAAGGACAAAAACAATCTAACTGGCAGAAATCACCCACCCCTGAATTAGTGCTACAAAATCCATAAGCTACTATGCTTCTTCTTTTACTTCTTCCACTTTGGCAACAGTGGGGTTGGAAGATTACAGCTCTGTTTTAAATTAATTACTTTTCAAGTATTATTTCCAGTCTCTAAAATTGTGGTAAATTTTAAGCAGAGTTAGTTGGAAAAAGCTAACATCTTAATCTGTGATTTCAAGTTGGCTTATTTCAACAAACTATGATTAAGATTAATTATGGGTCGTCATGTCTGAATGATACAATAAGCTGCAGTTATTCTGAACTGTTCACAGCTATGACAGAGAAGAAGGGGAAATGCTTTAATTTAAAATTTGCCTAGGTGCATTCTTGAGTAAACTACAATTTAGTGTTACCTTCAAACCAGGATTTGTATTCCTATTATTTCAGAAAACATAAAACATAAAGCATAAAACTGCTCATCTAAACAATGGATTGTGAATTACAACTACCAGAAGCCCCAGCCTGCATGGCTAGAGGGATTCTGGTGTTACCCTGGTTTCTGGAGGATACGCTCAAAAAATGCAAAGTCTGGTGGAATTAGTGGAGCACTGGCTATAGCAAAATGAGGGGCAGGGTAACTCAGCAGAATCTTGTACCCAATTTTTACGGGGTCCGGCCAAGCAGACAGTTGTACCAATAATTGGATTTTATTGATAAATGTGTTCTCCCATAACAATGTACTCACTCACACAAGGCCTACAGAGAAGAGAAAGAGGTGAAAATTGATAGCGGATATAGCGGAGAGGGTGTAAAGGGGCTGATACTGCACCTACCCAGAAGTCTTCAGTCTGGGAAGTAGCGAGAAGGATGGAGCTCAACAAAGAGTGGCGGCTGAGGGGATCACTCGACTAACAGAGTGCCAGTCTGCTAGTGTGGCAGGGAGTTCTCTGAAGAGACCCTCAAAAATGGGGATTACTTATAGGGCAGAACGTACCTCAAGGGTAGTCCCTCTCCCAGGAATAACGATGGCCAAAATAGAAGGAAAAATGCCGCACAATAGCAACTTGATAGTTTGCATGATTGGTTCGTGTAAATAGACCTCGCCCTTGTAGGATTCTCCAAAGCCGGAGTGGCTCAACCTGGGGAAAACCTAGCAATCCCTTCAAGTTGGCTATTCTTGGCTGAGGACTTTTATTTGTGCGGACGTGTCTTGCCAGAGGTCTCTTTCAGGAAACGCGACTGGGTATTTTCCTGGTCTTGACCTAGTTTTGATCGTTTAACCTATTTGTCTACACATCCACCCGGGCAACCTCTCTGATATGATGGGCATATCTGATATCAATTTTATATCCTCCTCCGGGATGGGGTGTGCCACTGGGCTAACATCGGGAATTGTAGGGCAAAAAATGTTTTGAGGCTCTGACAAATGCTACTGAGACTCAACCAACAAACAAGAAGCATAACTATAGCATACAAGATCACAATGGATTTAATGATTTCTTTCAGCTGTTTGTCCATTTTTATGAAGCACAAGGTAAAAAAAAAACCTTCTCACAAGTCTCTGAAGGCACCTGCTTTCAATGTTGAACAATGATGCAAGTTGCTATTAACAGCCATCATGAGAAAAAATAACCTTTTATCTTTCAGGAAAGCTGCAAGAAGCTACTCTGAAAGACCCAATGGAGTGATGCAAGAATAAAAAACAGTAATTTCTTTTAAGCTTACCTTGCAGTTTGGTGTACTAAACCAACTGGCAGAATAATTCTCCAACAGCATTTCAATCAGGCATTTCTCTTCTTCTTCATACCTCTTCTCAGATGAAACTCCACTCTCCTTGTTTACTTCTGACATTGAAAACAGCTGTTTGAGATTTTCATTGCTTAGCTAAGAGAAAGACAAGGAGGGAGCTTAAAATGTTTCTGTGAGAGACAGAGACACATAGGAAGCCTGACTTACTGAGAAGTAAAGTGAGGCAGGCAGCTCTTTCAGTGTCGTAAGAGTAGCAAACTGGTTATTATTTGACTTATTCCTATTGTATTTTTTACTGCCAGAGAATGGGAGAAATGACATTTTCTTCCTCAGATGCACCCCAAGCTTACAAAAAGAAAATCTGGAAAATTTTTCTGCTGGAAAAATGCTCTCTAACCACCAAAAATGTGGTGGCTTTGATTCTCTTTCTCTCACACTACTCCAAAGCCTGTCAGGAGAGTTGAACTGATCCCCAAAATTGTTTTTATTTTCTGTGGTTGATTTTTCTGACAAAATGTCCCTGACGCCATCACAAATACAGGTAGTTTGTATCCTCCTGCCCTCCTCTACTACTCCTCAAATTCCAGAAACACCTTGGAAAGCAGACCCTTTCAGATCAAATCTCAGAACTGGAAGTGATGTAATGTCACTTTCAGACCACAAGTAGGAGTGGCCCTGGCCCCTGTTGTTGTTACCTATCACTGCAGTAATGCAAACCTTCTAATTGCAAAAATCTATTTCCATACTTGTATAAGTTCCAAATTCAATTCTGATTCCATTTGTGCAAACCCTACTATGATGTTGTAGCTTCATCTAGCTGAGTCAGATTTCCAATACCGCTTATGCAATCACAAGCAGACCACTATTAGTTCCTGTATTTTTCTTGTAATATGCTACACACACCCAACTGTGAGCTCGTTACAATTACATGTGCCTAGGCCTCAACAGAGTAGGGCACGGATCGGGAACATGTGGTTTTCAGAGACTGCTGGATGGTAACTCCCATTTTCCCTTGCCATTAGCTACACTGGCTTTAGGGCTGATGTTCAGTCTCCATCCTGCTGTAGGGCATGGGAACTGATTGCAAAACAATGCAAAACCTACATTAAAAGCCTACACAGTGTAGATGGTTCTTCTGCTTACTCCTCCTCCCTTAGGTTTTCAAACAAAAAAAGTATCCCAAGCTTGTTTCTACTCCATTTAACACAGAGAGAACATAGACATACAACTGATTCGTAGGAATCCTCTGCCAGCTCGGCATGGCATTCTTGAATAAGCACATCACGGATGTTGACAATCTCCATCATTCCAGAGTATCGAAGCACATCGACATGCAAGATGCTGTGCACAATTGAGAAGACCTTCACCATGAGAGCGCAGCCATTGACTAAAGACGCAAATCTCTTACTTGCAGCATGACTCCACTGTTCTCCACAGACCAGAGAGTGTGCAGAGGGCCGCATTCTATGCACTTTGAATTCCAGAGCCTAAGCAGAGAAACAGAATCTATCAGAAGAGGGAAGCACTTTGCTGGAAAGTTAATGCTTGAAGAGCTTGAGATGTTAGATTTCCACCACACCCACCTCCTATTGCACCAATGGAGATTTGTTAAAGACAAATCCTACCTGGAAGGGAAGTTCTTGAAGATGATTTGGGATCTCTCGTAAGTGGTCCAAAGCCACTTTTGACCTGTTGCCATAATCAACATAGAAAACCTGCATGATAAAAACAACCATGGTTTCAAGAGACTGAGAGTTCTCCCAATGAAGTAAATGGATAATGTGCAAATCCTGAGAGATCACATGAATGATGTGTAGCATGTATTATTCTTAGAGCCAGCAGGGGGTAGTGGTTTGAATGAATTCCTGCTTGGCCATTAACACCTACTGAGCGACCCTGGGTGTGTCACACACTCTCAGGCCAAAAAATCCCATGACAGGATCACCTTACGGTAGCCATGAACAGAAACAATCTGAAGGTACACAATAACAATGTAGTATTCTTACTGAAGACCACCACTTAAGTCAAGGATGCTTCCCTCAAAATGGCCACGTAGAGGCTGCTTGAAACAGCACCTCTGCAGTGGCTCCAGGTACTCTGGAAAAAAGAGAGTTTTTATGCAGTAGAAATTGGATCATGCACCATTCCTCCAGCTCCCACACCATCATTGCAAATCAGAAACCATATTCTAGAATGGCATGGAAATAAACCATGGAAGGTGACTGGAGCTGGATCTCCATGGCAAGATGCTCAATATCAGTGATTTGCCAAATAGTTCAGCTTCCAATAGGGGCCATGGCTCAGTGGTAAACTGCCTGCTTTGCACGCAGAAGGTCTCAGGTTCAGTTCTTAGCATCCCCAGGTAAGTCTGGGAAACAGCCCAATCTGAAATCCTGGAGAGTGATTGTCAGGCAGTAAGTACTGCAATAAACAGACCAGGCCTCAGACCCAGAATATAACAATGTCTTAGGTTTCAAAGAACAACATTTTGTAAAAAGGCCACCTGTATTCAGAGTACTTGGCCACCGTAAGTCACATTTTGCCCTGATTAATAACTCTCATTCCCAGGGACAGGCAACTGGCAGCCCTCCAGATTGTTGCCTGACTGCAATTCCCAGCAGCCAAAGTCAGGATAGCTAATAAGGAAAAGTGATGAGACCTCTTAGAGATGAGATCTGTGCCAGTCATAGGCTGCAGGCCCCCAAGCCTCGCCTCCTGGCCACATTCCTCTCTTAGACCATCTGAGCCTGTGAACCCAAATGTGAGTAACTAGAACATTAGGTAGTTAGTCACGTTAGGGCCGTTTTATTATTTTGGAGGCATCCTAAAATTTTCCACATCCCCAACCGACATTCCACATCTGCCTTTCCTCCATTTTAGTGCGACAAGGCTGATCATTATTGCTTCCATAAACAAAAGTGCCCCAAGTGGCAAAGTGGCAACATTAAGAAGTAACACTGGGAGACAATTTGCGACACAGATACTGCTCATTGCAAGGACCAGCAAATGCCATGAACAGCCAGTGATGGCATACAGATTTTCTGTGAGATGAGAAGCATGTGCACAATGACAATTTCCATCTATTGTAGTTGGAACTTGTATGAGTTGCTTTTTTCGGAATGTAACTTAAGTGATTCTGGGAGTGAGATCCAAAAAAAAAGTCTGTTTCACATTTTAATTTTAAACTTCAAATTCTTTACTAAATGGGAAGTGTAACTGGAATTAAAAGTTTTACTCTATTTGTTGCTTTCAAATGTTATTTTCTATATGGAGATTTATTAGTACTTTTTTTCTGAAGGACGTTATTGTTTTTCGATGATTGCTGTAAGTTTAAACTAATATAGAATATAGTATAAGAGTGAGCGAGCAATGATTTATACAGAACATAGAAGAAGTTAAGAACAAGTTATACATTTGTGATTTAACCTAGTATATAAAACATTTTAGGTTTATTTATCTTTTTAGAGTTATTATTGTTTTCTGATGACTGACAATCAGTTTAAACTAGTACAGGACATAGAATATCTTGATAAGTGATTCCACTTATTTATAAGTGATGTTTACTAATTAATTAATTTTGTAGACATATGTTTAGGATGATAAAAGTGATTAGCAGCAAGTATTCATCTCTGGTATAAATTTAAGGATTAATAGTTATAACTACTTGATTAACATGCTGTTTGCAAGAAGGGTAGGAACCAACTTTTAGTTATTTATAGTTTCATTTAGTTAGTTTTGTTAGAATCTTGTAGTTTTGTTATGCATGTAATTGTTTTTCATTTGTATTGGATTGTTATGTACCTTTAGTTTTATGTATTGTTACATTTAAAAAAAAAAAAAGGCCATTTCCCAAGCTCTGATTATGGCATTGCCATACAGGACTGAAAGCATTATTTATTTTCAGTCACAATATAAGCTGGTTCTCAGGCTTGCTTCAGAGGTCCATTATGTTCTAACAAAGAGATGGACAAACTGCTGTGCTTCATGTGCTGCAATGGACCCTCCAAAACCCCCTAAAGACCATACCACTCTTTTCTATGGTCACAATATTTGCCACCAACACAGCTGCTGCTGCTCAAAGTCAAAACCCACCAAAACACCGCTCTCTATGATGCTTGAAGGTATAACTGAATCCTCCCATACCATAGGGCCCTGTAACAATGTAGGGTATAACTTCCTCCAGTGAAGTGCAACAAAAGAAAGGACTGGTGGGAAGATGCAACGACTCTGGCAACTATGGCCCTTTTCTCACGTGGGGGGGCCGAAACGGGGCAGCGCACGCAGGAGCAGAGCTTACCTGCTTGCGTTTTGCTCTGTCCCTGCTCCGTCCCTGTGGGGAATGTGGTTCCGCCGCTTCACACGCTGCCGAATTTTGGCGGCGCTCGGCAATGTTTGGTAGCGCCCTGCAGCACCCAAAATGGCAGCCGGTGGCTTCCGGCGGCGCTCCGCCAATCAGGGCAGTGCGCCAGCCAGAAGCTCGACCCCGGGCAGATCTGCAGAGACACACTACCGTGTCTCTGCAGATTCTCACCGGGAGCTGCCACGGATTAGTGTGGGCGAGTTTGATATAAACCACCTGGGAAGGTGGTTTTTAAAAAACTCGCAGCGTCACCCCTGCAGCTGGGTTAGAGCGGTTGGAGGTGTGGCGCCTCACCGTTTGCAACCGTGCTAGCTCATCTCGTGATGTGAACGACCTCCGTCTCTGGTCGTCACACCGCGGGCTTTTACCCCCGTGTGAAAATGGCCATTGATAGTGACAGCAGGGATCCAAAAGGCCTACAAATGGGTACAAAGGCCACAGCCTACGGACTACTCACACCCACTCTACTGTTATAACATATGTTTTTAAGCTTACCTCTGCACTGTCTCCAGATACATACAGGATCTGGGCTCGGTAGTATCGCTCATCCTCCCAATCTGTAAATGGTGCCAAACAAACCAAATCTGGATAGGGATGAACTGGCAAAGGGGTGAGCTCCAGCTCACTGATCTCAGCAGACAAGCCTTTTAATATATTCATGCTTTTCTCATCTATTCTGTAACCCCAGAAGTGTCCAACCTCTACCACCTAAAAGATAAACAGCATTTTTTTAACACACTGGCTGGCACAAGCTTTGTTTCTGAACATTCTTCAAGATCAACGTTTAACTGTTGGAAGTAGAAAATTTTAGAAAGGTCTCCTTGAGCTACAGAAAAGAAAAAAAATGCACTGCAGTGTTTGAGACCATGTTTAATATAGCCCAGTATTATTTACCTATCTGTATTCCTCACATGTTTGTTTGCCATAAACATGGACTTTCCAAGGTAAGGGAGAGAAAGTGAATCGCCTTCCTGATTACTTATCCCAGGATTTCTACTTTTTTAAAATTAAAAAGCAGTAATTGTGCAGCCCTCCAGATGTTGAAACGCAACACCAAGTATTCTATGCCACTGACTCTGCTAACTAGGGCTGCTAGGAGTTACAGTTCAAGAACATCTAAAAGAATACATATTCCCTCTCTGGTTAAAGTACTTCTGTTCTTATTTTTTTTCAACAGAAATGTAAAATGCCTTCCCAAGCTGAATAAAACAACTGAAAATATTTAACATGACTACAACAATAGAAATCACACCATAAAGATGGATTCATTCAGTGAAATGCAATCTGGAACAAATACATGATTTAAAATATTTTATTCATTCACTGATTCATTCATCCATTTGATTTAATTTATATCTTGCCTTTCTCCCAAATGGGACTCAAAGTGGCTTATAATAATTATTAAAAATAATTGTTATAAAAAAAATCAGAGCCATGAGCTATGCTTTGGGAAATAGGTCTTATAAAAATAATATCTTGTTCATTTTTCACTATAGTCTATAATTTTTATAAAGTTTTGACCTAAATTTCTGTGTCAGGGCATTACAGAAGTCATTCACAAGACCACAAAGAAAGCAGTAAGATAAATTCACGGAGATTTCATGTAAACAATATGAAGAACTTTCTTTTACTGTGAAGATGCCTAGTGGTACACCAGTAAGAGTGTCCCACTGCTCATCAGCACTCCCTAATCAGTTTCCTAATGAACAACAGGATTAATGTGTATTAGTCCCATTGTACACTAGTCATTTCACTGATTCCCCTACAGAGTAACATAACAGTGGCCCTTTGTTGGATGTGGACACTATGGAACTGACCAATTCCAGTTCCTGCAGACTAAACCCACCTATGAAGACGTTCTGTCCCCAACCGGATTCCAACATTTATTATTAAACAGTTCTGCTCTAGCCTTGCAAGCTCAGAGCAGTGGCTTCCCTGATTGAATCTATCAATCTGTAATGAGACCTTCCTCACTCCTACTGCCTTCCACGTTTCCCATTATTACTGTGTTTCTAATGAATGATTACATTTCCAAAGTACGATAGACAGGTTATTTTAAGGACTGTATTCTCCCCTACCAACCAGCCTGGGCTTTGAAATCTGCTGGAGAGGCTCTTCTCTCTCCCCCACCACCTTCACAGGTACACTTGGTGGGAACACAGGAGAGGCCTGCTCCTAGACTCTGGAACTCTCTTCACAGAGAAGTCAGATTGGCACCCTCCCTACTTTCTTTCCGCAGTCAAACACAGACTTTTTTTATTCTGACTGCCATTCAGTGTGTGATTACGGTCTATAAAAGGTGCTAGCTACTGCTAACTGTATAGAATTTATGAAAATCACAGTTTTAATTGTGTATTTTAACTTTAATTCTTATTTGAAAATTTAATTCTGTTTTAATTGTGCTTTTTTTTTAAAAAAATACTGTAAGCCACTTCGAGTCCTTTTCAGGAAAAAATCAGAGTATAAAAATATTATTAATAATAACAACAGCAGCAGCAGCTGCCTCAGTTTAGTCATTTTAACTTCTAGAGAGAATGCAGGCTTGATTTGGTCCTGGTCCAATGGCTAAATACCATACGCCTTATCAGAGACAATATGCCAGGGTATATCACTTGTTGAGGAACACAAGTTAGGAGAATGCAGCTGCACGCAATGTTCTCTTTGACATTCCCACATATAATTGGCTGAGCACAGACTAGTATCCCATTGATGAGATATGCTAGTGTAACAGTCTTGTTATTCAGGTGTAAGCAACTTTTGGGAGCAGTGTGAAGCTGCAAAAGGGAGTCAGCAGCAAAAAACATCTCTGTTAGGAGAGAAAGATCCCTGCAATGCTTTAAAGTAGAGGGAGCAGCCTTCCCTATTTACCCATTTCGCTACCATCCCAGCTTTAACTTTAAAGATAAAATAGAGCAGCTCCAATATTGGAAAGAACATATTTTACAAAGGAAAACTAATATTAGTTTAAATATATTAAAAAAAAACAAATTACAAGATGTGAATTTTACATGGTTTCAGGCATGTCAAGTAAGAACAGGTTGCTTACCTGTAACTGTGGTTCTTCGAGTGGTCATCTGTGCCCTCATACATTAGGAGCTTTCACGCCTGCGCGGTAGCGTTCGGAAGATTCTAGAGCTCGTTAGCTTGGCAGGAACCCCTCCCCCACGCCGGTACTGCGCATGCTCCTCCCGCCGAGCAACGGTCTCTCCTCAGTTCTGGTCCGCCAAAGCAGATGGGACCTGAAAAAGAGGGGAAGGAAGGGTGGGGATGTATGAGGGCACAGATGACCACTCGAAGAACCACCGTTACAGGTAAGCAACCTGTTCTTCTTCTCGTAGTCTCTGTGCCTCATACATTAAGAGACTGCGTAGCTTACCGGTAGGACGGTGGGTCAGATCCCAGACCCTAGAGGACAGAAGACAGCACAGCACAGCCAAATCGAGCATCTCTCCTGGAACGGCAGTCGAGCTTGTAGTGGTGGACGAAGGTTGACGGCTGGGACCAGGTCGCCACACGGCACAGCTCCGACAGATCGACGCCTCGCAGGAGGGCAGCAGATGTCACCATGGCTCTGGTGGAATGAGCCAGAAAAAGGTCTGGCGGAGGCTTCTTGGCAAACTCGTACGCCAGATGTATAGTCTGTACCACCCACTTGGAGAAAAGTTGGGCGGCGTTGTGGCCTCTCCGGTGCCTGCCATAGCAGACAAACAGATGCGGTGTCTGTCTGTCTGTAGGCCGCAGTCCTGTCTTTGTAAAAAGCCAGCGCCCGACGAACATCCAGGGAGTGGACGGACTGCTCCAGAGGTGTAGTCGGGTCAGGATAGAAGCCCGGCAGGATGATGTCCTGGCTCAGATGGAAGCTGGACACCACCTTCGGCAGGAAGGAGATGTCAGGCCGGAGGACCACCTTGTCACGATGGAAGACCAGGTATTGCTCATCGCACCGTAGTGCCGTCAACTCTCCCGCCCGCCTGGCAGAGGTGACCGCCACTAGGAACGCGGTCTTCATCGCGAGCAGCCTGTCATCCGTCGTAGCCATGGGCTCGAAGGGCGGCCTCGTCAGCTGTGACAACACCAGTAACAGCGACCACGGCGGTAGCGGCGGCGATACCGGCAGGTGGAGGTGCTGTACGCCCTTCAGGATCTGCTTGACGGTACTGTCCCTGAAGAGCGCGGCCGATGGAGATCGTGGCGGCTGGTATGCCACGATCACGGCGAGGTACAACTTGAGCGACGGAAAGGCCAGGCCCTGTGGCCGGAGGTGCAGGAGGAAGTGGAGCATGGTACGCAGGTTGACGGGCAATACCAGCTCTCGACGTTCCTCGGCGAATGCCACAAAGCGCTGCCACTAGTAGTGGTAGTTCCTTCACATGGACTCTTTCCTGGCCACGGTCAAGATGTTCCTGATGGCCGGGTCGTCTAGGGCGATATCTTCCAGGCATGGAGGGCCAATACTGGCAACTCTGGGTGCAACACCAGTCCATCGGAGTGGGACAGCAGGTCCGGTACCGTTGGAAATCTGAGAGTCCTGCCTCGGGCGGCCTCGATCAGAGGTCCGAACCAGTGCTGCCTCGGCCAGTAAGGTGCCATGACGATCACGTCTGCTCGGTCCGCGATGATCTTCACGATCATGCGGTCCAGGAGTGGGAACGGAGGGAAGGCGTAGAGAAGTCCCTCATCCCGCAGGAACTGGAATGCGTCGCCGATGGAATGGCGATCATGGCCGGCTCTCGAGCAGAAGCGGCGGCACTTTGCGCTCTGGCTGGTTGCGAAGAGGTCGATGGTCGGCTTGCCCAGTTGGTCCCGAACCATCCGGAAGGCCTTATCCGACAGGGACCACTCGTGGTGAGAAGTGGTGTCCCTGCTGAGAGCGTCCGCTGTGATGTTTTCCTGCCCAGCCAGGTGAACCGCCACAGGGTGTATCTGGAGTGGGACGCACCAATTCCAGAGGTCGAGGGCGATACCCAGCAGTGTGGTGGAATGAGTCCCTCCTTGCCTGTTCACACAGCAGACCGCCGTAGTGTTGTTGGTGACGATCAACACCATGCGGCCCGTGACCAGGTGTCGGAATGCTCTCAGGGCCTTGTGGACCGCCAGCAGCTCGAGAGCGTTGATGTGGAGGAACAGCTCATCGTCCATCCACCAGACTCGGACCCAGAAATCGCCGGTGTGGGCTCCCCAGCCGAAGAGCGAGGCATTCGTCATTACCGTGATCGATGGCTTGGGCTTACGGAACAGCATGCCTGACAGGAGGTTCCTGTACAACTGCCACCACACGAACGATCGACAAACCTGTTGGGGCAGGCGGTATCGGCGGTGCTGGTCGTCCCAAAGTGGATAGAAGGACCTGACGAACCAGTGCTGGAGCGGCTGTGCACGTAACTTGGAGAAGTAAGTTACGCCGGTGGTCGAGGCCATGTAGCCGAGGAGCTGCTGAATCCTCCTCACTGACATCGTCATGGCCTCGAAGGCAGCGGACACTGCCCGAAGGCAGCGGACGCTGCCCGACGAAGCGTCCGCGCCCTCTCGTCCGGTAGGAAGGCCCTCGCCAATACCGAGTCGAGGGTCGCCCCGATGAAGTCGAGAACCCGTGTGGGCTCGAGGTGGGACTTTTTGGGGTTGACCCTGAGTCCGAGCTGAGTGAGAAGGGACAAAGTCTGATGAATGTCTCTGTACAGTTTCTGTTTGCAGGACGCCACCAATAGCCAATCGTCCAGGTAGGGGTAGACGGAGGCGCCCTTTGTCTGCAGGAAGGACACGACCGGAGCCATGCACTTGGTAAACACCCGCAGTGTGGTTGAAAGACCGAACGGCAGCACCCGGTACTCGTAGCTGGTGCCGTCGACCGCGAACCGCAGGTATCTCCTGTGCTGCGGGTGGATCGAGATGTGGAAATAGGTGTCTTTGAGGTCTATGGATGCAAACCAGTCTCCTCGCCGGAGGAAGGGGAGGATCGAGGGCAGCGTGACCATCTTGAACCTTTTGGGGCGGATGTAGTAGTTCACCCCTCAGAGGTCTAGGATGGGCCGCAGGGAGCCATCTGCCTTCAGCACCGTGAAGTACCTCGAGTAGAAGTCGGTGGTCTTGGCTGAAGGCGGGAGCCTCTCGATCGCTCCCTTTTCGAGGAGGGACTGGACCTCTTCCAGTAGAGCCGAGCTAGCCAGGGTGGAGTAGTAGACACCCCATGGCGGAATATCCTGGAACTCAATGGTGTACCCCAGGCAGACGATGGTAAGTACCCAAGAGTCCACAGTGATCTCCCGCCAGTGATCGAGGTGCCTGGCCAGGCTCGGGTGATGGATCAGGTCTACCGGAAGGGCGAAGGATGGCATGGGTGGAGTCCTGTAGAGACCATCAAAAACGGGACTTCACTCCGGAGGACGACTTCTTCGATGACAAAGATGGACGACGTCTAGGAAGCCTCCTCAAAGCCGAAGATCTCGATGGCCTTGATGCGGTCGACTGCGGGGACCGCGGTTGGTACGCCAATGAGGAGGAGGATCTTCTCCACAAAGGCCTCAGCTGGAAGGGGCGGCGAGATTGGGCAGGTTGGTTTATGTCCATCTTCTTAGCAGTCAGCCGGGCCTTGACGAGGTGATCCATAGCCTCGTCGGTGGAGGTGTGGAAAAGCCCTTTGCTGTCGAACGGAAGATCTTCAATCCGTCGACGGCTGTCCTCCTGAACCCCAGAGGACCAGAGCCACGCGTGGCGTTGGAGGGCTACGGCACCAACCATCACCCTCGAGATGGCCTCCACGGTGTGCCTCAAGGTGGCGATCTGCTGGGTAGCCACTGCAACGGCCTCGCCGAAGATCTGAGTGACTGAGGCGCGTGACTACTCCGGCAGGTCAACAAGCAGTGGAGCGAGTCGGTCAAAGAGGTTCCGACGGTATGCCGCGAGGCAAGCCATCGTGTTCACCGTCCTGGCCACCAGGGACAATGCCGAATAGAACCTACGGCTGAAGGCATCGAGCTTCCGTCCTTCATGGTCCGTAGGGGTGGTGTGCGCTCGAGTACCTCCCTTCGTTTGGGCCGACTCGACCACCATGGAGTTCGGCACAGGATGATTGAAGAGGAACTCCGCGTTCTCTTTCTGCATCCTGTACAGGTGCTCCAGCCTATGCTTCATGCCGGCTTCGGCCGCGGCTGCTTCATCGCTTCCACCAGAGTCAGGAGAAACGGCAGCGGTGCAGTCGATGGTGGGCGAGCGTCCAAGTACTGGAAGACTGGGTCCTGGACTTGCGGAGCAGGCTCAGTCACCTTGAGGCCGAGGGCTGTGGCCATCCGGAAGAGGATCGCAGAGAACTGGCGCACATCCTCCGGTGCAGACTCCGGACTTGGCTCCCTGAAAACCAGCGGCGGGGACTCATAAGAAGAAGGGGTGGACTCGGCAGAGTCGGAGTCTGAGTCGTAGGAGTCGCCAAATGGACTTGGCGACCTCTCCGCCTCCTTGTCCTCAGCTGGCCTATGGCCCAAAGGTGCCAGGATGACTGCTGGAGCTGCAGGCTGTGTCGATACCGGAGCGTTTGATGTCATGGCCGGTACCGGAGTCACCTGCAGGGGCATGACCGTGGGCTTAGGACGGTGTGCCACCTGCGTAATAGACGTTGCAGCTACCGCTGATTGGGCCACGGTAGACTGTGGTGCCGGGCGGGTAGCTGAGGCTGTCGTCCGCGGGGGTGGAGAAACAGCCCTGTAGTGGGGTGAGGGCTCCCGGGACCTACAGTGACTCGGCAATCGACGTAGCAGTGACCGTTCATAGCGAGGGTAGTAGGCCTCCCACTGTGGCGAGCGAGACCGGCGGCGAGGTGACCAGTACTGCAGTTCTGGATGATACCGGTCCCTGTAGGATGGTGAGTACGAGTAGTACGAGCCAGCCGGTTCGTGCCACACCTGCTCCTGGGTGTACTGTCCAAGGTAGGCAGGAGAGTAGGTGCTCTCACCCGAGTGAATCCTTTCCAGGCACATCTCCCGACAGCGCGAGGATGGAGACCCGGCCCGCTGCTCCGGCGAGCGGGACACGTCACGTCGAGAGGCCAGGCGCTGTCTGACCACAGCCTCCTCTCGGCGGTCTGCCGAGGGCGGATGGCGACTTGGCGGCGTAATCTCCGCGGTCAGCTTGGGAGGATGAGGGGGCGAAGCCCGCACGGCCTTCTCCTCATCCGACACCTCGAGGATTTCCTGTTCCTCCGGAGGCTCCTCTCCCTCAGGGAGCTCCATCGGTTCAGGTTCCTCGGCGGGCTGGGTGGGTGGTGGAGTCAGGAGTCGCACCACAGTAGGTGGAGAGCGCCGCTTCTCCTTCCACTTCTTCTTCCTCTCCTTCCCCGCCCCTTCGGTAGGGGGGCATTTCTTCTGGGCCGGGGTTAGCGGCCTGGAGGAGGAGGCCTGTGAGCCCGCAGGGTCCTCACGTGTCCGAGTTGCCAAGATCTTCGGTATTCTCGGCAACTTCATGATTGGTACCAAGCCCGGTACCGATCCGGGTGATGTCGAGGGCACGGCAGCTGCCACCGCTGCTGAAGAAGAAGAGGACGTTGGACGTCTCTTGGCCATCGTCTCAGGGGTTTGCGCCCGCAAAGATTATTCCCAACAATGGGATTGAAGCCTCGCGGCCCTGTTGCGAAGGGTCTGGAGAGTAAACTCCTTGCAAATGAGGCAGGCTTGGACAATATGTCCCTCACCCAAACAGAAGAGGCACTTGGAGTGGTGGTCAGAAAAGACAACCTTCCTTCCACAGGAGGTGCAGTTTTTGAACAATGCCGACATACACAAGTGAAGGGCAAGGCAAAGAGAGTCCGAGAGCGCCAAAAACAGAGTCCGAGATCCAAAACCTTAAACAGCCCAGAAATGGGTCAAAACCGATGAAATCCACAACAAGACAAATCCGAAAGCTGAGAGGGGTAGTCAAAATCCAATCCGAAGTCGAAAAAAACAAGAAAATCGCAACGAAGCACAAGAAAAAACACAAGCCAACGAGAGAACTTTCTGTACGCTGAGGCAGACAAGAAAGAACTGAGGAGAGACCGTTGCTCGGTGGAGGAGCATGCACAGTACTGGCGTGGGGGAGGGATTCCCGCCAAGTTAACGAGCTCTAGAATCTTCTGAATGCTACCGAACAAGCACAAAAGCTCCTAATGTATGAGGCACAGAGACCACGAAGAAGAATGTATTTTTCTAGGTTTTTAAAGAACCTCCCAGATCTCTTATACATTTTGAAGAATTATGTATAACAGCTGAGTTTCAAACTAGGTGAACTGTTTCAGCAATCTATAAAAAGCTCAGAGTTTTCATATGACATGCAGTCTGGACTGAGAGTCTCCTAGGAACATCAACTGAATACTCAGATTTTTGAAATGCACTGGTATTTCAGCATCAATTAGAAAACATTTCTACAGACTATTACACAACTGGTACTTCACACCAGTGAAGCTTTCTACAATGTTCCACTCAGCCGCCTCACAATATTAGAGGGCTTGAGAGAATGTCTCACCACAATGTTGAAGAAGTTGTGAAGGATCTCTGATTCATATATGACTACAATGAGATAAGGTTAAAAAATTCTGGAATGATGTCCTTCTTCGTGGTCTCTGTGCCTCACACACTAAGAGTTTTCGCGCGCATGCGGTAGCATTCAGAAGATTCCAGAGTTCAGCAGCTTGGCGGGAACCCCTCCCCCATGCCCGTACTGAGCATGCTCAGCCTGCCGAGCAACAGTCTCTCCTCAGTTCTTTTTCATCCGGAAGTTTCTTAGCTTTGCAGCTGCCTACTTGGCTTTCGGTTTCTGTTTTTGACTTTCTCTTCGAACCCCCCCGCCGCTTTTCCATCTGCTTCTTCTTTGATATTCGATCTCCGCCTTTCTGAGTATTCCCCCCCTCGGACTTCTATTGTCCTCTTCTCCATCTTCTAAGTCTGCCCCTTTTCAACTCTTGCGTCCTTGTGGTCAGAAGGTCGCATTTTCTCCTTTTGCTGGGGGACAACTGATTGGCCTGTGCTGTTTTGTGGCTTCACGGCCCGGAAAAACCTCACTACCAGGAGGAGGCTTTGTGGGCAAAACTGTGTGTGGCTGGAGAGCCAACAATGTTTTCCTGGCGCGCTCAGTGGTCACACCCTCCTCAGTACCGGACGCCGGTACCGGACTCGGTACCGTTTTTGAGGCCCTGATCGGGCACGGCATTCTTCAGGGAGGCTCCAACAGGTTCACAGGTAGCTGAATCCTCCAGACCGTTCCCTGCCGCCCAGTGCAAATGGCCTCCTTCTCATGGCACCCGAAATGAGACAGAGAAGAAGGAAAAAAGGAAGGAACCTTACGTGCGGCTGAGAAAATGGACCTTCCAGAGATCGTTGAGGACAAAACTGCTGGCTTGGCTGTGCCTTTGGACCCATCCATCCTTGCTGCCGTGGTGTCTCCACTCAGTCACCCTAAGGGGATGCACCGCCCAGAGGACGAGAACCAGACTGCTGGCTTGGCTGCACCTTCAGGCCCACCTATCCTTGCCACCGCGGTCTCTCCCTGAGGGGTTGGACCTCCTGGAGGATGAAGACCAGACCGCTGGCTCAGCTGCGTCTTCGGGCCCGCCTATCCTTGCTGCCACGGTCTCTCCGCCCAGTCACCCTGAGGGGATGGACCGCCCAGAGGATGAGGACCAGATCGCCTCCTCGGCTGAACCTTTTGGGCCGGCCTATCCTTACTGCTGCGGTATCCCCACCCAATCACCCTGAGGGATTGGACCGCCCGGAGGATGAGGACCAGATCACAGGTTCTCCTATGCCTTCGGCCCCGCCTATCCTTGCTGTTGCGGTCTCTGCTGGTCACCCTCAGAGGATGGAACGCCCAGAGGATGGAAAGAGTTGGTGCTCGCAGCAGCGGGAGACCTGCTCAGAGCGGGTCTTCTCTCGGCCCCCAATGGCCCTTTTTGTATACATACGGCCTGGAACATCTTTACCAGGAGCAACCGCTGTCATATCATTCCTATTTGCCCATGTATAGGGATAGATCCCACCCCAACGTGAGGCACCGGTTGACTAACCGCCTGCTGCGGTCTCCATCCCGTGGTTCCAACTATTTGAGCCACCAAAGTATCTCCACCTCCGGCTGCTCTGCCGGTACCGTCCACGGTACTGATGACGGTACCCCGACCGTGCCTGTGCTTCGCGGTCCCAGCAACCTCAACTGGGCACTTTTCCCCCTCCAAATTGAGATCTTACAACTTGAAATCCAAGTCTGGAGGGTCAACACCAACCCCTCACAAATCTCAACCCTGGCTTTTGGAGACATGTGGGACCCAGTTCCATCCGTCTAGGACCCAGTGTTCGCGTACGTTGACGCCTGCCTGCCGTCTACGGCACTCCTACCACTTCACCAGAAGTAACTGTGGGCCACAGCCCATCCCGTTTGGATACTTTTGGCGTTTGATTCTGGTCCGCCTCGTCACTCGTTGCCAGGGAACCAATGCACAGCCTCCCAAAGGAACCTCCTAGAAAGATTCTATCCTCTTCTGATGCACCTCCCCGAGGATCAACAACCGAGTGCCACACAATTCTTAATAAATCAGTGACACTTGCTAACCAACACATCATGTGGGCTACTCATTCCACAGCGGTGCCGCTCCTACGATGGTAGACTCTGCCCCCTTCCAGCGCCTTGCGCAGCCGAGATCCACAAATCTACAGGAGGAAAGCTGTAGACGCATTGAAGACCTCCCATTGACGGCCTGGGTCTACTCCATGCAACTAGTTAAGGCCTGCCTCACGGCAAACAAATGCGTGGTTCAGATCATCGGGCCTGCAAGAGGACAGCAGGAGAAGGATCGAGGACCTCCCCTTTGATGGCCAGGGGCTGCTTAACATGCATCGGATAAGGCGATGAACCATCCAGTCAAGGCACAGCTGTCAGGAACCATGCCGCAGGTTGTCGTCCTCAACCTATCAACCTCGGTCGCCTCGCTCAGCCCTGTCCCGACCATCTACTCTCTTCGGAGATATCAATCTTCTTCTGCGAAGAAGTCCTCGTCTGGGACGAAGTCCTGTTCTTGACCTCCTTCGTAGGTCACCACCACATGGCACCACTTCACCACGGACTCGGGGAATATATCCATCGTCCATCTTGACTACGCCACACAGTTTGGAAGCATACCCCCAAGAGGCATCTACTATTCCACCCCGACCAGTTCGGCTCTGGTGGAAGAGATCCAGTCCCTGCTTTAAAAAAGAGCGATCGAGAAACTTTCATCCTCGCCCAGTACCACTGGCCTCTTCTCCCAGTATTTTCAAAGTGCCAAAATCGGACAGAACCCTGTGGCCTATCTTGGACCATGGAAGGGTGAACGAGAGTATTCCCCAAGAGGTTCAAGATGGTCACTCTCTCTCTCCTCGATCCTGCCATTCCTTTGCTGAGGAGACTGGTTTGCCTCCATCAATCTTCGAGATGCTTACTTTCACATCACAATCTGCCTACAGCACAGACGATACCTATAGTTCGCGGTCAACGGCATCTGTTACCAATACAGGGTGCTACCTTTCAGTCTCTCTACCGCACCCAGGGTCTTCACCACATGCATGGCCCCGGTGGTATCATACCTGCGGACAAAGGGCGTCACGATCTACCCCTACCTAGACAACTGGCTGATGGTGGCATCCTGCGGACAAAAACTCTACAGAGACATCCACTGAACACTCACCCTTCTGACCCGTCTTGGTCGGGCTGCGTCTACGGTCTCCAACGCCCCAACGGTATCAGCGAGGATAATCCAGCAACTCCTCAAGTAAATGGCCCCAACTACAGCCGTGACTTACCTGGCCAGGCTCCGTGCTCGACTTCCGTTCGAGTTTTGAACCCGCTTCTAGATGAGCAGAGACGTCTGCTTCGAATACCTCTGCAGGTGCGTCACTCCTTGCTATGGTGGCAGTCTTACATCCATCTCCTGTCAAGGATACCTTTTTGGGAACTGTCTCCACGGCTCATGGTGACAACCGACGCTACCCTTTTCGGATGGGGAACCCAATGTAGGTGACAATGGACTCTTCCCTTTTTCGGTTGGGGACCCCCTGGAGTGGCCTCAGAGTCCAGGCCCGGTGGATCGATGATGAGACCATCCTCCACATCAACGCCATCAAACTACTCGCCATTTGGACAGCTGAGGGCATTTTGCCACCTGGTTGCGGGCCATACAGTGTTGATCTTGACAGATAACACAACGGCAGTTTGTGATGTCAACAGGCAGGAGGAACTCATTCCACACCCTCCTCAATATAGCCCTCGACCTCTGGAACTGGTAAGTCTCACTTCAAATCCATCTGGTAGCGGTGCACCTGGCTGGGCAGGAAAACACCACAGTGGACGCCCTCAGCAGAGACACCACTTGCCACCATGAGTGGTCCCTCTCAAGCGAGGCGTTCCAGATATGAGACCGATGGAGCGAGTTGACGATCGACCTCTTCGCCACCAACCAGAACGCGAAGTGTTGCTAGTACTGCTCAAGGGCTGGCCGGGATCGTGACTCCATTGGCAATGCCTTCCAGTTTGGGTGGAATGAGGGGTTCCTCTACACCAGAGGTTCTCAACCTGTGAGTCGTGACCCCTTTGGGGGTTGAAAGACCCTTTCACAGGGGCCGCCTAAGACCATCAGAAAATACTTATTACCGATGGTCTTAGGCTCCATTCCCTCCTCGGTGGTGGTGCGCAAGCGCAAGCCACGCGCTTGCGTCCTCCTGTCCCCTTTGGCTTTCCATGGGGGTTTTCCAGTGGTTGCGGTGAGAAGCATGGTCGTCTCCCTCCAGAATTGGAGGAGAGCTGACCCCCTAAAAGGTCGGGAACCCACTGTTTAAGAAAGAAACAGTGGGAGGAACATCTCCTTGGAAAAACGGGTTCAGAGGCACCAGCAAAGGGCTCGAAACCCCACATTTAGGTTTGAACAAAAAACAACAAACTTCAACACTGAGAAAACACGGGATGGGTCTATCGAGTGGCTATTACCTTGAAAGGGCTCCGGAGGAGAAGAATCCTCACCACCACTTTTTAATTTAAGTTTGGAGAAAGAAAGAAGAAGGACGAATTTAGCTTCTTTTTTATTATTTGGCTTGTTTACTTTCCTGTATAAGCTGGCGAAGTAAAACCAACACAAGTTTGGCTCTACGAAACAGAAACTGAGAGGGTGAGGTGCCTTTAAGGAGGAAAAAAATCCCCGGAAAAGGAGCACACATGAACGGAGCTCTCATGGTCTTTATGTTAGTTAACTGAATTGCTGAAAGGAGGAGTAACAGGTAGCTACAAAAAACGTATGTATGAACACTGAATAAATACTTACTGCATGCCTCTTAAGAATATAAGCTGAATGTAAGCTAAAATCCAACGCTGAGTGAGGGGTTGAGAACATTAAGAGATATCAAGACGAATTAAAATGAAAAGAGCAAACGGAAAAGCGGAAAAGCAGCAAGTGAAGCAGTGAGCGCAAGAAATACTAGGGAACACATTTAAGAAAATCCTGCCTACTGTGCTCCATTTCCTTTGCCTACTATCTTAGAAAATCTTTTAAAGTCCCACTCCTGATTTTTAAACCTTAGTCCTTTTACTTCCTCCTGTCCTTTTACGAAGCTCTCTTCACCTGCATTCAAATTCTACGTAGTCTTCTTAATTCCCAGTTCTCTTTATTCTATTATTTTTATTATTTTACGAAACGTGTTAATTAAGAAATAAGAGGGAAAAGGAAGAAAGAAGAACGTGGTAGCACTTCCACATAAAGTGAAAGAGGAAGCAAAAGAATAAGAGTAAAATAATAAAAATAATGGAATAAAGAGAACTGGGAATTAAGACGACTACGTAGAATTTGAATGCAGGTGAAGAGAGCTTCGTAAAACGACAGGAGGAAGTAAAAGGACTAAGGCTTAAAAATCAGGAGTGGGACTTTAACAGATTTTCTAAGATAGTAGGCAAACAAGGATTAAAGCAGTGGAAAAAAAAGAGTAAAGAAAGAGTAAAGAAAGGAAAATAAAGAATACAGATAAGAAGATAGTGCGAAACGACGGACTTAGTGGGAGACACAGCTTGCAAGTTTTTTTCCCTTTTTTTGGGACAAGCTGCGGAGGAGGCATTGTAAATAATAAATAAATGATTTTAAGATTGGGGGTCACCACAACATGAGGAACAGTATTAAAGGGTCACAGCATTAGGAAGGTAGAGAACCACTGCTCTATGCATTCCCTCCGTTTTTTTACCCTCCTGGACTGAGTGGTCTCCAAGATCCTCGCGGACCGAGCCAATGTTGTCCTCGTGGCCCCGTACTGGCCGAGGCAGCACTGGTTCAGACCCCTGTTCGAGGCCGCTCACGGTCAACTCAGGCTTCCAACAGCGTCGGATCTCCTGCTGCACTCCAACGGTCCCATTCTCCATCCAGGCCTCCTGCTCTTGGCCCGCCATGCCTGGTGGATATCGCCCTAGATGATCCCATCATTGGTAACGTCTTGATCACGGCCAGGAAGGAGCTGACACACTGCCACTATCACTACAAATGACAATGATTTGTTGCCTTTGCCGAAACACAATGGGAGCCGGTATCACCTGTCATCCTGCCTACCGTGCTCCATTTCCTTCTACACCTTCGGCAGCAGGGCTTAGCCTCCCTTCCCTGAAAGTCTACTTTGCCTCTATCGTGACTTACCAACCTCCACGGTCTCCATCGGCAGCTCTCTTTTGTGATGCTACCATGAAGTGGTTTATGAAAGGCCTGCAGCACCTTTATCCACCAGTATCGCCACCGCTACCACTGTGGTCGCTTTCAGTTGACGAGACTGCCCTTTGAGCCCTGACGACAGGCTTTCCACCATGAAAACTGCCTTCTTTGTGCTTGTCACCTCAGCCAGGAGGGCGGGTGAGCTGACACATTCTGATGAGCCCTACCTCATGCTCCGCAGGGACACAGTGGTCTTTCGGCCTGACATCTCCTTCTTGCCAAAGGTGGTGTCTTAACTTCCCTCTCAGTCAAGACATCATCTCGCCAACCTTCTATCCGGACCCGACTACACCTTTGGAGTGATCCCTTCACTCCTTGGATATTTGTGGGGTCTTGGCCTTCTACACAGACAGACAGGACTGCTTCCTTTCAACAGACCCCGCACCTTTTTGTATGCTATGGCAAGCGTTGAAGAGGTCACAAGGTATCCACCCAACGTTTCTTGAAATGGGTGGCTCACACTATCCTGCAGGCATACGAACTGGTTAGGAAGCCTCTGCCAGCATTGCTCCGGGCTCATTCCAACAGAGCCACAGAGCATTGGCAGCCCTCCAGCAAGGAGTTGATCTGCAGGAACTGTGCCATGTGGCGACATGGTCCCACCCATCGACCTTCGTGTGCCACTACAGACTGGACTGCCGGTCCCATAGAGATGCCCATTTTGGACGTGCGGTGCTGGTTTCCGTTCTTTAGGACCTGGCCCACCATCCAACCGTTAAGCTACAAAGTCTCCTAGTGTGTGAGGCACAGAGACCACGAAGAAGAAGAACAGGTTGCTTACCTGTAACTGTGGTTCTTCGAGTGGTCATCTGTGCTCTCACACACACCCGCCCAACCGTCCCCACTTTCTCAGGTCCCTTATTGGCGGACTACCGAACTGAGGAGAGACTGTTGCTCGGCGGGCTAAGCATGCCCAGTAGAGGCATGTGGGGGGAGGGGTTCCTGCCAAGCTGCTGAGCTCTGGAATCTTCCGAATGCTACCACGCGTGGGCGAAAGCTCCTACTATGTGAGGGCACAGACGACCACTCGAACCACAGTTACAGGTAAGCAGCCTGTTCTTTTAAAATCTGTGCCAGACGTTGACTCAAACAGTTTATTATTGTGAAGCTTTTTGTCTCCTCTCTGTTTTCAAAGGACCTGATTAAATATAAAGATTTGATTTCAATGTGTCTTTTGACAATGTAACACCTGGAAATTGCTAAGCACTTGAAACTCACGACGGAGATCTCTTTTTCTTCCTGGATATAGAGAGTAAGATCCATTGCTCTTGTGGAAAAGCTACATGTATCAGATAAAAGCAACAAAGGGTAGAGACCAGAGCTTCAATCCGGTATCGATTTATCATATATACAAGATTTGAAACCACATCATTTGAACCTCCAGAACAGTATCTGAAAATTTGGATTAACCCATTTTAACTATTTATAAGTAGAAAGCAGATACATAATCAGTGTATTTTGAACTGCTGATATTGAGTTGATACACAGATTTTGCGATTTAAGTTAAATGTTATATTACTAATTTTAGATTTTTTTTTTGCTTTTTTGTAATTTAAACATTAAAATAAAAATAAAGAAAAAGTAGAGAGGGCAGCTTTCCACTGCCATCCCCACTTCCCCACTGCAGCACCTGTAGACATTCTACTTCTCCTGCCACAGTGATCCTATGCTTCTTACACTGGCACAAGTATATCAGCTAATAGGATCATGGTCAGAATGTGCTTGCATAGATTCTTTAATCTTATCCCTTAATAAATTGTAGTGACATTTAGAAAAAGAGTTTTCTGCTACCCTCAGAAAGTAATATAATGGGTCAGTGGTGGAAAGGGTGGGTGGCAAGAAAGACCCATCTGAGACCAAACTGTGGAGTGGTCTGAAATGGTGTGGAAGGGAATCTAGTCCCTGATCACCTCCTGCTACAAAATTAGCCACCACCACTAGATGCTGAAATATACAGCTTTGAATGACTAGATATATCACTAGATGGTGAAATACAGGTATCTGTACCTCTGTGACATTGATAGATAAATCAAGGCTGCTTATGGTCTGCAGTTTTCCCAAAGCATTACTGAGCTTCTGCGCAGGAGTCACTGTATGCTTCTGAAAGTCCACGTTGATTCTAAAAACAAAATAAGAGGAACACAACATCACTGTCTATGGCAGCCTCCAACAAGGTCACATCTAACCATCTTCAATAGCCTTTTTGCTGCTGATGCTATTCCTGGCTGGTAAATACCCTTAAAATGCTGGTGAGAAAGAGAAGAGAGAACTTCTCTAAATATTAACTATGCTGTTTTAAATATATACTTGTCTTATCATGTTAGATAAATGCCTGTTACAGATATATGTGATGAATGCTGCTATGTATTGCAGTGCCTGTGGATGAGTATGATTTTCTCCATAGATGCCTACTGGAAGGATAAGGGAAGATACAGCGGCCTCTTAGGGGTGTTTCCGAAGCTGAATATATTGTAAGATGTTTGATGCCTTCTATGAAATGATAACAAGTTATGTGCCTAGACCATATAAAGTCTATATTCCTCTCCACAGTGAATGTGTATATTTATATCTACTACTTTGTTTATATTAATAAAATAGCCTTAAAGATTATTAAGGTACCTCCACATTACTTCATATTAAATATTCTGAAATTCCAGTACTTAGATACATTTAAGTGGAGTCCTGATGCTCAATCTGTCTGTTAGGACTATATGACTGATCACAAATTGAGAACTTAGATAAGCAAGATAGTGAGAGGAGGGACATCCAAAAGAAGAACAGGTTGCTTACCTGTAATTATGGTTCTTCGAGTGGTCATCTGTGCCCTCACACACTAGGAGCTTTCGCGCATGCGCGGTACCGTTCAGAAAATTCTAGAGCTTAGTAGCTTGGCGGGAACCGCTCATCCCCATGCCTCTACTGGACATGCTCAGCCCGCCGAGCAACGGTCTCCCTTCAGTTCTAAAGTCCGCCGATAAGGGACCTGAGAAAGAGGGGATGGCTGGGCGGGTGTGTGTGAGGGCACAGATGACCACTCAAAGAACCAGTTACAGGTAAGCAACCTGTTCTTCTTCTTCGTGGTCTCTGTGCCTCACACACTAGGAGATTTTGTAGCTTACCAGAAGGACGGTGGGTCAGGTCCTAGAATACGGAGGCCAGCACCGCTCGTCCAAACCGGGCATCTCTCTGGGACTGCCAGTCCAGTCGATAGCGGCACACTAAGGTCGATGGCCTGGACCAGGTCGCCATTCGACAAAGTTCTTGCAGGTCCACATCTCGCAGGAGGGCTGCTGAGGATGCCACAGCTCTGGTGGAGTGGGGTCGAAGCAGGGCTGGTAGAGGCTGCTTGGCCATCTCGTAGCTAAGCAAGATAGTCTGAACCACCCACTTCGAGAATCTCTGGGTGGACACCTTGTGGCCTCTGCGACACTGACCATAGCAGACAAGCAGGTGTGGGGTCTGCCTGAAGGTCGCAGTCCGCTGGGTGTAAAAAGCCAAGGCCCGACGGACGTCCAAAGAGTGGAGGGACCGCTCCAGAGGCATCGTCGGGTTCGGGTGAAAGGTCGGTAAGATGATGTCCTGGTTAAGGTGAAAGTGGGACACCACTTTGGGGAGGAAGGAAATGTCCGGGTGAAGGACTACCTTGTCCTGATGGAACACGAGAAAAGGCTCATCAGCTCGCAGGGCTGTCTGCTCACTGGCCTGCCTGGCAGAGGTGACAGCTACCAGGAAGGCCGTCTTGATGGTGAGGAGCCTGTCATCGGCAGTGGCCATGGGCTCGAAGGGCAGTCACATGAGCTGGGAGTGGACCAGGGACAGCGACCAGGGCGGCAGTGGTGGCGATACCAACGGGTATAGATGTTGAAGCCCCTTCATGAACGGATTCATGGTGGCATCCCGGAAGAGCGCTGCCGATGGAGAGTCTCGAGGATGGTAGGCCACGATGGCAGAGAGGTAAACCTTCAAAGAAGGAAACGCGAGTCCCTGCTGTCAGAGGTGGAACAGGAAGCGGAGCACGGTACCGAGACCGGCAGGCGATACCGGCTCGTGTCGCATCTCAGCAAAGGTCATGAACCTCCGCCACTTGTAGGCGTAGTTATGGTGGGTTGACTCCTTCCTGGCAATGGTCAACATGTCCTGTATGGTAGGGTTGTCTAGGGCGTTATACTCCACCCGTGCAGGGCCAAGAGCGGCAGGTCAGGGTGGAGAACGCGACCATCCGAGTGGGACAGCAGATCGGGTGGTCGGTAGCCTGAGAAGTTGACCCCGAGTGGCCTCGAGCAGTGGCGCAAACCAATGCTGCCTCGGCCAGTACGGGGCTACGAGCTCGGTCCACCAGGATCTTGGCGACTGTTCGGCCCAGGAGAGGAAACGGCGGGAAGGAGTAGAGGAGCCCATCGGTCCACCGGAACTGGAAAGCGTCACCAAGAGAGCCCGGTCCCTGGCTCGCTCTCGAGCAGTACCGTCGACATTTCGTGTTCGATGCGGTGGCGAAGAGGTCAATCATGGGCTCGCCCCAGTGGTACCGTATTGTCTGGAGCGCCTCGTCCAAGAGGAACCACTCATGGTGGTAGGAAGTGTCCCTGGTCAGGGCGTCCGCTGTGGTGTTCTCCTGGCCAGCCAGGTGGACAGCAATCGGGTGGACCCGAAGCGACACGCACCATTCCCAGAGTTGGAGAGCGATGGTGAGAAGCGTGGTGGAGTGGGTCCCTCCATGTCTGTTGACGTAACAGACGGTCATAGTGTTGTCCATCAAGATGAGGACTGTCTGCCCAGCGACCAGTTTGCGGAATGCCCTCAGAGCTTTCCAGAGGGCAAGGAGCTCGAGGGCACTGACGTGCAGCTTGGTCTCATCGCCAGTCCAGCATCCTCGGACTCTGAGGTCATCGCAATATGCTCCCCACCCGAACAGGGAGGCATCCATTGTGACCGTGAGTCGAGGAGTCGGCTGTCGGAAAGGCATCCCTGACAGGAGGTGGCGGTAGGAGAGCCACCATAGCAGGGAGTGGCGTATCTGTGGCGGAAGTTGGAGTCGCAGCCCCGAGTCGTCTCGGAGTGGGTTGAAAGCTCTGATGAATCAGTGTTGGACCGGGCGTGCTGGCAACCTCGAGAGGTAAGTGACGGTCGTGGTGGAAGCCACGTACCCCAGGAACTGCTGGAGCCTCCTCGCCGATGTCATCGGGGCATCGAAGGTGGTAGACGTGGTCTGATGGAGGGTACAGGCTCGCTCCAGGGGCAGGTAGGCCTTGACAGAGACTGAGTCCAGGGTCGCTCCGATGAAGTCGAGCACTCTCGCCGGCTGGAGGTGGGGCTTCTTTGGATTGACCCGAAGACCCAGACAGGTCAGGAGTGACAAAGTCCGGTTAATGTCCAGAAACAGTTTGCGTTTGCAGGACGCGACCAACAACCAATCACTGAGGTAGGGAAATACAGAGACGCCCTTCAGCCGCAGATGGGAGACCACCGGGGCCATGCACTTCGTGAAGACCCTTGGTGCGGTGGAGGCCGAACAGCAGCACCTTGTATTGATGGCAGGTGCCGTCAATCACGAACCGGAGGTATCTCCTGTGGTGCGGGTGTATGGAGATGTGAAAGTAGGCATCCCGCAGGTCAATGGATGCGAACCAGTCACCTCGACGAAGGAAGGGGAGGATCGTCGGCAGCGTGACCATCTTGAACCTCCTGGGGCAGATGTACTCGTTCACCCCTCTGAGGTCCAGAATGGGTCGCAAGGTCCCGTCCGACTTCGGTACGGTAAAGTAACGGGAGAAGAAGCCAGTGGTAGTGGCTGAGGGCGGGACCTCCTCGATCGCTCCCTTCTGCAGGAGGGACTGGATCTCTTCCAGCAGTGCCAGGCTGGCCGGGGTGGAATAGAAAACACCTCGCGGTGGTATACTTGAGAACTCGATGGCGAAACCAAGACGGATGATGGTGAGAACCCAAGAGTCTGTGGTGATTGAGCGTCATTCGGCGAGGTGTTTGGCCAGGCTGGGACGATCTCTGAGGGCTGCTTGCAGATGGAAGGTTGGCTGTGGACGCGTCCTGCGCGATGCATCAAAAGCAGGACTTGGTCCCGAAGGATGACTTCCTTGAAGAGGTCTGGCGGCTTCGTCGAGGTTGTCGTGAGGAGGACGCAGTCGAAGTTCAGGACGGCGCCGACTGAGGCGAGCACGGTTGGAAGTTTGAAGATGATGACCTGCGCCAAGCTGGTTGAGAGCCAAAGCCACGGTGGAACTGTTGAGGCCGACGGATCCCCATCTTCTTGGCCGTTAGCCGGGCCTTGATGATGTGGTCCATGGCTTCATCAGTTGATGCACTGAAGAGTCCCTTGCCATCAAAGGGGAGGTCTTCAATACGTTTTCGGGTGTCTTCCTGGAGGCCCGAGGATCCTAGCCAAGCATAGCAGCGCAAGGCTATGGAACCCACAACGCGGGTAGCAACCTCCATAGAGTGCCTGGAGGAGAAGATCTGCTGGTTGGCGAGGGCCACCGCCTCGGTGTAAAACTGGTTGGCATTCGTCCTGCTCTCCTCTGGAACAGTAGACAAGAGAGGGAAAAACTTGTCCAGCAGGCTCCGGAGATATGCCGCCAGACAGGCCTGGGTATTTGAAACCCTGGCTATCAGGGACAAGGCCAAATAGAATCTCCTCCCAAAGGTGTCGAGCCAGCGTCTTTCTCTGTTGGGCAGAGTCATATGTACCCTGGTGCCTCTCTTGCTCTGGGCGGACTCAACGACCACAGAGTTGGGCTGAGGTTAGTTGAATAGAAACTCGGCATCCTCCCTCTGGGTCCTGTAGAGGTGTTCAAGCCGGTGTGGTATCGGCTGGGCGGAAGCCAGCTGGATCCATGGATGTTTCAGGGCCTCCATCAGGGCGGGCAGGAATGGGAGTGGGGGTGTCAATGGCGGACAGGTGTCCACGTAATGGAAAACTGGGTCCTGCACTGCTGGGGCCGGTTCCGCCACCTTGAGACCCATAGTTGCTGACATTCAGAGGAGGATGTCTGAGAACTGCTTGACATCCTCCAGTGCCGACTCTGGCGCTGGGTCCCCGAAGGCCAAGGGCGGGGATTCATGCGACTCCGGTGCCAGCTTCTTAGAATCCAAGTCAGAATCGTAATCCTGGGAGGATGCTGTGGAGGATTGGTCCGGTGATCTGTCCGGTGACCTCTCAGCCAACGCATGTCGGGACGGTACCGACAGGGTGACCATCGGAGTGGCAGTGGTGGCATGCCTAGCCGGTGGAGGCATCATGTCGGTCGTCTGAGGTGGAGCGGCTCTCGTCGGAGGGATCACCGCAGACACCGAGTGCTGGATCGCCTGGGTGACCGTGACAGCAGCGGTCATGGTCTTTGCCGTAATGGCCTCCAAAGTCAGGCGGGAGACTGTAGAGGTAACTCGTGGAGGTGGAGAGACCGCCCGGTGGTAAGGCGTGTGCTCACAGGATGGATGGTGGCACGGCGATCTTTGAGGTGAGCGTGATGGTGAGCGGGAGTGGCAATACGGAGACCACTGCCTCACATCGGGATGGTCCCAGTCCTGGTATGAAGGTGAGTAGGACCGATACGAGGCCGGGTAGTCCATCCAGGTCTGCTCCGCCCGTACCTCACGGCATGAGATGCGGAGGAATAGGGTGAGCCTCAGGAGGGTGCAGACCATTCCAGGTAGGCTTCCCGGTGGTGTCGGGAAGGCTGTCTGTCCCTGCGCTCCGGATAGGCTTCCTTCCGTTCCGGATAGGGTTCCCTCCGTTCTGGGTAGGCTTCCCGATGGCATGGGGAAGGCTGCCTTACCATTCGTTCCGGTATCAGAGAGGCACTTCGAGCCTCAGAACCTTAGTGGTGTGAGGTCTGTGGAGATACCAGAACAGCCTCCGGGCGGGCCGCCATTTCAGGGCGTCCGGGCAGGGGTACTGCGGCTGTGAGTACAGGCGGATCTGGATGTCCCGCCAAGCCAGGGGTCTCTTCAATATCGGAGACCTCGAGGACCTCCTGTAGTTCTGATTCCTCCTCAGGGTGGTCGAGGAGTTGGGTCGGAGGAGGAGGGGGAGGAGCCGGTCTAGCTGGAGAGCCGCACTTCTCTTTCTTCTTCTTCTCCTTTCCCTGCTCTGTGGGTGCAGGACGCTTATGCTGAGCCGCTGTCAGCATCTTCGATGGCTTGGCACCCTGAGAGCCTGCAGGGGCCTCCCTCGATGCTGGAGTTGACGGGGCTGATGAGATCTTAGGGATCCTCGGCAGGGCAGATGAAGAAGCCCTATGTGACGGTACCAGGCGACATCGTTGGGTCAGCAGCCGCCATTTCGGGATGGACGGGGCTGACTCCTGTGTTGACAGAGACTGCTCCCAGCAGAACGACTTGAGGCAGGCCAGACAGCTCCTCAGGGTCTGGGATGTGAAGTCTCTGCAGATTGGGCAGGCTTTGGTGTTGTGGGCCTCACCCAAACACAGGAAACACTGGCTGTGTACATCGGAAAGAGCAACCTTGCAACCACACTTCTCGCAAGGCTTGAAAGAAGCCGACATAGAAGTTTGGAAAAACGGAGAAGAAGAAAAACGATGAGTTGAAGAGACAGAGACGAAGATGAAGATGAAGACGAAGACGAAGGGGGGGCAGCAAGTCGGGGATTAGAAGTCCCAAGAAAAGTGAGGACAAATCACCAAAATGACAAAGCCAGTCCGAAATCCAAAGACAAGTCCAATATTCAAATCCAAAGTCGAAAACCAGAAAGAGACTTGCAAAAAAAAGCCAAGAAAGACAGCAACCAAGCTCTGAACCTCCGTACGCGACAGCGGACGAGAAGAACTGAAGGGAGACCATTGCTCGGCAGGCTGAGCATGCCCAGGAGAGGCATGGAAGGGAGGGGTTCCCACCAAGCTACTAAGCTCTAGAATTTTTCAAACGGTACTGCGCATGCGCGAAAGCTCCTAGTGTGTGAGGCACAGAAACCACGAAGAAGACCCTTCTATTCCTCAATTTTAAGAGATAGGAATTGGAACCATACTTCTCTATGTTGGTTGCAGAAAAAAGAACTCTGATAGCTTGGTTGATTTCTCAACTATACTCCATCCCTTTGTTGCCAGTCTGTTGACTTATTTGCAAGGAATTCCTTCTTGCTTATGGCTAAATCAGTGAGTGCTTCAGTTTACAAGATTGGTTTCTCTCAGGGGTGGGAGCACATTACTTGCCAAATTCTAATTTGCTTGGCCATATACACAGCTCTGGCCATATGACTGTGCTTGAGGAAACACTGTTAGATTGAAACAAAATGGTTCCCTGGAAGGAATGGAAGCTAATATCTCTCTATAATAGCATACCGTGCACTCCTCACAGTTGTACTTGTTTTTCCTCCCATTTTGCTCTCAATTTCTTCTGGAGAATGTATGTTAAGTTCAAACAACATCCGGAGCTGTGACATCTTGAGGGCCAAATATACTGCAGGAAGAACTTTAAAACTTTCAGTTGGATTCCTGGAAAATTCCACAAAGGCTCTACATTGAAACAAGCAAACAAAATGGAGTAAATATTGTTTCCTGAGACTTAGAACTAAGAAAACAGTGTAGAAATCCCCTTAGTGTTCAAATTCAGAGTTTTAAAAGGAGATGATAAATGGTTGCCTTTTCTAGTTACGTTGCATCATTTGAAACAATGATCAAAAAAATCATCATAATTTATGCATAGCTTTAATTATCTGCACAAGCAAATGATACTGAGAGTCACCTAGGCCATTTCCACACTATACTGTTATAGTGCTATTATTCCACTTTCAACATTCTATGGAATCCTGGGGTTTCTAGTTCAGGGAGAGGCATTCAGAATTTTCAGCCAGAGAGCTCTTTGTCCTCAATAAACACGCAAACCCCAGAATTCCACAGGACAATGAAATTGGAATAATAGCACTATAGTGCCCCACTATTGTAACAGGCACTTCTGCTAAGAATTTGGGAGAGGGTCACCTCAGTGGCTGCTTCTAGGCTTTGGAATCCCCTCACTTGGGGAAGCCAAGATTATCTCCCTCCTTCTTGGCCTTCTGGTAATAAGTGAAAGTTCTTCTACTTAAACAGGCATTTAGGAACTGACTGTGTGGTTATTTAATAGTGTGCTATTCTACTGACTGTTAATTTTTCAATGGATTGGTTTTAAATGGCATTTAAATTCAGTTTCAACAGTAGTGTTTTGTGTTTTTGTATGTCCTTTTAGCCATTTCTGTTTTAATGTCTGTAAGAGCCAGCATGGAGCAATCACTTGAGCACACGACTACAACTCTGGAGAACACGGATCAAATCCCCACTCTTCCATGGAAACCCACTGGATGACCTTGGGCAAGTCACACTATCTCACCTTCAGAGGAAGGCAAAGGCAAAACCCCTCTGTGACAGAGTTCTGGTGGTGTGGCCATCCAGAGTGCTGGAGCAGGCTGGAAGTAAGTTACCAGGCATCTAGAATAACTCCTCAGGAGAGAAACCCAGCCCAGTAGGGTGTGGGAGGGGCTGATGGCTAAGAGGAAAAGATATATAAAAGCAAACACTGATTGTCTTTTGCAGTCCTTCTGTGAGAGTTCTCACCAGAGAGAGTTCTGGAGTCAAGTCCCTCAGTCAGCCAGGAGGGTGGCAGTGTGGGAAGTGTTTAATTCTCACGGGAAGCCTACAGGGAGGCAGAAGAGTGTGCTCTAGATTGAGTATTCAGCCTTTGGTGTGAGTGTAGCTAAACGGCTGTTTATGATACTGGTGCTTACATGAAAGTTTAAAATACATGGAAACTGTCTAAAGGTCCTCTAAAGAACTATATTCATTTTGATCTGCATATGAACTCCAATACATTGTTCAGTATGTTATCTTAATAAATATTACAGTTTCTTTTATAAATACTGACTCGGGTGAGTGGTGTACAGTATTTAAAGACACAGAGAAAACACGTTATCACAGAACTATTAAGGGGTTCTAAACAGCCATTGAAAGGCCTCATCCTTTTGGTGTTATAAGAGGGGAAGGCAGAGCTGTGTGGAAAAGACAGGGTGCCTTATCAGATTGGAGAACTGCCACCAATCCGAAACAGAAAGAAGTAACCCCCTTCACACCTTCTGACCAAATCTTGCAAAGAAAACCCTGTGATAAGGTTTCATAATTTGGAAACAACCTGAAGGTACAACAACAACAAACCTCCCTAAAGCCCCAGGTAGGAATGTCAAGCTTCCTGCCAAGAAATAAAATGGCTGCATAAAGACTGGGAAAAGCAGTCAGTTGGGCAGGACATGGCTGTTAGTGAGGTTAAACAAAGTTACCTAGGAACCTCTCACATTATGAAATTAGAGCACTGGGAAACAGTGTGATGTAGTAGCTTGAAATGTTGGATTAGGACTCCAGGAGACCAGAGTTCTAATCCCGCCTCAGCCATAGAAGGCCTTCAGGTGACCTTAGGCAAGTCACATTCACCCAGCCTCAGAGAAATGGCCAACCTGCTCTGAATAAATATTGCTGAGAACAGCCTGTGAGAGGTCTGCCTTAGAGTTGCCATAAGTCAGAATCAATCTGAAGTTATAAAAGAACTAATTTAGCACTAGGATGTCCCTTTAACTATCATGCTTCCATTCCCAGGGAACCCTGGGATTTGTAGTTTAGGGAAGGGTACTTTTCAGTCAAAGAGGGCCAATGCCTCACCAAAATAATACCCCAAGATGCCATATGATACAGCTACAGCAATTAAAGTGAAATAATGAAAAGTGTGAAAGAGTCCCTGGTCTGAAACTATCTCTCCTTTAGTGAACCCATTTGAAGGTAGCAAAAACAGGGATGGAATTTTATCTATCAGTGTAAAATGGGACAACAAGGGGAGTAAAAGGTGGGACATAAGAAGGATGAAAGGTATGTTAACTTACCATAAATAACAATGATAACTAACCGCAAGCTAGGATGGATATTTTTATTCCCATGATAATCAACCAAACCATTAAAAATATGCCATGTGGTAAAAAATAAAATTCACTTACTTGGCCCCATCATAAGAAATAGATTTTACTTGGCCACACTGTCTGAATAGGGACTGAAGCTGTTTATAATAGAGGAAGCCATAAGGAGGAATGTTCTTCAACTATTGAGAAAAAAATTACGTGTCTTCAGAAATGACTTTTTTTTTCATTTTAAAGGAAGTCATTCAATTTGTATTGCAATCCTATTGTTAAACCACATCATTTATGCAACACATTTCCAGACAGTTTCACAGGGCAGTGTTTCACAGATTGTGCCAGCTTGTGGGTACAACTACAGAACTAAAGAATCCCAATAGGAAACAGATGGGAGAGCATTTTATATGAACCCACATAGCTGGTTGGTTCAAAAGAGAAATATGCAATTCAACTTCCTTCCCCTGTATCTCCTTAGACTAGGTTTACCAGGTAAAGTTAGGAACAGGGCTTCTGTTCCTTTAATGTAAAAAAGGGGATTTCAACAGGTTTTGTTTGCATGATAAGCAAGAACTATGGATATTCCCTCTTCTAAGCCCTGTTCCTCATTCTACCTGGTAACCCAACCTTTGACTCCCCCTCTGGCTCACTGCCTTCTTAGATCCAAGGTTCTACTATCTGTCAGCTTTCTTCCAACAGAACATAGTCTCTCCCTCATCCCTGGGCCTTATGTAAAGTTTGTGCTGGCTTTGCTTTCTTTTTGTCCCAGCTTCCTGCCTCCTTTGCCCTCCTTTCCTTCCACCAGGCCTTTGCTCCATTCCACACATCCTTCCTGAACCCTGCTCTATCCACTTCCTGCATTGTCTGCCAACATTCTTTGGCGGATACAGTTCATCCACCCCTCTTCCATCAACGAGAATCAACAAGAAGTGGGAATAATAAACACAGAATGAAAGAATTATGGCATAGGATGGGATGCCTGGAGGTTTGAAATGTAGTACTGCATCTCCTAGTACGCCAGAGTGGTAAAGCCAATTGTTGGGAATGTTGGGAGCTACAGTCCAACAACATCTGAAGGTCCACAAAACTGTTCTCATCCTGCTCTAATACAACCCTCTGAAGATCTAATGTACATCTACAGAGTGCATTTGGGATTCAGGATGAAGGAGAGCAGTGCGAGTATCATATTGTCACCTACCCTGAGAGTCTTTGCAAATTATTTTCAGAAATGAATAATGTAATAAATAAGAAAAAACCAAGAATATGAATAAGAGAATTTAAAGAAGAATCAACACAAGAATTTAAAGCCACCAAAACAAGCTAATCAATCCAGGGGAAAGGAGGGAAGCCAGGAAAAAGAAAAAGGAAATCAAGAGTAAACTTTAAGAAGATCAAGAAGAAAAGGAAGGAAAGAATGCTCTAGAAATTATTAGATCATTGTGCAAACAGTACAGGCTACTTCAAACTTAACGAACATACCACTACAGTTGTTTTAGGATCTTTGCCTAAAAGCTCCTTCACAGCAATTTCTTCATCACGTTGTGAAACGGTAAAATAATTTGGATAGAAAGCTCCAGCCATAACCACCTGAAAAAGAATAGGAAAGCATGTTACTTTTAAAATATGTACCTCTCCCTTAAACAACCTATGCATTCCACTGATGTGTCCACTGAACTATCAGCTAATCAACTCTGGCTTCTTGTTATATTCAGCTTTCAATGTCTGACATGTGCTCCCCTCGTACCAACCCACATGGTCTCCTGGTAGCTTATGCTTCTCCTGAAGTTGCTATTTATGTAACAAAAAATTCATTGAGATAATTAGTGTCATATCAATACAAATAAAGAACTTGTTCCCATATACTAAAAATAAAATCAGAAAAAACAAATTCCACAAAACATGAATCTGTTCCTTTACCATAACTGTCTTATCAAAGTCTCACAGATTTTTGCTGGGCAGTCTTTAATATCTCGGATCTGTATCTCACGAGAGTACTGACTTATGTGCCGGACTAGAACTCCTAGAGACCAGGAGTAATCACCAAGGTTTGGATCCCCACTCAGCCATGAAAAACCACTGGTGATCTTGAACAAGCCACATTATCTCATCTTTAGAGAAAAGCAACAGCAAATCTCCTCGGAGTAAATCTTATCAAGAAAACTCTAGGATGGGGTATCATAAGATGAAACTGAACTAACAACAACAATTGCACTTGACACACCTCATTGCCTCACCTGTAAGATGAAGAGCTGCTTGTAGACATGCTCATGATCCAGGGCAGCAGGCTGAGTACTGACATTCATATTGAATTTGCCAACTCTTTCTTTCAGTTCCTCATACAATTCAGCCACCTAAAATTCAGTATCAAGACACAGCAGTAACAGCTCCTCCCTGAAAAAACAAGCTCATGGAGGGGAAGTATTTCTTATCTATCCTCAATGATAGCTAGGTCACTACGAGTGGAATTGCATGGCTGGTGTTTTTCCAAAAAAAAAAAAAAAGTTTTAACATGTGTTTTCACGGCTATAGTTGGAGCTTCTTAACCAAGGTTTCCTAGAATCCTAAGCACTCATAAGATGTTCCTTGGGGTTCTATGAGAGATTGTGACTGAAAAAATAAAAACTTTTCTTTTTTAGGTGTACATAAAATATCTTCTCCTTTTTTCTTTATACCTCCACTTTTCTCCTAGGTTGGGACTCAAAACAGCTTACGACAATCAAAAAGACATAGTTAAAATTATAGAATACAAAAGTTAAAACATAAACAATCAAAAAGTAATTTTTAAGTAGTAATTCAGAGAACAGTTTGCCTACAGCCACTTCTTTGATAGTTAAAAGGAACCGTTCTTGCTCCAAGCAAAATATGAGCAGACACTACGCACTGTCAATGAAGCTTTTTGGAAATTTCCATTATTTTCTCGGTCAATGTGCTACCCACGCACTAATGCTGTAAGTATTTCTGCAATGTACTTTCTATTAAATGTTGTAGTAACCTTAGTAACAGAGCATCTCAATTCAAACACGCTCCTTGGCTGCCCTTGTTAGTTGTTTACAGGCAAGAATATGCGGTCCTGTTAGTTAAACAGTGCCTTCTATGGATCCAATAGTCCAAATTGCACATGATCTTTTTAAACAAAGCTTTAAAGCAGTCCACTCAAGGGTGAGTGAGGGCGAAGGGCAAGAGTGAACAGTGAATTGAGGCAGTGGTTCTGGAATATGGATAATTAAGTTTTCTCTGTGCCTTATGAAGGAAGCTGCCTCACAATGCATCAGGCCCACTGGTCCATCTAATCCAACACTCTGACTGGTGACAGTTCTCCAGGACTTTAGGCTTTAGGAGAATCCCTAGGGGTCATTGTGTCCTTTCAAACCATTTCTAGATTATGGAGACCTTAAGGCAAATCTATCATGGGGTTTTCTTAGCAGGATTTCTTCAGGGGACTTTTGCCTTTGCCTTCCTCTAAGGCTGAGTGAGTGTGACCTGTCATCCAGTAGCTTTCCACAGCTGAGCAAGGATTTGAACTCTGTTATCCAGGGTTCTAGGCCAACGCTCAAACAACTATACCATGCTGGCTCCTCTACCCAAGTATCAACAAGGACTAATACTGCTTAGCTTCCAAAACAGGCAAGATTGGATGATCTAGGTTGGTATGATGCTATCTAGTGCTATATTATTTGCTCTTCCTCCTCTTCTCTTGAACTTTATATGCTAGAAATCCATCTGCCTCACAATGCATTTTGTAAAATGAGGTGTTACTTCAAAACATGGGTGAGTCAGGGGTCCACCTGCAATGCCAGTATCTCCATGCAAAGGTGGGGAATTATTAGCAAAATTAGGAGGCCTGCGAGAAGGGGGGTAACCTAATAAGCTCTTTAATACCAACGTGTAAAGGGAAGAACCAGTCAAAGATTCAAAAGCAAGATCTCAGCCATGTAATCATACAAGGCTAACCAAAGGAAAAGGGAGGAAAGTTTTAAGATAGTGAGCTTTCAAGGCGTTGTGGGCAATATTTACCAATCTAGAAGAGTAGCAAACAAACAGCAATGTAGCTTATACTTGTGTCTAAGGACAGTACACAATTAGAAATCAGAGTGGGAGAGTGGCTATCAGCAATCAACGTACTACGAGTTAGCTGGTGAAGACTGGGGGATTTTAAATACAATTTCTGCCTGGAGGTCATGGGTGTGAATGACTCTCTAGCTGAGTAAACAATGGAGTTTTTAAAGTGGACAAAGAAGCTAATAGTCTTAGCATTAGGTGACAAAGGGCTAATGGTCACCTGATAGCTCGGTGCTTGTCAGACAGGTTTTAGGATAAAGGAAAGGTTGTTTGGTCAGAGGAAAAGTAGTTACGACAACCAGCAGTTTGGTGCAAATCTCCTAGTCACTATCGTCCAATAGCCAGAGTCCTAAAGGCTAGCTGCAAGCCTACTATCTCTGGAGTTACCTGGTGACTTCCTGACTATGACCTGGCTATGTCATAGTCAGGGGTTTTCTGACCTAATTCACAGAGCATGTGTTTGGCCAGTCTTTTCTTCTTGTCCAGCCTGGCCACACAGCCATAGCAGGGCACGTTTTCTACCAAAGTCAATCAATATATGTTGCCAATTAAATCATATTTTGCCACTTAAACCATATCAAAGTGCAGGGGTGTATGGCCTGGTAATGCAAAGAACAGAGCAAAGGGTGGGAAGAAAGCAAAGAGGTATGCCCGCTTCACCTCTCGGATTCTCTTGATGTGAATACAGTTGGAACGCCCCCAGTCAAGTTCATCCTGAAAGAGAGAGAGAGAGAAAAGGCTATTTAAAAAACAATACAATTTTAGTCTTTTTTAATTTTACATATAGTCCACATTTCTCCCAACTTGAAGCCCAAGGCAATTTACAACAAGGTTAGATCGAGACAGAACTAAAAAACTGGTGATAAAATGAGAAACTGCAGTAGAACATACACATGCACTTAACTGACTCTTGTTTCAAAATCCTGCCTTATTTTAAATTCATGGAAAAATTGGCCAAAAATGTTCTGTCAACTTTAGGAATGGACAATGTAGAGCAAGCAGCCATGACCAATTTTGCTTTGGTCATACTTCATGGTTCTGCCATGAGTCCCCTGCACTCCTTCCATGAATTAAATCTATGAATGGCTCACAGGAGCATCAAAGCTTCCATGATGCTGTAGAGTGCCTGGCAGACGGCAACAAGCTTTTCAGGAGCAGGCCAGCTTTATCTTGCCAGTTCCAACCTACATTGTTCCCAAATGACTGGAATAATGTAGTGTCACACAAAATGTCAAGGGATTATTTCAGCCACAGAAATCAACTTGGAGGATAAAATAGGGTCTAATACTCCTGCCCCACACTTGGTCAGAGTGGTACTACATCATGATGTCCTTTGATTCTGCAGAATTGAGGAGCAAAACAAAATAGTAGCTATCAGTAACAGAAAGGCTACATACAAAGCAGCGAGTGTTCCTTACTTGCTCTTCCATTTTCTACCTTAGTCCTAAGCAGGTGGAGCAGGTGGGATGCCTACACACCATGTCAATAATGTCAGTAACTGCAGGGGGGCATGCTGTAAATGCTAGCATGACCCACAGTTTAGCTGTCCTTAAAAGCAAGACAAAAACTTGTTAAGTCCCGTAAAGCTGCCAGTGAATGAGGCCATTCGGCTTTGACTAAAAACTACTCAGTTTATTGAAGCAAAGCTTGATTACATGTTCAGCAAATTAAGTAAAATCCATGTCTCCAACAGCAGAGACAGCAAAAGGAAAAACAGAATACAGGAATACACAGGGAATACACAGGGAATACACGCTGCCTGTTTTTGGGGAGCTTTTTTTTTGTAATAATTTTATTAAGTTTCTCAAAATAAAAAAGATTTTTTAACCTGTAGTTTTACATGCATTATTTCTGGTCTTCCACTCTGATCTGGTCTTCACTTCCCAAAGTTCACTCCACATATTACATTTGTATATGTATCACAATACATTGTTTATCTCAATATTTGAACATGCATTTCCCTCTCCCTTTCCCTGTCATGTTGCTGTTTTCCCACTATCATTTCCACAATCAAATACAGTCATTTCCACTTGACAGTCCCTAGCTATTACACATTTTTAGCCTTTCCACTTTTCTCTATACTTGTCCCTTTAAAGTCTTCTTACGCTGTCTTCTGTTCTTCTTAAATCCTCCATCATACAACATGAACTCTCAAAATCTCCACAAGACATCTGACAGTATATATCTGGCAATCTGAGCTGTTATAGTTGCTACATTCACTCCTCTTCTCACTCTGGATTTCATTATGTACATATTATCTTGCTTCCCACTTAAATCTATGCCCTGTTCAAACCCCTTCCACCCTTTAGCAATATCAAAACGTTATATTAATGACAACGTGCCGATCAGGACGTAGGCTTAATTGACATTGTCAAAATACATACTGCTTCATCTGACTCGGAGCCCTTTAACTAGATCCCCTCTCATTCCCCCTCCCATCACGGACTTTACTGCCTAGAAAATTTTTATAGAAATTCACTGTATTATCAGAGTCGCTTAAGTTCCAGGCCGTTCCGTCCATGGGGGTGAGGATATTTTGCTTAAATGACATCTTATACAGGCTCCCCTATCACACTACCTCCATCTTCCCTTTGACAATATCACTGTGACATACTAATGACAGCATATCGATCAAATATACAAGCTTTTTTGACATTGCCCAAAAACATTTTCACCTATCAAATTCAAAGCCCTGTGCCCAAGTCCACCTCCTGTTCCCCCCTCCCATCTCAGACTTGCTGCCCGGAAATCATTTCTGAAGATTCTCTGTACTCTTATAGTCGCTTAAGTTCCGGGCAGTTATGTCCATGGGAGTGGAATTGTTTTGCCTGAATGACCTTCTAGCACAGGCTCAATAATCCAGACTCAAAAAAACAAAACAAAAACACAGGGAACAAGTCTCATCCAACAGAAGCCAAAAAAATAAATAAAAAAAGAATAAGCACCGATCAATAACTGTTGCCTCCCCAGGTATTATTCAAAGGTCAGAAATCCAGAGTCAAAAAGCCAAAATTCCAGTTGTCTCAGATCCACCAGCGTAGTAAAATGGAGAAATAAAGCAAGTTCAGTGTCCAGATGTGGACTCTTAAATCTTATAGGATCCAATCTTATTCATCCAGTAGCAGCCATTTAATTAATTGATTATACAGCAATCTCTATTATAAATCCAATTAACAAGTCAGAAATCTTTCTCCACTTATAAGCTCAGTCCTTAAGAGAAAACTAGAAGAGCCTCTTATCCTTTTCCTCAAAATCAGTCGCCCTTTTAAGATGAAATCTGAGCCATGATGCACTTACATTCTGGGTCCCCATTCCTTCGCTCATGCGCACCGTTGCAAGCCAAAAGTCCGTTGTAATATTTCCAAAGTGAAGACCAGAGCAGGTTCATGCTTCTTCTTGTTTCTTACTTGATTCTTGATTAAAAGCCGATGGTGGCGCTTGTGCCACTCTGGCGACGATCCCGCTGGCTCCGTCATGGTCCTTCGACCCCCTGGCTCTTTCAGCTCTCCCAGCCGGGTAGAGTCAGACGCCAGTTGTGGGGTCCCCTACGGACCTCTCCGCACCCCTCGTACCGGAGGGGTGTTTAGCCACCTCTAAGTTGACAAAAGAGGCGGCTGGAATCCAGCGGGTGGCTGTCTGGAGCTGTGCCATTGCGCAGCTTCATTCCAAGCTGCCACTTGCGCCCGCCATGCGACCAGAAGGACATTTTTGGGCAGCTCTTAAGTAGGAACTAGTCAACAATTCTTCACACCATGAGAAACGGAATAGCACTAGCCACAACACTACGCTTGTTATGGGAAACGAAAGCTGGAGAGACTCTCAGAAACATCCTTCTCTGTTTCTGTGTGCTGGGAACCGCTATGAACTTCACAGGCTGTGTTGCCATAGCAGCGAAGTAAACAAGAACCCTTAACACAGAGACAGACAGAGCCGTCTTGGGCTGTGGATGTCAACAAATAATCCACTATAATTAATATATTGACTATTAGACTTATCTTGACTTAAGACTTTCAAGGTAAAACTCTTTAGGAGTGTTTTTAGTCTAGCCTTCTCCTGTATAGTACTAAGTTCTTTAGAGCTAGCTATGGGACCACTACCACTGACTCTGAGAGATCCTACACCAGTGTCACTGCCCACTACCACCGCTGCCCAGTAGTGATTTGGCATATTTAGTCTGGTTCCTCAGCAAAACTCTATCTAATGTGGGAGATTCTAACAGCAGCACTACCATCAGCATAGCCTTTTGCTTCACAGAAACAAACATTCTGAGCGTCACTGAAAGGTAGTGCAAGGACAACATAACTTTAAAGTGGTAATGAAGACATTATAATTGTTAAAGGCTTCCTGTACTTTGGCTCAGTCACTAGTGAAAACAAAAGACTGTAGTCAATAAATCAGAGAAAGACTAAAAATTGAAAGGGCAGCTGTGAAAGAAGTACATAAGATCCTTAAAGTATACAACCAAAATTATCCAGGCCTTAGTATTTCTGACTTCTACATACAGTTGTGAAAGCTGGACAGCGAAGAAAACTGGCAAGAAAACACCAACCCATCTGAAATATTTTCAAAGATGTAGCCATGATAATCACTTGTTGCATAAGAAGGAAGAAGGAAGGGGTGGGGGAAGAGGAATGTAGCAGCAACTTTAAGATTAACTGGTTTATTTTTTCATGAACTTCATTAATATAAACCCATTTCTTTCATTCTGTACTGCATCTGAAGAAGTGGATTTATATTCATTTATATTCATGAAAAATAAAAAACGATTAGTTTTAAAGATGCTGCTACATTCTTTTTCCCCCCACCTCTTCCTCCTTTCCTTCTCTTCATTTGAAATGTGGTGCTAAAAAAAGAGTTCTACAGATACCACCAGCTGCTAAAAAGACAAATGAATGGATCATAGAACAAATTATTATGGTAATGCTTGGTAGACTGCAAGGCAGAACGCAAAGAAGAAGACTGCACAACAGGTGGATTGAATCAATCAAGGAAGCCACAGCACAGAGTTTGCAAGATGTGAACCAGGCATCTGATGATCAGGGATCCTGGATGTCTCTCATTCATAAGGCTGTTGTAAGTTGAAGTCAACTTAGCAGCAAACAACAACAAAATGAATTTCCTATTTTGTTTTTGCTTTTTCCTTTACAACTGCTAATGTCATATGTAATATTAGCCCCTCCACCACACTCCCCTTCCCCATTCCCTTCTGGGGTTTCCCCCTCCCATTCCCTTATCTTTTGCTCTGGCACATGAGCCTTCCTTCTCTGCACCTGGGCAAAAGGCAAGGAAATGGGAGGGGGCAGCACCGTGTGCAGTGAAGGAACATGCCTCCCCTGCCACATTCTCTTGGCTTTTGCCTTAGCACACTTGCCCTCCTTCTCCACACTAGCAAAATGCAAAGGAATGGAAGGAGAACGCATGCCTCGCAAATAATCAAATTCACAAAAGTGAAACCTGAAAATGTGGATGGAGGACTGTAAATACAACTTAACAAAAATCAATAATTTGGCTTTTCAAAAGTTCAGTCTAGAATCAAGAAAAGAAGAGAAATACACCTCAGCACCAAAACTTCCACTATAGTCCATCAATCAAACATGCTAGTCACGGATCTAAATCATCACTGAAACTAACCTTAGGATGTCGAAGCTTTCCATTTTTTTTGTTTTCCTGCCATTCCTGAAGTTAAAAAGGAAAACATTTTATGGACATAATAAGAACATAAACACAGCCTTAGTGCAAACATATTTCATTTACTTTGAAAGCCAGTTGAAGGGCCTCCAATTAAAATAAGTCTAAGATTGCCATGATAAACAACCACCAATTATTTTCGCATTTAAAACATTTCTGTGCTGTCCTTTGGTTAGAACTCTGAAGAGTACCTTACCACAGCCAACAAAACATGAACATTAATAATTGTGAGCAGCATCTCTTTTAAAAGACCTCACCAAAGCAAATCATGGGACAGATAAAATACATTAAAGAATGAAAAGTCAGACAAATAAAAAAAGCTCTTTCCCTAACAACCTGAAGATATTAATACAAGTGCCAGGTGTGCCTTCTTGCAGAGAAAATAACACAGTGCAAGGTGAGCCTCCCTGGAGAGAGAGCTCCACAATTTAAATGGGCATCACAATTAAAAAGACCTCAACTCCTACTTCCACTGCCTCCCTTCAGAAGTGTGCAGTATACAAAGGAAGGCCTCTGAGTAGGGCCTTCCACTCCATGCTCCATGTATAGAAACCACCCAGATTAGCGACTGCATCTTGCTTAAGCACTGGGACAAGATCCTCTACCAAACCAGACAGTGGCTGGTTATTTTATAGGATGTAGGGCAAGTCATATGGCACACACAGCTCTGTCTTCCATAATCTCTTCTACCAAATTTGTTGTCTGAAACAGAAGCTCATGTAACTCAAAGCAACACTGAAAATTAGGCAACCCTTGGACCATACACAATGCTGAGAGGTCCTTCTAGATATTTTCTTCTGACCAGAAAAAAAGAATTAGAAACCCTTCCAACAATGACAATTCACTTTTAAACCAAGGTGCATCCCTTTCTCCAGATGTGGCAATTCTCCCTCCCTCAAAGATTTATAAAATGGTTGGTTCCAGAAGCAGACAACTGACTCTTAGATATGATTGAATGGTAGGGCTGGCACTGATCCTGAGAAAGATCTTAGTATCTTGAGGACTGATACTATCTCCACCTCTGTGGAATCTCTCCCACGAAATGTACATCTGGCTTCTTCTTTAGCCAATTTAAGTGGGTCTTAAAGACATTTTGATACCCAGAACTTCACTTTAACTAATAAGGCTGGGGTAGAATTTTAAACTGCCATTGTTTCTTATTTATAACCTGTTTTCTGCAAATTGCTGAGTTAGATTTCACTTCTTTTACACTTCTGTTTTGTTTGCTCTGTAAGTGTATTTTATATTTTAGAATCATTTTTATGTTAATGCTGTGCTCCATCTAGAGAGGACGTTTCTTGGAAGAAAGACAATATACAAAAAGGAAAAAAAACAGCAGGTAGATGAGGGGAATGGCAGTCTCTTTGGTTCTAGTGTTGGTGGAGCAGTGATGCCTTTGGTTCTAATGTTATGGGGGTAGTGAATCTCCTGTGGGTTTTGGTCTGTACCTTAAAGGAAATGTCTAATGTACTGAATATATTCTGGGGATATAGTTCAGCACCAAAACTTCAGACCAAAACCCAGAACAGATTCACTGTCCACTGGCATCAGATCCTAGACATACTACTGCACATGGATGAAGACGTTTCCTCAGGTATGCAGGGACCCATTCACACTGCAGTCTTAATACAGTGCAATACAGTGACCCCTCCTTACAACCTCCGCATGCACAACTTCCAAGTCATGTGAAGCATCATGTCCTCGTACCTAAAATGGCAATGATGTGCACACAGACATGCTGAAGCATCTGCACGCATGTCCTCACCACCGTATACTGTTATTCTACTAAAACTGCAATGTTTCCATCTTATGGAATCCTGGGAATTTTATGGTTTTGAGGGTGGAGGAGGGCATTTAAAATTTTCAGCCAGAGAGCTCTAGTAACTCACTAAACTATAAACCGAAGGAAAACACAGGACGGAACCACGGCAGTTTTAGTGGAATAATAGCGTTATGTAACTGTGTAGTGCGAATGGGCCCCAAGTCCCAAAACTCACTCTAGTTGTTTTTTAAAAAAAATAAGGTCTACAACTTTGAACTGTGCTTAAAAACCTTTTGAAAACAGAGGAATACACGTAAGATGTTTCCCCCTATATTAGCTAAAGCTATATTAGTTAAGGCTGCACTACATGATCACACAGTTCTTAGAATAAAGAGTGCCATCCTTATTTCACTTTTCTTTTCTAACCAATCATGCTTATGGACACTAAACTAGCTAAAGTATAAGAACAAATTGCTTACCTGTAACTGTGGTTCTTCGAGCGGTCATCTGTGCCCTCATACATAAGGAGTGTTCGCGCCTGCGTGGTAGCGTTCAGAAGATTCTAGAGCTCGATAGTTGGTGGGAATCCCTCCCGCATGCCGGTACTGCACATGCTCAGCCCGCCGAGCAACGGTCACTCCTCAGTTCTTGGTCCACCGAGTAAAGTGGGACCTGAAAAAGAGGGGAAGGTTGGGCGGGCATGTATGAGGGCACAGATGACCACTCGAAGAACCACAGTTACACATAAGGAAACCTGTTCTTCTTCATGGTCTCTGTGACTCATACATTAGGAGACTGTGTAGCTTACCAGTAGGATGGTGGGTCAGGTCCTACAGAACAGAAGCCAGCACAGAACGTCCGAAACGAGCATCCCTCCGGGACTGGCAGTTCAGCCTGTAGTAGCACACGAAGGTCGATGGTTGGGAACAGGTCACCACATGGCAGAGTTCCTGAAGATCGACTCCTCGAAGGAGGGCTGCAGCTGTCGCTACGGCTCTGGCGGAATGAGCCCGAAGGAAGTCTGGCGGAGGCTTCTTGGCAAGCTCATACACCAGGTGGATAGTCTGGGCCACCCACTTGGAGAAGCGCTGAGTGGACACCTTGTGGCCTCTTCGACGCCTGCCATAGCACACAAAAAGTTGCGGGGTCTGTCAAAAAGAGGCAGTCCTGTCCTTATAAATGCCAAGGCCCGATGAACATCCAGGGAGTGAAGGGACCGCTCCAGAGATGTTGTTGGGTCCAGGTAGAAAGTGGGCAGGATGATGTCCTGGCTGAGATGGAAATTGGAAACCATCTTCCGCAGGAAAGAGATGTCAGGCCGAAGGACGACCTTGTCTCTGTGAAAGACCAGTTACGGTTCATCACATCATACGGCTGTCAGCTCTTCCGCCCGCCTGGCAGAGGTGACAGCCACCAAGAAGGCAGTTTTTATGGTGAGCAGCCTGTCATCTGCAGTCACCATCGGTTCGAACAGCGGTCTTGTTAGCTGTGACAGCACCAACGATAACGACCACGGTGGTACCGGCAGCAATACCGGTGGGTAGAGGTGCTGCAGGCCCTTCAGAAACCGCTTGATGGTACCGTGGTGGAAGAGAGTACTGATGGGGATCGTGGCAGTTGGTATGCCACGATAGCGGCGACGTACACCTTCAGCGACGGGAAGGCCAGGCCCTGCTGTCAAAGGTGCAGGACAAAGTGGAGCACGGTAGGCAGGCTGAGAGGCGACACCAGCTCCTGACGTTCCTCGGCAAAGGCAATGAAGCGCTGCCACTTGTAGTGGTGGTTGTGGCGAGTCGATTCCTTCCTGGCCACGCTCAAGACGTTCCCAATGATGGGGTCATCTATGGCGATATCCTCCAGGCATGGAGGGCCAAGAGCGGTAGGTCCGGGTGTAGCACGATACCGTTGGAGTGGGGTAGGAGGTCCGGTACCGTCAGGAACCGGAGGATCCGTCCCCGGGCGGCCTCGAACAGGGGCCCGAACCAGTCCTGCATTGGCAGTAGAGTGCCACGAGGATGACGTCTGCTCAGTCCGCAACGATCTTCAATATCACGCAGCCCAGAAGAGGAAACGGAGGAAACGCGTAGAGGAATCCCTTGTTCCACCAAAACTGGAACGCGTTGCCGATGGAGTGGCGATCGCAGCCGGCCCTCAAGCAGTATCAATGGCACTTTGCGTTCTCGCTGGTGGCGAAGAGGTCGATCGTCGGCTCGCCCTATCGGTCCTGAACCATCTGGAAGGCCTCGCTGGAGAGAGACCACTCGTGATGGGATATGGTGTCACTACTGAGAGCATCCGCTGTGGTGTTCTCCTGCCCGGCCAGGTGAACTGCCACCGGATGGATCCAGAGTGAGACGCACCAGTTCCAGAGGTCGAGAGCAATGTTGAGGAGAGTGGTCAAGTGAGTACCTCCCTGTCTGTTCACGTAGCAGACTGCCATTATATTGTCGGTGAGGAGCAGTACCGTACGGCCTGCGACGAGGTGATGAAACACCCGCAGAGCTTTGGAGATGGCTAGTAGCTCAAGAGCGTTCATATGGTGGGCAGTCTCGCGTCCAACCCACTGACCACGGACTCTGAGGTCGCGCGAGTGTGCTTCACAGCCGAAGAGCGAGGCATCCCTTGTCACCGTGACTGTGGGGTTGTGCTCCCAGAACGGCATGCCCGACAGGAGGTGGCTGTAGGACTGCCACCACAGCAGGGATTGGTACACCTGGTGAGGCAGCTGGTAGCGGTGGGACTGGTCATCTCAGAGTGGATTGAAGGCCCAGACAAATCAGTGCTGAAGCAGTCGTGCGCGCAGTCTGGAGAGGCAGGTAACGGCTGTCATCGAGGCCATGTGGCCGAGGAGCTGTTGGATCCTCCTGGCTGACAGCGTCGGAGCATGGAAGGTGGCGGACGCTGCCCGACAAAGTATCCGCGCGCTGTCCAGCAGTAAGTACGCCCTCGCCGATACCGCATCCAGGGTCGCCTCGACGAAGTCGAGAACCCTTGTGGGCTCAAGATGGGACTTCTTCGGGTTGACCCGGAGTCCAAGCTAAGTGAGAAGAGTCAGAGTCCGGTGAATGTCCTCGTACAGTTTCTGTTGGCAGGATACCACCAAGAGCCAATCGTCCGGGTAGGGGTAGACGGAGACGCCTTTTGTTCGCAGGAAAGACACGACGGGGGCCATGCACTTGGTGAAGACCCACAGTGCAGTCGAGAAGCCGAACGATAGCACCCGGTATTGGCAGCAAGTGCCATTGACCGCGAACCGCAGGCATCATCTGTGCTGCGGGCGGATGGAGATGTGGAAGTAGGCGTCTTGGAGTTCGATGGAGGCGAACCAGTCCCCTCGCTGAAGGAAAGGCAGGATCGAGGGTAGCGTGACCATCTTGAACCTCTTGGGGCGGATGTAGTCGTTCACCCCTCTGAGGTCTAGGATAGGCCGCAGGGTTCCGTCCGTCTTCAGTACGGTGAAGTATCTCGAGAAGAAGCCGGTGGTCTTGGCTGAGGACAGAAGTGCCTCGATCGCTCCCTTCTGTAGAAGGGACTGGATCTCTTCCAGCAATACCGAGCTGGCCGGGGTGGCGTAGTAGATATCCTGGAACTCTATGGCGTAGCCCAGGTGGATGATGGTAAGTACCCAGGAGCCCGTGGTGATTTTCCACCACTGGGCGAGGTGTCTGGCCAGGCTCGGTTGATGTCGAAGGTTTTCTGGGAGGGTGAAGATTGGTGTTGGTGGAGTCCTGCACAATGCATCAAAACCATGACTTCGACCTGAAGACTCTTTAGAAGAGGATGGGCGTCTTTGAGGAAGCCTCTGTGCGCCGGATGAAGTGGGCGGCCGGGACGCAGTCGATCACAGTGACTGCGGTTGATACGTGGCAGGAGAGGAGGACCTTTGCCACGATGGCTGAGAGCCGAGGCTGCGGCGGGACTGGGCCAGCTGGTTGATGCCCATCTTCTTTGCCATTAGACAGGCCTCGACAATATTGTCCATGGCCTTGTCCGTCGACGTGTGGAAGAGTCCCTGGCTGTCGAATGGGAGGTCCTCAATCCTTCAGCGGCTGTCTTCCTGGAGCCCCGATGACTGCAACCAGGTATGTTGACAAAGGGCCACCGCGCCCACCATCACTCTCGAGGTAGCCTCCACGGCGTGCCTCGAGGAGGTGATCTGTTGGTTGGCGACTGCAACGGGCTCACCAAAGAGGTGTGTGGCAGTAGTGCGGGACTCCTCCGGGCAGGTCAGCGAGGAGCAGGGCAAGCTGGTCCAGGATGCTAACGATGGTAGGCAGCGAGGCATGCTATCGTGTTCAGGGTCCTGGCCACCAAGGAGGACGCCGAGTAGAAGCGTCTCTCAAAGGTGTTGTGCTTCCGGCCTTCACGATCTGGCGGGGTCATATCAGCTCAATTTCCACCCTTCGTCTGGGCCGACTCGAGCACAATTGAGTTCGGCACAGGTTGGCTAAACAGGAACTCCACTTCCTCTCTCTGCATCTTATAGAGGTGTTAAAGCCTGTGTGGTATAGGTTGCACTGAAGCCGGCTTTGCCCACGGTTGCTTCATGGCATCAAGCAACATTGGTAGAAAGGGCAGTGGCGCACTAGATGGCGGGCGTGTCTCCAGATAGTAAAAGACTAGATTCTGCGCCGCTGGAGCCGGTTCTGCAACCTTCAGGCCGGGGCCGTGGCCGTCTGCAGGAGAATTGCCAAGAACTACCGCATGTCCTCCAGTGCCAACACTGGACCCGGTTCTCCAAACGCCAGCAGAGGCGACTCGTGAGATGACAGAGTCAACTCCGAGAAGTCCGACTCATATGACTCCGAGGATGGAGTCGGAGATCTCTCTGCTGCTCTCTCCTCGGATGGCTTGCGGGCAGGGAGAGCCAGGATCACCGTCGGAGCAGCGGGCTGTGCCGGTACCGAGGTCGACACCATGGTTGGAATCAGCGTGACCTGGAAGGGCATCACTGAGTGCCGGGGCCAGTGGGCGGCCTGTGTCGTCGACATCGACGGTCGCGTTGCTTGTGCCTCGGTGGTTTGTGGCATGGGACGCGTCACGGTCGTTGTTGTCCTTGGAGGAGGCGACACTGCCCTATAATGGGGTGAAGGCTCCCGGGACCTCCGATGACACAGCGAGTCAGACCGACAAGGTGATCTGCTAGGCAACCTCTCATAGTGGGAGTGATGGACTTCCCTGGAGGACAAACGAGACCGGTGTTGCGGTGACCAGTACCGTACGTCGGGGTGGTACCGGTCCCTATACGACGGGAAGTACGAATAGTACAACACCGGGGTCTCGTGCCTGAGGTGCTCCTAGCTGTACCTACCGAGGTAGGAGGCAGAGGTATAAACAGTGTCCCCAGAGCAGGACCTCTCCAGGCACATTTCCCGATGTCGCGGGGATGGAGGCCTGGCTCTCTGGTCAGGAGAGCGGGAGTCACCGTGTCTAGAGGCTGGCCTGTGGGTACGCAAAGGCCAATGTCAGACCACAGCCTCCTCCTGGTGGTCGACCGATGGACGGTGTTCTGGTGGGATAACCGCAGCCGTTAGCTTGGGTGGTTCCGAGGACGAGACCTCCACAGTCTGCTCCTTGTCAGACACCTCAAGGACCTCTTGCTCCTCCGGGAGCTCTTCCGGTTCCCCAGTGAGCTGGGTGGGCGGAGGTGTCAGGAGACGAGTCTGCTTTTGAGGGGAGCGTCTCTTTTCCTTCCTCCTCTTTTTTTTCTCCTTCTCCTTCCCGGCGTCCTGGGTTGGAGGACACTTCTTTTGAACCGGTGTAAGTGGCCTGGAGAAGGTGGAGGCCTGTGAGCCCGCAGGATCCTCCCGCACCGGAGGAGCCTAGACCTTGGGATCCTCGGGAGCTTCATGATCGGTACCTAGCCCGGTACTGACAAGGTGGAAGGTGCAGCAGCTGCCACCACTGCCAATGAAGAGATCGTTGCACGAGAGGATTTCTCGGCCATGACGCCGTGGGCCTCGGACTGTTGAGCACGCAGGGACTCCTCCCAACTATGAGACTTCAGTCTCGCTGAGCGGTTGCAGAGGGTCTGGTGGGTGAACTGCTCGCAGACGGGGCACGCCTGAACGTTATGGCCCTCGCCCAAACACAAGAGGCACTCACAATGCTTCTCCGAGAGAGCGACCTTCCTTCTACAGGAGACACAACTCTTAAACAGCGCCGACATAGAATATGTGCAGCAAATGGAGAGGGGGGGGAGTCGACAGAAGCAGTCCAAGATCCAAAAAACTGTAAGTCAAGCCAAAAACTGGGTCGGAACCAGAAGCCGAAACACCAAGGCCAAATCGTAATCCAAAATCTGAAATCCAAAAACCGAAAACCGAGTCGAAAAGCCAAGAATAAAGCCAAAAGAAGCGCAAGCTACCAAAGAACTTTCTGTTCACAACAGCGGACAAGAAAGAACTGAGGAGTGACCATTGCTCGGCAGGAGGAGCATGCGCAGTACTGGCATGGGGGAGGGGTTCCCACCAAGCTATTGAGCTCTAGAATCTTCCGAACGCTACCGTGCAGGCGCGAATGCTCCTAATATATGAGGCACTGAGACCACGAAGAATAAACAAGTTTATGCCATTTGCCAAAGACAGCAATAAATCTTGGCAGTGTCTACATCAGCTTCTTATTACATCAAGACAAAATTATTGTTTTTTTTATCGTAACCAGTAGTTATTATTAGTAACCGGGAAATCACACTGCTCACTCAGCCTTTCCTGGTATCAGTGCTTATCCCAACAGCATGTTTTTGTTTCATTTTCTGAAGAGAGATGATTACCTTAAAGGCATTGACAAGTGCAATACAATCACTTCTGCTGTTCCCAGAAAAATGCATTTTATTCCTGGAGTTGGGGAGGGAAACAAGAACACTTTGTCAACATTCTGATCCAAGACCTCCTAACGCGGATAGTCCATGAAAACATATCCTATGTTTATTTTATACAAAAACATGCATCCCATACTTCACATGTTTTCCATTCTGCTCAGGGCAGCTTGCAACAGTTAAAACAAACAATGTATAATACCGTTTTAAAATATGATAGAAACAGATAAATAATTCAACACAAAAGCAAGATAGTATATCTGATACTAAAGTCCAAAAAAAAGTCCAAATTTCAAAATTCCAGCTTAGGCTTTTCTCAATTATATACAAAGACGAGGATCAATAACTGCTAGAGGATATTACATCACAGAAGCCAATAAACTACAGGCTTCCTCCACTTATCTGACAGGTTAGAGACTGGAGCACTGTCAGAAAATGGAACTGGTTGAAAAACAGAACCCATATACTATACTATAGAGAGCACATGGGACTTATGGAGGCTTACTGGGGATCAACTGTATGTGTGCTGCTTAAAAGTCCCTCAGCTGGCTTAGCACCTTTTTTCTCCTTTCAGCTCACTTTGCAAGTAACACAAGTGCATGAGCAGTTCCAAGTGAGCTTCTGTAGGCAAGAAGAACTGATGAAAGAGCGGAACCCCTGCCAAATTAATGGAGCTCATCCTTAATTTGGAAGCACTGAAAGAGCGAGTCATCAGATAACATGGTGTCAAAAGGTGGGGCTTGCTATACATGAATGTAGAGGCGGGGGGATTATTGGTCACAGAATGTACCTGCATGTGGAGAGGAGACTGTACGGGTCACCACAATGTCTACAGAAAAAAGGGCCTTCTAAATCAGCATATTGTTGGGTATGTAATATTGCTATTGCTTCGCTAACACATATGTTTTGGAGTTGTCCCTCAGTAGCTAGATTCTGGGAAGAAGTACATGAGTAAATTTGTTTTGGGACAGTTCCTTGATATTCAGGATCTTGCATGTTCTTTTGAATTAGTCATCCCTCCACATTTGCTGGAGGTAAGGCCACAGGACCCCCATGAAAGTAGAAAAACCGTGAATAATTCTAGGCCCTCCCAAATCATATTTAACACAGAAAAAAAGTATGATCACCATATTCAATCCACCGTGGGATTCCTTTGAGGCACTGGGGTTCTTTCACAAGGCAGAAGTGGGTGGCTGGTGGGGTTCACTGCCACCTCCACTGCTGCCCCACACCATTTTTAATAGGGACTTACAAGCCTCGCTGGCAGATTCGCAGTCTCATGAGGCTTGCAGTTGCTATGGCATAAAGAGGCAGCACAGGTGAAAGCAAATAATCTGTGAAGCAAATCTGCAAAAGTGACACCCACAAATGTGGAGGGCTGACTATATTTACCTGTTTTGTGGAAATTAACAAATGGCCAATGGAATTGGATTTTTCATACCCTTCTGACTGCTAAAAGACTTATACTTTGTTACTGGAAAGACAATTTTGCTCCACTTGTGATCCAACAGAGAGAAAATCTAACAATGCTTCCAGCATTTAAAAGAATGATGTATAGACAAAATTCACAACGGATGTATTTTGGATTTTGCTTAGCTTTTAGAGAAATTTACAACTAATGTGGCTATTTTGCCTCCTTTTGTGTTTTTTTATCTTCCTGCTTTTGTTATTCCCTTTGTTGTTGTTGTTGTGCCTTCAAGCCATTTCCAACTTTTGCTGACCCCAAAGCAAATCTATCACTGAGTTTTTTGGAGCTTGAGGGTGTAGGATGTGCCCAAGGTCACCCAGTGGGTTTCCATTCCTGAGCAGGAAACTGAATCCTGCTCTCCGGAGTTGTAGTCCAACATTTAAACCACACCATCATGCTGGCTCTAGGTTCTCTTTAGTGTTGCCACTAAGTCAGAAACAAGTTGAAGGCACACAACAAGAACATTATTATATAAATATTTGTCCTTTTAATTTTAAACTTATATGTATGTTTATATTTTTATTTTGTCCCTGAAGAAGGCCACTGAAATCAATATAGGCCAAAACAGGCTAGGCCCTTTCCGGAATAAAAATGGCTATCCACTGAACACTTGAAGATATGGCTCCCTTTTTTCTTCTGACTTCTTAAAGATACCTGTAGCCATCCAGATGTTGTTTGAAAGGAATTGTGAAAAAGTTGTTCAAGGAGAGGGCTGCAGCTATTAAAAAAAAAGAGAGAGAGGGAGAAAAGATAAACTGTAATACTAACAATTAAACAAAAATCAGTATCCCATATTTCACTGAAGAAAAGGATCAGATTCCAATTTCTACCTTCCTGTTGAGAGGCTGTGTATCACTAAATATTATATGGAAAGGACTAATTGGAAGTAGGTAGAGACTCATATCTCGTTACTTTTTTCTTTCCCCTCGACATCTTCTTGGTCTCCCCACTACCAAGCTTTAGACCAGGGATAGGCAATTGTATTAGGTGTGGGGACCAAACTGCATTAGTTCTCCCCCCCCACAGAGACTAACAGTTTCCCAAACTCAGCTAAAAATCTGATCCAGAAGTGACCACAAATTACTTCTAACTTTCATTCCAGAGCTTTTTTGGCAGGTTATAGGGTGGGATACTGTTGTAAGGCAAACAACCACCCTTGGAAGGTTCCAGAATGAGCAACTAGATGTTCTGCAACAGTGGGGGGGGGGATTGCGGGGGAGGAGTATCAGGTCAACCCTGGGAGATATAAACAAAAAAATATCCCTTGAGGTTACATTAGGCCCACAGGCTACAACATCCTCCTGCCTGCTTTAAATGATAAATTTCTTGGGGCAAAGATTAGTCTTTGTCATCATCTTCTATTATTATTGCTATTTCTATTGCATTTTTACCTATGTTGTAAAGGAGCATGAATAAGAGAAGTCACTGTGTTCATAGTTAGCAACCCTAATAAACACCTTGCTACCCTAGAGAAATTATCTACGTGTGTTCTGTTGCTTCGCTTACCCATTATAAGACATTCTTCCAAACACCCAAAGACATGCCCAAGAACAATGAGTTTGCCAAGGTGCTGATTCACTGGTAACTCTGCCAACACCCTTCCCAGGAAGGTCAGCTCACCATCACATGGGTTGTTTTCTTCAGAATGGGAACCAGTAGCAAGTGCTCCTATCTATACAGCAAAATAAGTAAAAATAAATAAAAACAACTGGCCAAGCCAATGAGAAACCAATGCCCCAACAGTCATAAAGTTTAAAACTAAGATAAGAGCGGGCCTTTCCCATAATTCAACAAATTAGCATTCTGATGGCATCCTGCTTTACTGTTTAAAATTTGGTAAGCTGCCAAATCACTCCACTAGCTGAGGGGTCCTTCCCGATGTAGTTTCTCTAATTGAGACATTATTCTTCTGTCAAGTCCTGCTTCCAGAACATGGAAATGGACTCAGAGACTGAAACAGAGGACATGCCAGGACCTGCTGAACAGGAGAAAGTTACAGAACCACAAAGAACCGGTTGCTTGCCTGTAACAGTGGTTCTTCGAGTGGGCATCTGTGCCCTCATACATTAGGAGCGTTCGTGCCTGCGTGATAGCGTTTGGAAAGTTCTAGAGCTCGATAGCTTAGCGGGAACCCCTCCCCCATGCTGGTATTGCGCATGCTCAGCCCGCCGAGCAATGGTCACTCCTCAGTTCTTGGTCCGCCGAGTAAAATGGGACCTGAAAAGAGGGGAAGGTTGGGTGAGCATGTATGAGGGCATAGATGACCACTCGAAGAACCACAGTTACAGGTAAGCAACCTGTTCTTCTTCTTCATGGTCTCTGTGACTCATACATTAGGAGACAATGCAGCTTACCAGTAGGATGGTGGGTCAGGTCCTACAGAACAGAAGCCAGCACAGAACGTCCAAATCGAGCATCCCTCCGGGACCGGCAGCCTAGCCTGTAGTGGCGCACGCAGGTCAATGGTTGGGACCAGGTCGCCACATGGCAGAGTACCTGCAGATTGACTTCTCGCAGGAGGGCTGCAGCTGTCGCCACGGCTCTGATGGAATAAGCTCAAAGGAAGTCTGGCGGAGGCTTCTTGGCAAGCTCATACGCCAGTTGGATAGTCTGGACCACCCACTTGGAGAAGTGCTGAGTGGACACCTTGTGGCCTCTTCGACGCCTGCCATAGCACACAAAGAGGTGAGAGGTCTGTCAAAAAGAGGCAGCCCTGTTTTTGTAGAATGCCAAGGCCTGATGAACATCCAGGGAGTGAAGAGACCGCTCCAAAGGTGCAGTCGGGTCCGGGTAGAAGGTGGGCAGGATGATGTCCTGGCACAGATGGAAGTTGGAAACCACCTTCGGCAGGAAAGAGATGTCAGGCCGAAGGACCACCTTGTCCACGTGAAAGACCAGGTATGGCTCGTCACATCATAGGGCTGTCAGCTCTCCCACCCACCTGGCAGAGGTGACAGCCACCAAGAAGGCATTTTTCATGGCGAGCAGCCTGTCATCTGCAATCACCATAGGTTCAAAGGGCGGCCTTGTCACAGTTGAGACAGCATCAGTGATAACGACCACGGCAGTAGCGGTGGCGATACCGGTGAGTAGAGGTGCTGCAGGCCCTTGGGAAATTGCTTGACGGTACCGTCGCGGAAGAGAGCAGCCGATGGGGATCGTGGCGGTTGGTATGCCACGATAGCGGTGAGGTACACCTTCAGTGACGGGAAGGCCAGGCCCTGCTGCCGAAGGTGCAGGAGGAAGTGGAGCACGATAGGCAGGTTGACAGGCGACACTGGCTCCCGACGTTCCTCAGCAAAGACAACGAAACACCACCACTTGTAGTGGTAGTTACAGCGAGTCGATTCCTTCCTAGCCACAGTCAAGACGTTCCCGATGACAGGGTCATCTATGGCACTATCCTCCAGGCATGGAGGGCCAAGAGGGGCAAGTCCAGGTGCAGCATGAGACCGTTGGAGTGGGAGAGGAGGTCCGGTACCATCGGGAACCGGACGATCCGTCACCGAGTGGCCTCGAACAGGGGCCCGAACCAGTGCTGCATCGGCCAGTACGGTGCCACAAGAACGTCTGCTCGGTCTGTGACGATCTTCGATATCAGGCAGCCCAGGAGGGGAAACGGAGAGAACGTGTAGAGGAGTCCCTCGTCCCAATGAAACTGGAACGCGTTGCCGATGGAGTGGCGATCGCGGCTGGCCCTCAAGCAGTATCAACGGCACTTCGTGTTCTGGCTGGTGGCAAAGAGGTCGATCGTCGGCTTGCCCCATCAGTCCTGAACCATCTGGAAGGCCTTGCTGGAGAGGGACCACTGGTGATGGGATGAGGTGTCCCTGCTGAGAGCATCCGCTGTGGTGTTCTCTTGCCCGGCCAGGTGAACTGCCACCGGATGGATCCGGAGCAAGACGCACCAGTCCCAGAGGTTGAGGGTGATGTTAAGGAAAGTGGTCGAGTGAGTCCCTCCCTGTCTGTTCACGTAGCAGACCGTCGTTGTGTTGTTGAGGATCAACATTGTGCCGCCTGCGATGAGGTGACAAAACGCCCGCAGAGCTTTGGAGATGGCTAGCAGCTTGAGGCCGTTGATGTGGAGGGCAGTCTCATGTCCAATCCACCCACCGCGGACTCTGAGGTCACCGGAGTGTGCTCCCCAGTCGAAGAGTGAGGCATCCCTTGTCACCATGACCGAGGGGTTGTGCTCCCGGAACGGCATGTCCAACAGGAGGTGGCTATAGGACTGCCACCATAGTAGTGATTGGTACACCTGTTGAGGCAGTTGGTAGCGGCGAGACTGGTTGTCCCAGAGCGGATCGAAGCCCGGACGAACGAGTGCTGAAGCGGTTGTGCGCGCAGTCTGGAGAGGCAGGTAATGGCAGTCGTCAAGGCCACGTAATCGAGGAGCTGTTGGATCCTCCTGGCCGAGAATCATGGAAGGCAGCGGAGCATGGAAGGCGGCGGATGCTGCTCGACAAAGCGTCCGTGCCCTGTCCAGCGGTAAGTACGCCCTCGCCAATACCGCATCCACGGTCTCCCTGATGAAGTCGAGAACCCTTGTGGGCTCAAGATGGGATTTCTTCGGGTTACCCGGAGTCCAAGCCATGAGAGTCCGGTGAATGTCCTCGTACAGTTTCTGATGGCAGGATACCACCAAGAGCCAATCGTCCGGGTAGGGGTAGACGGAGACGCCTTTTGTCCGCAGGAATGACACGACGGGGGCCATGCACTTGGTGAAGATCTGTGGGGCGGTCGAGAGTCCGAACAGTGGCACTCGGTACTGGTAGCACGTACCATTGACTGCAAACCGTAGGTACCGTCTGTGCTGCGGGCGGATGGAGATGTGGAAGTAGGCGTCTTGGAGTTCGATGGAGGCGAACCAGTCCCCTCGCTGAAGGAAAGGCAGGATCGAGGGTAGCGTGACCATCTTGAACCTCTTGGGGCGGATGTAGTCGTTCACCCCTCTGAGGTCTAGGACAGGCCGCAGAGTTCCGTCCGTCTTCGGTACAGTGAAGTACCTCGAGAAGGAGCCGGTGGTCTTGGCTGAGGATGGAAGTGCCTCGATCGCTCCCTTCTGTAGAAGGGACTGGATCTCTTCCGGCAATACCGAGCTGGCTGGGGTGGCATAGTAGACCCCTCGCGGAGGAATATCCTGGAGTTCTATGGCGTAGCCCAGGCGGATGATGGTAAGTACCCAGGAGTCCGTGGTGATTTTCCACCACTGGGCGAGGTATCTGGCCACGCTAGGTTGATGTTGAAGGGTTGCTGGGAGGGTGACGATTGGTGTCGGTGGAGTCCTGCGCAAGGCATCAAAACCGTGACTTCGACCCAGAGGAAGACTTCTTAGACGAAGAGGACGGGCGTCTTCGAGGAAGCCTCCGTGCGGTGGACAAACTGGGCGGCCGGGACACAGTCGATAGTGGTAACCGCGGTTGATATGCGGAAGAGGAGGAGGACCTTTGCCACAATGGTGTAGAGCCGAAGCTGCGGTGGGACTGGGTCGGCTCGTGGATGCTCATCTTCTTTGCCGTTAGACAGGCCTTGACTAGGTGATCCATGGCCTCATCTGTCGACGTGTGGAAAAGTCCCTGACCATCAAACAGGAGATCCTCAATTCTTCGGCGGCTGTCTTCCTGGAGTCCAGAACAACATAACGAGGCATGGCGTCGAAGGGCCACCAAACCCACCGTCACCCTCAAGGTAGCCTCCACGGCATGCCTCGAGGAGGCAATCTGTTGGTTGACGACTGCAATGGCCTCACCGAAGAGTTGCGTGGCTGCAGCACGGGACTCCTCAAGCAAGTCAGCAAGGAGAGGGGTGAGCCGGTCCAGGATGTTACGATGGTAGGCGGCGAGGCGAGGCAAGCGATCGTGTTCAGGGTCCTGGCCACCAAGGAAGACGGGGAGTAGAAGCATCTCCCAAAGCTGTCAAGCTCCTGGCCTTCACGGTCCGGCAGGGTGGTATGAGCTCGATTGCCTTCCTTCCTCTGGGCCGACTCGACCACTACAGAGTTGGGTACAGGATGGATAAAGAGAAACTTTGTGTTCTCTCTCTGCGTCCTGTACAGATGCTCCAGCCTATGAGGTATAGGTTGCACTGAAGCTAGCTTCACCCACGGTTGCTTCACAGCCTCAAGCAACGTTGGGAAGAATGGCAGCAGCGCAGCAGATGGCGGGCGTGTCTCTAGGTATTGGAACACCGGATCCTGCGCTGCTGGAGCCGGTTCCGCAACATTTAGGCCAAGAGCCATGGCCATATGGAGGAGGATCACCGAGAACTGCCGCACGCCCTTGGGCGCCAACTCTGGACCTGGTTCTCCAAACACCAGCTGAGGTGACTCATGAGATGACGGAGTCGACTTTGCAGAATCCAAGTCCGACTCATACGACTCCGAGGATGGAATCAGAGATCTTTCAGCTGGTCTCTCCTGGGATGGCTTGCGGATAGGGAGAGCCAGGGTCATGGTCGGAGGAGCAGGCTGTGCCAGTACCAGGGTCGACGCCGTGGCCTGGATTGGCGTGACCTGGATGGGCACCACCAAGGGCCGGTGGCGATGGGTGGCCTGTGTCATCGATGTCACGGGTCGCATCGCTTGTGCCACGTTGGTCTGTGGCATAGGGCGCGTCACGGTCGCTGTTGTCCTCAGAGGAGGCAACACTGCCCTATAGTGGGGTGATGACTCCCAGGACCTCCGATGATGCGGCGAGTTGGACTGGCAAGGCGATCAGCTCGGCATCCTCTCATAATGGGAGCTACAGGCTTCCCCGGAAGGTGAGTGAGACCGGTGTCGCGGTGACCAGTACCGGACGTCGAAGTGGTACCGGTCCTGGTATGACGGGGAGTACAAGTAGTACAACCCCGGGGTCTCGTGCCAGAGGTGCTCCTGGCCATACCTACCAAGGTAGGAGGCGGAGGTGTAGACGGTGTCCCCAGAGTAGGGCCTCTCCAGGCTCATCTCCCGATGTCGTGGGGATGGAAGCCTGGCTCTCTGGTCAGGAGAGAGGGAATCACCATTTCTAGAGGCTGGCCTGTGGGTAGGCAAAGGCCGATGTCGGACCACAGCCTCCTCCTGGTGGTCGACCGATGGACGGTGATCCAGCGGGGTAACCGCAGCAGCTGTCAGCTCGGGTGGTTCCGAGGGTGGGACCTCCACGGTCTGCTCGTCAGACACCTCGAGGACCTCTTGCTTTAGAACCTCTTGCTGGGAGCTCTTCCGGTTCCCCAGTGAACTGGGTGGGCGGAGGTGTCAGAAGACGAGTCTCCTTTTGAGGGGAGCGTCTCTTTTCCTTCCTCCTCTTCTTCTCCTTCTCCTTCCCTGTGTCCTGGGTTGGAGGACACTTCTTCTGAGCTGGTGTAAGTGGCTTGGAGAAGGTGGAGGCCTGCGAGCCCGCAGGGTCCTCCTGCGCCGGAGGAGCCAAGATCTTCGGGATCCTCAGGAGCTTCATCATCGGTACCGAAGAGGTGAAAGGTGCGGCAGCCGCCACTGCTGCCAATGAAGAGGTCGTCGGGCGAGAGGATTTCTCGGCCATGACACCGTGGGCCTCGGTCTTTTGAGTACACAGGGACTCTTCCCAACGAGACTTCAGTCTCGCTGAGTAGTTGCGGAGGGTCTGGTGGGTAAACTGCTTGCAGATCGGGCAGGCCTGAATGTTATGGCCCTCAAACAAAAAAAGCACTCACGGTGTTTGTCCGAGAGAGCGACCTTCCTTCCGCAGGAGACGCAACTCTTAAAGAGCGCCGACACAGAATATCCAACAAGAAGAAGAGGAGAAAAAGAGAGAGGGAGAGCAGGGGTTCGAAGTCTACAGAACCAGTCCAAGATCCAAAATTGTAGTCAAGCCAAAAAACCGGGTCGGAAACAGAAGCTGAAACACCAAAGCCAAATCGTAAATTGAAATCTGAAATCCAAAAGCCAAAAACACGTAGTTAAAACCAAGAATCAAGCCAAAGAAGTGCAAGCTATCGAAAGAACCTTCTGTTCGCAACGGTAGAGAAGAAAGAACTGAGGAGTGACCATTGCTCGGTGGGCTGAGCATGTACAGTACCGGCATGGGGGAGGGGTTCCCGCCAAGCTATTGAGCTCTAGAATCTTCCAAACACTACCGCACAGGCGCGAAAGCTCCTAATGTATGAGGCACAGAGACCACAAAGAAGAATCCTAGCAACAGAACAGGGTGCACTGCCAGCTCTAGCAGAGAGTCCTGCCTCTTCAGATACAGAAGACAACTTGCCAATACCTACTTTTGTCAAGCACAGACAACAAAGAGAGAGCTTGAGCTGGTCTCAAAGGATTTATAAGAGACAACAATTAGTAGCTGCATTAAGTTGATGACCTGTAAGCACAGCCCTTGCCTTCCAGGGGTTGTTGGAGCCTAAGTGACATTCCTGCCTGCCAACTGCATTTTTTGGAATGTGCTGACTCTAGACTAACTTTGCTCTGCCTTTGCATTCTATTGGAGCGCTTGTGTCCTTGACCTTTTGCTTATTGTGTGAAAGTAAGTGACTGATTTTGAGCTGTTCTGTTTCTGTGTTACTTTGCCTGCGTCACCTCCTATCAGCTGTGCAGCCACAAGCTCTGCCTTGCTGCCTGGATTGAGATAGAACATCTACTAAGGTAGGATCCCTTCAGATATTTTTGGTCTAAAACTCTCATCAGCCTTATCTAGCCTAGTGAGGGATAACAGGAATTCCAAACCAATGAAATATGGAGGGCCACGTGTTCCTCATTTCCGAACAGAAAAAAAAAATCCACAGATCTTCCGTCCACAGTTTGCTTACTGTGACATGCATGATCTCTGGATTTTCTCTTCCCTGACAAGACAGAGACAGAAACCAAAAACAACCCATGGATTTATGACTCTGGCTTATCTGGACATCTAAAAAACTACATGACTCTCATCCATTCTGAACAATTCAGTCCACAGCAACTGTGTTTTCACCAAGTCTTATTTTTAGAAAAAGCCAAGCAGGAATGATTGAGTCTTGTTCACCAGCATCATGTATTTTCCTTAAAATTCTGGATAATCACCCAAATCCAACTGCAATGAGTATCACTGAAAATTACATTCTAACTCCCCTAACATATCTCAAAGCTGTGCTCGCAAAATCTGTGACTTACTAAGGGAAGCCTGAAGCATTTCTCTACTTAATCACTTGAATAAAGGGAAGGCGTGGGGCATGATCTTTTCCAGGGCATTATGACCCTGCTCTCTAGGAGCCTTAAAACATATTTATCCATGCTAGATTCATTATCATTATTTTTATTTATTATCTTTATTTATACCCCCTTTTTTTTCCTGGTTAAGACCTAAAGTTGCTTATAGTTGACAACAATGTGACATATTGGACACGTTCGTAATTCACTGATTTTTCTCTTGGTCTTTTTTTTCCCCCAAGCTTCCTCTTAAACAAGTATAGTCATCCCTCTACATTTCCTAGAGTCAGGGGCACAAGACGCCCACAAAAGTGAAAAAACCATGAATAATTCTGGGCCTTTCAAACCATATTTAACACACAAAAAAAGTATGATCATCATATTCAACTCACCATGGATTCCTCTGAGGCATCAGAGTTCCTTCATAGGGCAAAAGTGGGGGGTGGAGCTTACTGCCACCTCCACTGCTGCCCCACACCATTTTTAATAGGGACTTGCATGTCTCATTTGCAATTTTTCAGTCTCACAAAGCTTGCAGTCCCTATTAAAAACAGCATGGGGAGGCAGGAGAGGTGACAGCAAATAATCCGTGAATAACTGAATACACAAAAGTGAAATCTGCAACTGTGGAAAGCTGACTGTAGTTAAGTCTGGTTTTGAAGTCGTTCAAGTGGGAATGCAAAACATTTGGTTCATGTATGTCTAAATTAGTTATTTTAGGTGATAGATGCATTTTAAAAAGCCACTCACCTCCTTAAGACGTAAGATAGTGTGCTCAATTTCACTTACACTGGGAGGAGACAGAGCTGTTGCTAGCAAAGCCCTTGGTTCTCCCATGTCAAGCAGTTTCACTTTTAATACAGTAGTTTCCAATGGACATTGCTGGAAGGAAAAATAAATGATTCCTTCCATTAGAGTTTAGCAATATTCCCCAAAGTGTTTGACTTTACTCTCTAGGCCAAATTAAATGACACCTTAATAATCTCTTTACAAACAGAAAGAATAATTGGAACATTCCCATTGTCATCCTTTAAACAGTCATCTCTGCAGCCCTACCTATTGGTTTGTAGCCTTCTAAACCTATTCTGGCTTGAAAAGTTTTACTGGAAAGTCTGGCTCCTCAAAGCTCAAGAGGCACATGCAAAAGAGACATGGTTCCCCTTTTCCTGTTCAATGTCTGGTAGGCAGCTATAGGAGCTGGGCAAAAATGTATCAGGCCAAGATCAACAACAAAAAAAGGATACCTGTAGTTGAGATTCGACTGCATGATTGCACAGGTGAATCCTGAAGACGCTGAAAAGCACAGAACTGACCAAAAATAAACAAAACCCACAAAATACAAGAACCGAAAGAGAAGCTAATAAAAATGAGGACGAAGAAAGAAAAGAAAGACCAAGCCTACATTTGTCTCAGACAAGGAGTGAAAATAAATATTCTGACAGTGCTAAAAGAAGATGAGTGGGGAGGTTTCTCCCTCCCTCTGGTTTTCTCACACAAACTTCACATCCCAAGAGACTCCTTTACCCATTGAGGAAGATGGTCGGGACCCAGTTGTTCTGTGTAGGCATTCAAAAAAAACAAAAACAAAAAAACAAGGAGCAGAGCAGAAGCAGAGACACGCAGAGGCAGACATGTTAGCCCCAACCCTAGTGTCTCCATACGGCTGGTCGCACCTCTTCAAATTCCCTACCTGCCCTGCATTGTACAGGGAAGTGTGAATAATTTTTTTTCTCACATTTGATTTTCTCACATTTAATTTTCCTCACACTCAACAGAAGACAAACAGAACACTCCATACATAAAGGGATCTTGCTAAAGCATGGTCCCTGAAATAGAAACCAGACAATGTACAAGTTTATAGCACCTAACAGTAGCTTAAGTCAGCCTTCATCAATGTACAGCCTACAGAACTGTTAGCCTACAACTTCCATCATACCCAGTCACTCAACATTATTGTTGAAATGTAATCAAGTACATCTGGAGTTGTCGAGTTGGAAAAGAATAGGTTGCTTACCTGTAACTGTTCCTTCGAGTGGTCATCTGTGCCCTCAACACAATGGGATCTTTGGGCATGCACAGTTGCACTTCGGAAAGTTCCAGAGCTGAGCAGCTTGGTGGGAACCTCTCCCCTATTCAGTACTGAGCATGCTCAGTCCCACCAAGCTAACAATCTTTCCTCAGTTTCGAAGTCTGCCGATGAGGGGACCTGAAAGAGGGGAGGCTGGGCAGGTGTGTGTGAGGGCACAGATAACCACTCGAAGAAACACAGTTACAGGTAAGCAATCCGTTCTTCTTTGTGGTCTCTGTGCCTCACACAATGGGAGATTAAACAGCTTACCACTGGATGGCGGGTCAGGTCCTAGATGATAGACAGCACTGTGAGACCAAAGCTCTGTAATCGAGGTGGCAGTGGCGGACGAACGTCAAAGGTTGCGTCCACGTAGCCACTCAACAGAGTTCCTTCAGGTCCACTCCTTTGAGGAGAGCTGCTGAGGACGCTACAGCCCGAGCGGAGTGGGTGTGAAGAGGAGAAGGAGGCAGCTGTTTAGCAAGTTCATATGAGAGGAGAATTGCTTCCACGACCCACTAGGAAAAATGCTGAGTGGAGACTGTGTGGCCTTTCTGTCTCCCACCGTAGTAAACAAAAAGGTGAGGAGTAAGGCGAAAAGGCGAAGTTCATTTCAGATAGAAGAGAAGTGCCCGACGGACATCTAATGACTGAAGAGAATGATCAAGAGGCGTGGATGGGTCAGGGTAGAAGGAGGGAAGGCTAATATCCTGGTTCAAGTGGAATTTGGAGACCACCTAGGGAGAAAGGACAGTTCAGGGCGGAAGACCACCTTGTCTCTGTGAAACACCAGAAAGGGTTCATCTGTGCAAGGAATGCTGTCTTCAGAGCAAGGAGGCGGTCATCTGATGTGGCCATGGGTTCAAACGGATGGCACATGAGTTGGTAAAGGACCAAAGATAATGAACGTGGAGGGAGAGGTCAGAGGGTAGAGATGGTGAAGGCCTTCGAAGAACTTTTTGACTATAGGATTCATGAAAAGAGCCAAAGAAAGAGAGTTGCGTGGCTGGTAAGCGACGATAGCGGGAAGATAAACCTTGAGAGAGGAGAAGGCAAGCCCTTGTTCCCTGAGAGATAGAAGGAAATGAAGAACTATCGATAAAGAGGTAAGGGAAGGAACCTCAGATCAGGCATTTGTGAAGGAAATGAACTTGCACCATTCCTATTTATAGGACCTGTGAGCAGACTTTTTCCTAGAGGCCATGAGAACCACCAGAATACTAGGAGAGTCTAGAATGTTATCCTCCATGTATGCAGGTGGAGGCGAGGGAGGTCCGGGTGAACCACCCAACCATCCAAGTGAGAGAGGAGGTCCAGAGTGTGCGGGACGGGCATTTGACAGCCCCAGGAGATGGTGAGGAGGCATCCAAACCAATGCTGTCTTAGCCAATAAGGGTTATGAGACCAGCATCTCCTTTGTCCACAGCAGTCCTGGCCACCACTCGGCCCAGGAGTGGAAACGGAGGGGAGATGTAAAGGAATCCCTTGTTCCACGGCAACTGGAATGCGTCTCCGAGAGAGCGGTGACCAACATCAGCTCTAGAGCAGTAACGAGGACATTTTTTGTTCTAGTGGGTGGCAAACAGATCGACAGACGGAGTGTCCCAACAGGACACTATCCGGCAAAAGACTATATCAGATAGGGACCACTCGTGATGGTAGGCTGTATCCCTGCTCAGCGTATCCTCTGTAGCATTGTCTTGTCCCGCTAGGTGCTCTGTGATTGGGTGAATCCGTAGTGGGACACACCAGTCCCACATCTGTAATGCGATATGGAGAAATAAAGATGAGTGAGTGCCTCCCTGCAGTTTATATAGCAGACAGCTGTCGTGTTGTCAGACAGCACCTGCATCGTCCATCCGAGAAGGAGTTTCCAAAAGGCCTGGAGAGCTTTGAAAATGGCTAGAAGCTCCAAGGCATTGATGTGTAAATGCTTTTCCAGTCGAGTCCAGTGGTCCTGGACGGAGAAGTGATTGCAGTGGGCTCCCCAGCCGAGGAGGGATGCGTTGGCGGTGACAGTGATGGATGGATGGATGGGATTCAGTGAATGGCATTCAGGAGAGTAGATGGTGGGGCAATAGCCACTACTGGAGACAGTCCTTGACAGGGAGTGGGATATAAAAACTCCGACGCTGGCCATCAAGAAGGGGATCAAAATGTCTTAGGAACAAGTGTTGAAGAGGGCCGGCACAAAGGTGAGACAGTTAAGTGACAGAGGTTGTTGCCACCATATAACCAAGAAGCTGCTGGAATTGGCGAGCAGGCAGAGGGATTGCGAAGAATCATGGAAACGGATCAGCATAGGACCCTCACACACTTTACCGGGAGGAATACCATTGCAGAAGCGGAGTCCAAGGTGGCCCCGATGAAATCGAGGGTACGTGTAGGTTCCAAGTGAGATTTTTTAGCATTGACCTTGAGGCCGAGATCAGAGAACAAAGGGAAAGTGAGATGAAGGTCCTTGTACAGTTTCTGTCTACAGGACACCAACAGTAACCAATTGTTGAGATAGGGATACACCATCATGTGCTCCATATGGAGGTACGACACCACAGGTGCGAGGCGCCTGGTGAAAACTCTGAGAGTGGTGGATATGCTGAAGGGAAATACCTTGTACTGGTAAGAACAGGTTGCTTACCTGTAACTGTGGTTCTTCAAGTGGTCATCTGTGCACTCACACAATGGGAATCTTCACGCACGTACAGCAGCATTTCGGAAAGTTCCAGAGCTGAACAGCTTGGTGGGAACCCCTCCACCATCTGGTACTGAGCATGCTCAGTCCCGCCAAGCTAACAGTCTATCCTCAGTTTTGAAGTCTGCTGAGGTAAGGACCTGAAGAGGGGAGGCTGGGTGTGTGTATGTGAGGGCACAGATGACCACTCAAAGAACCACAGTTACAGGTAAGCAACCTGTTCTTCTTCTTTGTGGTCTCTGTACCTCACAAAATGGGAGATTGTTTAGCTTACCATTGGATGGTGGGTAATGGCCGGAGGAAGTGGAGTCTCAGAGCATACATCTCCCAACTGGCCCGACCCAACAGGCAGAAAAGCCAGTGGTAAAGGCCGGCAGTCCAAGTCGGACGTGAGGTCAATAGCAACTGGGACAGACAGCACCAGTTGCTGGATAGAATCCCGCACTGGCAAAAGAGTGGGAGTCTCTTCTTCCTCTGTAGTAGACACCGTGGGCTGCATTTGGAGGAGGTGTCAGTAAATGACGCAGAGAAGGCAGTCGAGTAGCCAATGGACGGGTAGCAGGAGAAGGAGAGCGATGCTTCTTCTTCTTCTTAGAAGACACAGAAGGGTGATGCGAGGAAGCTCGCTTGTGCTGTGCCAAAACAGGTACCCAACGAGTTTGTGAGACTGAAGCCTAATGCGAACTGGAGGAAGCGTCTCCAGAGCTGAAAGACAGGACAGCAGACATGTTGGAGAGCTTCAGAATCCTTAGTAAAGAAGATACCAGTGGTAAGGCTGGCAAGGTTAATGGCAATACCAATACCGACGTCGCTGGTACCGAGAAACCAGTCGTAACCGTTGATGTCAAGGTCAACAAGGAAGCTGTGGTGGAGGCCTTCAACAGCGAGTGGTCTCGTAATGGACACAATGTCACTGAAGTGGTGAAGAGGGCCATGTTGGAAGTCACCTGCTCTTTGAGACGAACGGCTTGCTCTCAACGGTTAAGATCTAAAGTGAGAAGCCCTATTCTTCAGCATCTGAGACATGAAGTCCTTACAGATGGAACAGGCCTGGACGTTATGGCTCTCCCCGAGGCAGAACAAGCACTCGGGGTGGGTGTCAGAAAGCGAAACCTTGCAGCTGCAACACACACACAATTTAAACAAAGATGACATAAGAAGGGGGAAGAGTTCTTACAGCTTTTGTCCTAAAAATCGAAAACTGAGTCGAAACAATGTAGAAACGAATGAAACAAAAAAACTGCTCAGTGAGGAAGCCTTCCGACCTGCTAACAGATCGGCGGACGAAAAGAAACTGAGGAGAGATCGTTAACTTGGCAGGACTGAGCATGCTTAGTACCGGATGGAGGAGGGGTTCCCACCAAGCTGCTCAGCTCTGGAACTTTCCAAAATGCTACTGTGCATGCCTGAAGATTCCCACTGTGTGAGGCACACAGACCATGAAGAACATGTATCTTGAACTGTGAATCAGAGGTAACTCCTGTGTTGAGGGTGAATGGCAATACGGAAGTAGGCATCTTGTAGATCAGTGGTTCTCAACCTGTGGGTCCCCTGATGTTTGTGGACTTCAGCTCCCAGAAGCCCTGAGCATTGACCATAGTGGCTGGGGCTTCTGGGAGCTGAAGTCCACAAACATCTGGGGACCCACAGGTTGAGAACCACTGTTGTAGATTAATGGACATGAACCAGTCCCATCGCTTGAGGAGAGGAAGAATGTACGACAGCATGACCATCTTGAACTTCCAGGGCAGGATGAAGGAGCTGACCGCCCAAATGTCCAAAATGGGTCAAAGGGTGCCGTCCCTCTTTGGAACAGTAAAGTACTGGGAGAAGAAACCGGTGTGCTTGGCAGACGGAGGCAGCTTTCTATAGCCCCCTTGTGAAGAAGTGTATCTATCTCCTTGAGAAGAGCAGAACTGGAAAATGTGGAATAGATGATGCCAACAGGAGGAATATTTAGAAATTTGATGGTGTAACCAAGACGGATAATGGTTAGCACCCACAAGTCCAAAGTGATGGCGCACCAGGTGTTGAAGTGACGAGAAAGATCTGGAGCCCTGGAAGAAGGGCAGCCCAGAAGATGAAAAGTTGGCAGAGGGGGCGACCTGCGAGAGAAGTCAAAATCTAGACTTCTCAGCAGACGAAGACTTCTTAGAAGAGGCTTGACAGTGTCTGAAAAAACAACGAGATGAGGAAGCCAGAGCAGAGGACTTAAGACTGCCGTGGAAACTGAGATCGGTAAGAGTAGGAAGTGCATCTCCATGAATAATGGAATGGATGAGGCCTCATAGTCTGAGCTGATGGATGAAGTCCCATCTTTTTCGCCGAGAGACAAGCTTTCATGAGATGGTCCATGGGGTCATTCGTGGTAGCGTGTAAGAGGTCCATCGAATTGAAGATCTTCAATCCTCTTCTGATTGTCCTCTATCAAGCCAGCAGCGTGGAGCCGGGTGAAGTAACGGAGAGCAATCGTGCCTACCATGACCTGCACCGAACCCTCTACTGCATGTCTAGAAGACTGGATCTGCTGACTGGTAAGAGCTACCGATTTGTTCTAGAATTGGAGGGGCATGGCCTGGTGATCATCAGCAAAATGAGAAATCAAAGGAATCAGTATGTCCCAGATATTCCGCTGACAAGTCACTAAACGAGCTTGAGTGTTAGAAACCCTGGCGATTAGGGAAGAAGCAGAAGCAGTGGCCAAAAATGTCTAGACGACAACCCTCACGATCAGGAGGAGTCGTGTGAGCTTTTCTACCTCCCTTAGTTTGAGAAGACTCAACAATGATGGTATTAGGAGTGGGGTGGTTGAAGAGAAACTCCACATCCTTGCGTTGGGTCTGACAAAAGTGTTCCAGGCAATGAGGAATTGGTTGAAAAGAAGCTGGCTGGGACCATGGATGTTTGATGACTTCCTGCAGAGCCAGTAAAAACGGAATCGGTGCCATTGTAGCAGGACAGAAGTCAACATAATGAAACACTGGGTTTTGGACAGTAGGAGGAGCTCCAGAAATATCAAGACCCAGGGCATTGGCCATCCTGACGAGGATATCAGAAAATCATTTGACATCCTTGGGTGCCGTATCCAGAGTCGGTTCCCCAAAGATAAGTGGAGAAGAACTATGTGACGGAGAAGTAGAGTCAGAAGAGGGAATTATCAGAATCATAAGATGCAGACAATGGAGAAGTTGGAGGTGGATAAGGCTCCTGAACAGCTGGATGCACAGAAGGCGGAACCGGTACTGATGTCAGTATCGAGGCCAGTACTGAAGCCGGAACCGACAAGATTGGGAGGATGGCCGCGATCGGAGGCACAAGAGATTGTGTCAGGAGTGCTGCCGTTGAAGCAGGTGGAGGCACAGGGGCCGAGTGTTCCTCCCCCGGGGGTCGAGAGACCATAGCTGTCACCAGCAGTGGTGGAGAGATGGTACGATATTGAGAGGCGCGATCCCAGCACCTGTGATGAGAGCGGGAAGATGGAGAATGTTCATAGTAGGCAGAACGGGACTGAGAATGGGACCGAGAAGGACAGTACTGAAACGAGTGGTGGTAGTGTGACTGAGAGGGAGAGTGCGATGGTGACCGAGAGTGGTGAGGCCTGTAAGGAGACCAACGATGAACCTTGGGATGGTATTGATCGTGGTATGCTGGTGAGTAAGAATAGTAAGAGCCAGACTGTTCTCTCTCTAAATGTTTGTAACTGTAGTGAGCTACATAGGACGCCAACGAAAATGGGAGGAAAGTCACAGGGGCCGTGGTGCCTGTGATCGTGGTGGTGAGGGGAACTACCATGGTCCCTGCAACTTGGAGAGCGAACCACACGAGGGCGGGACTGGTCTCAAGAGGTAGCCCAAGGAGCATCTGAAAGCAGTGGACAGTCCAGGTCAGGATGTGAGAGGTCATAGCCAGAGGAGGGAGATTGTGTGTATCCCCTTGACTGGGCTGATCCTTTGACAGGGAAGGAGAGGCGGCCAGGGAAGGTCAGCGCTCCTGGTCCAAAGTAGGGTCTGTCAGTACTGGCAAGGGCAGTACCGGGTGTTGGAAAGGCTCAGGTGCTGGAGAGAGGACGGGGGCCTCTCTCTCCTCCAGTGTGACTGGTTGAGGTTCGGCTTGCATCGGTGGAGGAGTGGGTAAAGGTCCGAGAGAGTCAGCTTGAGTGGCCGGCAGATGGGCAGCACGTGAAGGAGAGCGATGTTTCTCCTTCTTTTTCTTCTTCTTAGGAGCCACCGAGGAATGGCATGAAGAGGCCCATTTTCGCTCTGCCAGAGTAGGGATGGACTGAGGCTGTTGGGTCAGGGCCTGAGAAGTAGAAGAAGTGGATGCGGTATCTCCAGAACTGGAAGACTGAGGCACCACCAGCATCTTAGGGAGCTTCAGGATCCTCGGGAGAGAAGTGATGGGCGGTAGATTTGAAGAAGCCGATGCTGATACCGGAGAAATCGGTACAGAAGCTGAAGTCGATACCAAAGTAGTCAGTAAAGACGAAACTTTCGATACCAACAGACCTCGAGGTGGACGGATCAAAGCCGAAGTGGTAAACAGAGTCATGTTAGGTGCCTTTAGAGCCTTTAGGTGAAGAGCTTGCTCCCAGCAGTAGAATTTCAAACGGGAGGCTCTGTTCTTCAAAGTTTGCGAGATACATTCCTTGCAAATAGAACAGGCCTGGGTGTTATGGGCCTCCCTGAGGCAGAACAAACTCTCTGAATGAATAAAGCAAAAATACACGAAGTTTGAAAAGTGAAGAGGACATAAGAAGGACAAGGGTTTCTTACAGTTCTCATGTGGAAATAAGGGGAAAAAATTCAAGAAGAAGGAATGCTGCTCAGCAGAGGAAGCCTTCCAAGCTGCTAACTGGTCGGCGGACAAAAAGAAACTGAGGAGAGACCATTAGCTTGGCGGGACTGAGCATGCTCATTACCAAATAGGGGAGGGGTTCCCACCAAGCTGCTCAGCTCTGGAACTTTCCAAAACACAACTGTGCATGCGTGAAGATCCCACTGTGTGAGGCACAGAGACCACGAAGAAGAAGGCTGGCTTCCATCAGCTTTTGGAGTTAACATAAGAATCTAGTTCAGGTCTCTCATTATCTAGCTGTATGTTATTGCTCCGCTCCTCACTACCAATGCCTTTTTGTATGCATGCACAAGATGCAAGCACATACACATCACACACACAGGCAAGTCTCATTAAGAAAGAAAAAAGAAATCTCCAAGAAAGTTTGGAAACAAACATGAAATTTGGGAAAAAGTGTGCTTATCTTTTTTAATGATGGAAATTTCTTAGATTCCTCCATGGAATTCTCAGGGATCCTATGCTCCTTTCTTAATCAGACTAACCTCTCTGTGTCTGTGACAGAGAGATGTAGAAAGAGAAAAGGAAAAAGAAAGAAGGAAAACACTGGCATTTTACTTGGATGGAGTCTGTATGAATCACTCTTGAATTCATGAGAGGAAGAGACAGCTTATCTAAGCTTATCTATATGATAGCTTATCTATGGAATTTGGGATCACTATTATCTCAGATATATATGTTTTACAGATTTTTGAAATACCATTAAAACTTCCAAACTTCGAAATGATAGCAGTGGAATAGAAACAGCCAAACAAACTTGAATATGCTCACCATGACCAATTGAGGTTCTCTAATTCCACTTCCAATTATAAACATACAGAAATTGTGTGAGTTACCCTTACCAGAATCTCAGGTGTGCTGGTCTCAGGTATGTAGTGTGTCCAAAAGTCTTTATCTATCAGCCTGTAGCAGTACCCCTTAGAAACACGGCCAGCCCGACCTATGAGTAAAAAGGGGAAGAGCCTTAAGAACACAGAAGCCATGAACTGCTCTACAGGGCTTTGAATCCTGCTCAGCCATGGAAACCCAATGGGTGATCTTGGGCAAGCCACACTCTCTCAGCCTTAGAGGAAAATAATGGCATGTCTCAGAATAAATCTTGTCAAGAAAACCCCAGGACAGAGTCACCATAAGCAGGAGTCAACCTGGAGAAAGCATGTAACAACATAAAGGGACTTCAAATTAGCACTGGACCTGCAGTGTCATTTCTAATACTGTACAATGTTAAAAGCTTCAACTATTGCTATGTGCACACTTACTAGTGTACTACCAATATTTCAATAGTGGACATAAGTACAGTGCCTCATGGCCAGGTGACAGAGGGCAGAGTTCTATGCACACACAACCAGACTACACCAAAATCTAACAGCTGAGTAACTTGACTAGTAAGTTGACTAAGTGACTCACTAAACCATAGTTTCTTAACTTCTAGTCCTTCTGATATCTTGGACTTCAACTCAGAGAAGCTCTAGTCAGTTTGTGGATAGCTATTCTCCAACAGTAAGACATCCAAAACATTTGGAGGGCCAAACAGCCAAGAATCAGTCTTTTAAGAGCAGACAGTAGTGTAGAAATGCACCTCACTAAGACCCAAGTTACTCAAAGTGTTTGTTCACAGACTTGCTGCCAACCTGCAAGTCATCAGTTGCTGGTCCATGATATGTTTGCAGGAAAACTATGCAAATAGGATAATACAGCATGATATAGTACTAGTACTGGCACACTCAGGGGAAAATTGCTGGTGTGTCACACCACATAACTTGAGAAGCAGTGATATGGACAGTCGTATAAACAGTAAGTCTAAAGGAAGCTGAAATGCTTCTTAAGGTAGCTCCCACTAACATGCTGCTCTTCAGATACTTTAAACTACAATTTGCATATTCAATAACCACACTGGCTGGTGCTAATAGGACATGTAGTCCAAAAACATTTGAAAGGCATCATGTTGGGGAAGCTGATAATTTCAAAAGGTTAAACTGAGGCTCATAGAAGATGAAAACGCATTTGTGTCCTGCAGATCAATATAAACTCTACCTCTGTCTTAGAGGTACTCTAAGATAATTTGAGGAACCTTGCAGCTGAAGGAAGAGATGAAATTTCCACATGAAGGATTTGAGTTCATTTTTAGACCACTAATCTCAAAGGTTCTGGAGGGTAATAACACATTAAGATGTAACTGAAATGGCAAATCAAAGAGATGATAAGTACATTTTGAAATAATCTGTGATATTTCAAGTATGCAGCAAAACATCTTCCAAAACAGTAATTATGACGTAACAGTAAGATGTACCGTTAAAATGCAAGGAAACTTCACTCATTTTGAATGCATTTCATGGTCATTTAAAATTTACAGATATCTGTATTACTATCTCTCTTAGGGATTGTAGAGATTCACAAATGTTTTAGATCTTCTGGGCCCAACCGACATCAAACAGGTCAAACTTTCATTCCAGCTAATCAGGATTGATGCAAAGTGGGGCTGACCTTCAGAAAACATTCTAGAATGATGGAGAAGATCACTTCCACCTTGAGTTCCAAGGGAAAAACAAAGTGTGCTATAAATCTAACAGTGTCAGACTAAATCTAATTGTAAGTCACAAGTGGAGCAGGCCCATGAAATCAATGGGATTTACGTAGATTCTAACTTTGTTGTTAACTGCTGTTAAGTCAACTTCAACTTATGGCACATCTATGAATAAGAAACTTCCCATTTATGTAACTGATTACTCTAACTGGGACTAGCAGTTGGATTTAGGCCAGCAGCAGGATTCCCAGAAGTGTGAATCACCTCCCTAGATGTTATTGAGCTGCAAATTCTCCTCACCCCTTTCCACTGTCTATGCTGGCTAAGGCTGATCAGACTTGTACATCAGCAAATCTGGAGGGCGGCACGATTCCCGTTGTTTAGGCCAAGAGCACCAAGATTCAAGTCCTTACAAAGCCATAAAACTCACTAGATGAATTGGGACTGATCACTTTCTCTCATCTTAACCTACTTTGCAGAGTTGTTGTGAGTAGATAGGGAAAAAAAAGAAATATATGCTGCTTTGAACTTGTAGGGGGAATGGTACAATATAAACTTAAATAGTAAACAAATGAGGTCTAACCATTTTGGTGTTTGGAGTGCTTTAGTCACCCATCAATTTTTTTTTAAACAACTCCAACTCATACTACACAGACATTAGAAACTTCTGGAAGGTAGGGAAAATAACACAGTAGTGACATCTTCTGCGGGCATCTTAGAACCACATAGCTACTGCTCAAATAAACAGCTCTACTACATGTACATAAGACAGTTGGCATATGTAAAGCTGCTTCATGGACGGGGGACCCCTTGGGTGAACCGGGTTTTTATGCCATCCTATCACCTTACCTCTCCTCTGATTACAGCTGCTTTTAGAAGCCCAGCATAGCCTCAAGCTCTGATAGTTGGTATCTTCATCACAAACCAGAGCTTTAGTCAAACAGAAGTCAATGACTGCAGAGTAAAAGAAAAAGAGGAAAGTACAGGGAATGCAAAGATCCTTCTGCAATGCAGCCAAAAATGTGTTAGTTCAATGTAAAATCAAACACATAACAAAAGCAGGGAGAACAGAGAGAAGAAGGCGAACAATAAAATAACAGCACATACATGGATATATGCATATGTATGTATCTGTGTATATATGCATAAGAGCCAGTGTGTTACAGCCTTGGACTAGGACTCTGGAGAATAGATGCTAAATTGCCTTCAGACTCTGAATGAACTTGGACAAGTCATACTCTCTTAGCCTCACAGGAAGGCAAAAGCAACTCTCTTTGAGTAAGTCTTGCCAAGAAAACGCCATGATGGGTTCACTTTAGGGCTGCCATAGGTGGGAAACAACTTGAAAGCACACAACAACAATATATGAGTATGAGAGCCAGCACAATATACTAGTTTGAGTGCTGGGCTCAGGGAGACCAGGGCTTAAATATCCACTTGGACATGGAAGCCCACTAGATGAGCTTAGGCAACTCACATTCCCTCAGTCTAAGAGGAAGGAAAAGGCAAACATCCTCTGAGCAAAGAAAACACTGTAACAGGTTTGCTTTAGGGTTGCCATGAGTTAGAAATTATTTGACAGCACACAGTAACAGCAAACACATGCATATTTATGTATGTGTGCATATACAGTGTATTTATATACACAAACACACATGAAAATACAAGACATATGAAAATTCCACGCATCTTAAAAGAAACAGTTTACAATTCTGGTTAACTGAATCACCAAAAGATTATGACCTCTCTACAATTTTGAACTGACCCTGGAAGAGGTGCTTTTTAAATTACAACTCTCACAATCTCATCAGCATCATGGCCAAAGGCTAGGGAATTCTGGGAGTTGTAACTTTACAAGCTCCAGTTTCAAAACAGGACTCCTCCCTCCTCTACTGAATGAAGTGGTAGAATCCTGAGAAAACTGAGTGGATCAGCTGCTCAAGGCACACGAAAATGGGGCAGGGAGAGAATCCTCAGCATTCAACTCTGAAGTTTCACCAAAATGGAACTCCCGTGATTTTCCACCCTGCAACACTCATATTCCCAATGCAACATTTATGCAAATTCACTCACACTATCATATCATAAAGTGTGCTTTTCCACACCTTCACTCCACTGTAGGGTGATGTCAGCTCAGAGATGTCAATTTAGTACCACATATACGCTGAGTTACAATTCTGAAACCTATTAGACCTCTGATGGCCCACAGAATGTCGGTTTAACTTGAAGAAGCTCATTGGTAGATGTTGTCCAGGTGGTTGGGGCCCAGTACTCACAGAGTTATAAGGGAAAATTACAGATATGCCACTGTTATTTTTAAAATCTTATTACATGCTTATGATACTTGAGCTTTCTACATATAACTGCTTGTTTCCTCCCTTCCACCCACCCAGAGAAGAACTTATTAAAAGATATCGGTAATAGCCCAACATATTTTCATAGGTGTAGAATTGGAGGCTCCTCTCCCACCCAATGATGACTTCTGCCCTTGAACAAGAGACAGGAACTTCTCTCACATTCTCTTAATTACAAGCTGCCACCACCCACTGAATTACCCCAAAGCTTCAGCCACGCAGTGGGATGTTGCCTGGGAATTGCTAATCTCTATGCTTAGAGATCCCTTTCCTTCCCCCACCTCTCTTCTGGGTGAGAGAAATTCTATCTATGCATGTTGCCGAAGAATGTGTGGGAATGGAGAGGAAACAGAGGTTTTTACAGAAAAGTATTTATTCCAAGATACGCAAGGTAAAAAAGAGAAATATTATTTATGAAAGGCTCTTCCTCCCAGGTGCACTTAGTACTTACAGTATAGATAGATTCCTCAGATCAGCCAAAACTTCCAAAATAACAGAAAAACCTAGCACAGCTAACTAGGTAACATTCTAAGCTACTCACATCAGTTGGTCATTTCTGAGATGGTGCGCTGGGCAGCCAGGAGAAGAGGCCTGTGACCCGCCTGCCACCTGCATATTTGCCCCTTTGTTGATGTCTTGGATCTTTCCTTTGTTCTGGTTCTCACCTCGTGGTCCACTGAGGATTTTTGTAACTTCTTAATCGAAGCATCTTGAAGATTCTCACCTTTCTCCCCCTGACTGGGCAACTATTTCTCATGACCTATGATGCTAACCTCAAAAAAGCCTAACCCTAGCAGTTCATTAACCCTTTATATGCCTGAAGAGAGAACTATTTCCATTAAGCACTATTACCTGGATAACGGGAAACCCCATTATCACAATCAACCACAGAAAACGACTGAAAGAAAACTAAGCAAGCATTATAGAAGAGGACTTCTACTTCTCCCCACAGAATAGCAGAATGGGAGAAGAAGTGTGCAAAGTCTGAAAGCTGCTTCCATGCCTCAGACAGTTTCCAAGGGTTAACACTGGCATCTGAATAGCAAAGAAAAAGAGAGAAGGCACCACTGATTGAATCGTAGAATCATAGAGCTGGAAAAGACTACAAGAGTCATTAAGTCCAATACCCTGCCATGCTACAAAAAGTGATTGCAGAGGAGACCTCTCAGACTCAGAAAGTGTCAATTACACAAACCCAGTCCTGTCCCCATCCAGAAGTATTGGATGACAGTGACTGCTATCCCCATCTAGTGGTTGCAGTGACAGGAGTTGTAGTCTGGCTGTCACATCTGGAGGATGACAAGGTTGCATTAGATCACAACAATTCTATATTTCCCAGCAACCTGTTACAAGGTGACAAAGAAACATTTTTAAGGTCCCCAGATCTCCCTTCCTCTTGTATCTCCAGCCTCTCCACAATATGGGAGCCAGTATAATTTATCAAACTGAGTGTTGGCCTAGAATTGGGACAGAGCATGGAAAAAATATTTGTTTGGACCACAGCTCCCAGAATTCCCCAAGCAAGCATGGCCACTGCCTATAGCCATATATTACTTGGGGAATAACAGAACAAACAAATAATTTTTCTGTGCTAGGGTTTCTCAATGCTCGAGAAATACCTAGTTTTGTGTTTTAGGAATTTTTAAGTATTTTTTTTTTTTATCTGACACACACTATGGAAACCTATTGCGTGACTTTGGGTGTGTCATACACTCTCAGTTCCAGAAAATCCTGTGACAGGTTTGCCTTAGGGTCACTATAAGTTGGAAATGACTTGAAGAAACTCAGCAGTAACAAAGCCTGCTTGAGCCCCAAACAGGAAGAAAGGTGGGACATAAATAGGAGAAAGACGATAAGGAGGGGAGGAGTTGTTTAAGGTATCACAAGACTGTTTGCTGTTATTGCTACAACAGACTGAGACAGCTATCCTACAGGAAATGGATGACAACATTAGATAAAATTAAATAATCTGACATTCTGTATCTGCTATAACATAATGACAACCAGCTTTCAGTGCTGCCTGTTAAAAAGGCACCTGCCCACCTTGCTGGATGCTACACTCTCTTTAACCACTAAACTCACTGTCAGATCTTTCCCCCACTGGCTAGAGCTGTCTTCTTAAAGATAAGTTTTGTAGATAGAGAAATTTCTGATTTGTTAAGTGAAAAGCCTGCCCCACTTTAGTTCAAGCAACTGTGAATGGATCAGGACAAGGACACAGGCATCTCTCTTCTTACTTCATGGCTGCTACTACCAGAGGTCACGAGAATCTTGTGAACTAGCACTAGGGGCTACTGTCAGCACAAAGATCAAGCAAAAGAAATGCCGGTGATGAGATGGGAAAGCAAACCTCCTTCTCTTCTGGCAAAGGCATGGAGCTCCCTCTGCACAGTGGCTGCCAGCATCAACCTAAAGGTCTTCCATCTAGCATTTGTGTCGTTTTGCATAATTGTTTCGATGGTTCATGCCCCTAAGTGCTCACACTTCCAAGGTTCAGGCCACGTTTCCTCACTGTCACCATTACAGTAGCTTATGGCCATTAACAAGAAGAGGTGGCTTTAAGAAAGCCAAAACAAAACACAAACATCTTGGACGAGAAATACCCCAACAAATCTACTTTTTTTGCCCACGGGGTACACCTTGCACCCCAGACAAAGTAATGTATCCCAGACAAAGCAATGCTGTTTTTTGATGAATCATGATGGAGGGAAGCAGAACTATTAATCTGGATGTCAATAGGTTGGGCCCATTCAGGAAGAAAATGAGATTCCCACTGGGATCTGAAAATAGAGGATAAGTACATTAATACTCTAATCCTAACCCTCAATAAATAAAATTCTTCCTAGGTTCAGAAATGCTCCCCAAAATAACCCAAGGTGAGGTTTTGTGTTTTTTAATCCCAGTATATGAAAGCTAACACTAATGAAAGGAAACTAGTAACTCAAGTGCACACACACGGAGAAATGAAATCATCTGAGGTACAATTAGTAAAGTTGTATCCTCACTGGATAGAAAGCAATTACAGGCATACCTCAGTTAACAAAGCCTCTGACAAATAAGCTGCTTTTTACAAAAATGTTTATGCTTGATCAGTCCAATTTTTTTCTCATCCGCTATCTACCTGGAAGTTTTTTAGCTGCACTGGCACTGAGAGGATGGTGAAGGAGAGAAACAAGTATTTTCAATATGAGGTTTCAGCAGCAAGTTTACCACAAACAATGCAATACAGCTTGAGCTGGAAAAAGAAAGGAATTCTACTCTAAGACAGTGGTTTCCACCTTGGGGTATGTGTATCCCCAAGAGTACAAACAATGGCGTTTAGGGGTATGCAAAAATATTGAATAATGGTGGAAAAAATATTAAGTATAAGCCATGCTTGATGGACATCACAACTCGATGTGGTTCTCAATTGCCCAGGGCACTGGTGTTCCTGTCCCAGAACACAGAGGAAATGACAGAGATAAAGAGAAAAGTGACACACAATTTGGACTTCCAGCTGCAATTGAGCCACACACTTTTAAAAAAATGTATCTTTCTCACATGCATATTCGTATACAGCCTTCTGTTTGAGTTGCCATGACCCTAGCCCTGCCCACACTAGGTGGCTTCTCAAGCCTTGCACATGCGCGCACACACGCACACACACACACACACTTTTCTCTCTCTCTTCTTTGTGCTCCTCTCCACAAGGAGAGAGCAGCCTGGTTAAGTCATCTAGTTCCACTCTGAATGGATCTGAGGAAGAGACATGCAGCACTAGTCACTCCTTCTCATGCCTTTAGCCAGGAGCAAATCAGAACCTGAAACTGCAAAGAGAGGCAGGTGGGTAATGGGGCACAATGGGATGGAGATGCCCGGGTGGTGGGGCTGACTTGACACCCTGCCTTTCCCTTTGTGGGTGTGGGGAGTCTCCTCAGACCTCACATAACTTTTCTGATGGGGCATCCCCCCTACTCAAAGGAAGACATGGTAGTGATGGCAGGGGAACAATTTATGGAAATGGGCTGCCAAGGTGTATGCAGGAATTAAAAAAGGTTGGGAAGCACAGCTGTCGCTGTGGATATTGTTTCCCTGTTTTGCACATCCTAACCTTCATAAGAGAACAATTACTGCCTTCCGTGTCCTTCTTCTTAGTGTTTGCCAAATTAGAACCACAAGCACTGCATTGATATTATGCAAATAGAATGAATCACAGCAAATTAAAACACTGTACCTAATTTAATCTGAGTGGTTTCTGCCAAAAGCCATAAATAAATTTCTCTCTCCCATTTTCACTCTGCACAAAATATGAATTTCCTTGGGGCAGAATTTGATTTTTGGCATAGAATACTCTCTGTTCTAGCTTTAAAAGTCCCTTTGTCAGAGTTATGGGGTAGGGGTGGGATATCAGCCCCTAGCAATTCTGGCTTTCATTTTAAAATAGAGAACCAGGAATCTTACTTTCAAATGTTACTCCTAAGCAAAGAATAACAAAGAATATTAAACACTGTTGTATCAACAACGATAAAATCAAAATACACATATACATTTTTCTCATTATTAACATTAAGCATCCAAACATGCTTACCATATTTGACATCTGGAACAGTTACAGAGCTCTCTGCTATGTTTGTAGACAGGAGTATCTGCAAAAATGATTAAAAACAAGTAAAGGATTAGGAAGTGACAGAAGAAGAGACCAGAGCTATTTGAAAAGGACCCACAAAAACAAAGGCAGGAAGAAGTCTGTGTATTTATTTATTTGTTTGTTTCGCTATTTAAATATTACTTTCTGAGACCATATATTCCCAACCACCCCAAAATGGTGACAAACTTCACCAAACAATAAAATCAGCCAATTAAAAACTAGATACAGTTAGTATTTACAATATAAAAACTACAGCTGTTTTCAATTTGGTAGAAATAGAAGGTAAAGATAACGCACCTCTCTGAATTGTCCCAATGCTCTGCATCTCCTTCCCTTGTTTTTGTTTTCAGTTCATATACTTTCCAGTGACCTAATTCCTTCCTCCAGTCAGTGAGACTCAGCAGCATACACCGCTTTGCCCCATCTATATCCCAAAAGAACAAGTTGCTTATCTGTAACTGTGGTTCTTCGAGCGGTCATCTGTGCACTCACACAATGGGAATCTTCGTGCATGCGCAGTAGCTTTTCAGAAAGTTCCAGAGCTGAGCAGCTTGGTGGGAACCCCTCCCCCATCCAGTACTGAGCATGCTCAGTCCCGCCAAGCTAACGTTCTCCCCTCAGTTTTGAAGTCCGCCGAAGCACGGACCTGAAGAGGGGAGGCTGCACAGGTGTGTGTGAGGGCACAGATGACCACTCGAAGAACCACAATTACAGGTAAGCAACTTCTTCTTCTTCTTCGTGGTCTCTGTGCCCCACACAATGGGAGACTGAATAGCTTACTGATGAATGGCGGGTCAGGTCCTAGAAGATAGAAGACAGCACTGCACAACTGAAGCGAGCATCCCACCAGGTCCTACAGTCAAGGCGGTAGTGGCGGACAAAGGTTGAAGCCCTGGACCATGTAGCCACATGACAAAGCTCCTGTAGGTCAACTCCCCTGGCTTCTGAAAAGGCCATTGCCCTAGTGGAATGGGCACGAAGCAGGGCCAGGGGAAGTTGCCTGGCAAGTTTGTAGGCAAGGTGAACTGTCTGGGCAACCCATTTAGAGAAACGTTGAGAGGATACCCTGTGACCCGCGTCCACAGTAGCAGACAAAAAGGTGGAGGGTCCGACGGAAGGTAAAGGTCCGTTGCAGGTAAAAAGAGAGGACATGGCATACGGCGAGCAAATGCAGGGAGTGCTCGAGAGGCAAGGCAGGATCAGGATAGAAAGTGGGTAGAATCAAATCTTGGTTCAAATGGAAGTCGGAGACGACTTTGGGAAGGAAAGACAGGTCCAGACACAGGACCACCTTGTCACAATGAAACACCAGAAAAGGTTCATCAGAATGCAAAGCAGTCAGTTCTCCTGCCTGTCTGGCTGAAGTGACAGCTACCAAAAACGCTGTTTTCATGGTAAGGAGATGGTCATCAGATGTGGCCATCAGTTCAAAGGGATGGTGCATAAACTGGGAAAGGACCAGCGACAGTGATCATGGAGAAAGCAGTGGGGAGACAGGAGTGTAAAGGTGTTGCAGACCTTTAAGGAATTATTTGACTGTAGCATTCCGGAAAAAGGCTGAGGAAGGAGAACCACGTGGCTGATAAGCCATGACTGCAGAGAGATAAAACTTTAAGGGAGGAAAAAGCAAGGCCCTGGTCCCGCAGTGTCAACAGGAAGTGAAGCACCATTGACAGAGAGGTCGGGGAAGAAGCCTCATTATGGGAGTCCGCTAACGCCATGAACTTCCTCCACTTGTATTTGTAGGATCTACGAGTAGAGTTCTTCCTCGCGGCTGTGAGGATAGCTTGGATAGAGGGAGAGTCTAGGACGTTGTCCTCCACGCGTGCAGGCAAAGGAGAGGGAGGTCTGGATGCAACATGCGGCTGCCCGAGTGACAAAGGAGGTCCAGCTTGTTCTAAAATCTCATGTTGCGGCCCCATGCGATAGCGAGAAGGGGACCGAACCAATGCTGCTTCGGCCAATAGGGGGCCACAAGAACAGCATCTGCTTTGTCCGCTGCGATCTTGGCCACCACTTGGCCCAAGAGAGGAAACGGTGGAAAGATGTAAAGGAATTCCCCGCTCCAAGGGAATTGGAATATGTCCCTGAGAGAGCCGGGGCCCAGGCCGGCTCTCGAACAATAACGAGGACATTTCCTATTCCGTTCGATTGCAGAGAGATTGACAGTTTGAGTGCCCCACCGACTATCCATTGGAAAGTCACGTTGGAGAGGGACCACTCATGGTGGCATGCTGTTCCCTGCTCAGCATGTCCGATGTCACATTTTCCCATCCCGCTAGGTGAATCGCGACAGGATGTACTTGCAGTGGGATGCACCAATCCCACATGCGTAGAGCGAGGTGAAGCAAGGTGGGGGAGTGAGTGCCTGCTTGTCAGTTCACGTAGCAGATAGCTGTCGTATTGTCGGACAGTATCTGGACAGTCCGTCCAACAACGAGGTTCCAAAAGGCCCAAAGGGCTTTGAGGAGTGTCAAGGGCTCCAACACGTTGATATGGAGACGCAGCTCAAGGCCGGCTGAGTGGCCCTGGATTGCAAGACCATGACAGTGAGCTCCTCAACTGAGAAGGGACGCATCTGTCGTGATGGTCAGTGTCAGACAGGGCTCGACAAACAGCATTCCTGACAAGAGATGACGTGGGGACAGCCACCAACGAAAGGAGTCCCGTACTGGACAGGGAACCCACAGAATGCGGCGTTGATTGTCGAGCAGAGAATCAAAGCAGCTGAGAAACCAGTGTTGGAGGGGGTGAGCCCAAAGGCGAGACACGTAGGTGGCCGCTGTCATGGTAGCCACGTAGCCAAGGAGCTGTTGGATCCTGTGGGTAGAAACAGACGGACTGCACAGGATGGCGGCCGCGGCCTGGCGCAGGACCAAGCGTGCCTCAGAGGTAGAAAGGCCCTGGCGCAAATGGAGTCCAGAGTGGCCCCGATGAAGTCCAGGGTGAGAGAAGGTTCCAAGTGGGATTTCTTGGGATTCACCTTGAGTCCGAGATCGGAAAAAGGGAGAAGGTCATGTGAATGTCCTCGTACAGTTTCTGTTTGCAGGATGCCACCAATAACCAATCGTCCAGATGGGGTACACCATAACATGCTTCATGCAGAGATAAGACACCACAGGGGCTAGGCACTTGGTAAAAACCCTGGGGGCGGTGGACAGACTGGATGGCAGGACCTTGTATTGGTAGCAAACGCTGTAGACTGCAAACCAGAGGCACCTCCTGTGCTAGGGGAGAATAGCGATGTGAAAACAGGCATCCTGTAGATCGATGGATGCGAACCAGTCCAAATACCTCAGGAAAAGCAGAATGGAGGACAGAGTGACCATCTTGAATTTCTGGGGGGAAATGAAGGAGTTCACCCCCCCTGAGGTCTAGCATGGGTCGGAGAGTGCCATCCGATTTGGGAACTGTGAAGTACCGGAAAAAGAAGCCGGTGGATTTGGCCAACGGCAGCAGCCGCCCTATGGCCCTTTTGAGGAGCAGGGTCTTGACCTGTTCAAGAAGAGCTGGACTGGCAGGGGTGATGTAGAAGACACTGAGAGGAAGAGTATTTTGAAACTCGATGGTGTAGCCAAGACGGACGATGGTCAGAACCCACAAGTCCGAAGTGATGTGGCGAGCCAGCCCTGTGGTTCTGGATAGGTGGTCGGGCTGATGAAAGACAGGCAGAAATGATGACCTGCAGGGGGAGTCAAAAACGTGACTTAACCGTCAAGGAAGATTTCTTAGAAGATGGTTGACATTGTCTAAGAAACAATGAGAAGAAGCCGGAAAAGACGATTGGTGAGATGTGTGGCGAGGAGAACGTGACCTATAAGAGTAGGAAGGGCACCTCCATAAAGAGCAGGATGAAGATGGTCTTCTAGGTTGAGCTGTTGGATGAAAGTCTATCTTCTTAGCTGTCAGTTAAGCTTTCATAAGACAGTCCACAGCATCATTTGCAGTTACACGAAAGAGTCCTTGGCTGTCAAAGGGCAGGTCCTCAATCTTTTTTCTCTTATCCTTGGTCAACCCAGCAGACCAGAGCCAGGCGAACCGGCAGAGGGCGATCACGCCCACCATTACGCGTGCTGCATCCTTGACCACAGTGTCAGGACATCAGAATCTGTTGATTTGAGAGAGCCACAGGCTCACTGAAATATTGACCGGCAGCAGCTCTGTGGTCACCTGGCAGGTGAGAAAGCAGGGGAAAAACCTATCCCAGATGTTACGTTGATAGGCCGCCAAGCAAGCTTGAGTGTTAGAAATCCTGGCGATCAACGAGGAGGCCATGGCAGAAAACATCCAAATGGCAGCCCTCTCGATCAAGTGGAATCATGTGGCCCTTTAGCCCCCTTTTACTTGGGACGACTTGACAATGATCGAATTTGGAGTTGGATAGTTGAGTAAGAAATTGGAATCCTTCTTCTGGGTGTGGTAAAGATGCTACAGGCAGTGAGGGCTTTGTTGAAGTGACACCGGCTGGGCCCAAGGATGTTTCAAGACCCCCTGTAGGATGGGCAGAAACAGAATTGGAGCCGTCGATGGGGGTCAAGTATCAATATAGTGGAAAATTGGGTCCTGTACAGTAGGAGCAGGACGAGAAATATCGAGGCCCAAGGCAGGGGCCATCCGTACCAAGATGTCCAAGAACTGCTTGATGTCCTCAGGAACCAAATCAGGAGACAGGTCCCCAAACACTAAAGGCGAGGAGGTATGAGATTGCAGTGTGGAATCTGTTGAATCACCATCAGAATCATAAGAACCAGAAGAAGAAGACGATGAGCAAGGGGATTGAGAACGACGATGTCAGGTGGGTCACATCGCAGGAAGAACAGCAGATGGAGCAGGAGCAGAGGCCGGTAGAGCAGTCGGAGCCGGTAGTGAAACCAGAATTTACACCGGTATCGAGGTCGGGATGCAAATCAGTACCAAGGTTGATGCCAACAAAATGGGTGGTACGGTCGGGATCAGTCCAACGACAGACTGCGTCAATAAAGCCGATAGAGATTTTGGCAGAGTAGATGCAGGGTGAGTATTCAGCAGAGGCCGTGATAGTGTCGCTGTCACCCGAGGAGAAGGTAAAACATCCTGACAATGAGGCAATGGGTCTTGGTACCGGTGGCGAGACCAAGATGGCGAACAGCAGTGGTAGGCCGATCGGGACCGAGAACAGGATCTGGAGCAACGATACTGAGGGGGGTGTCAGTAATGAGATCCTGAAGGAGATTGTGATGGAGAATATGAACATCGAGGGCAGTAAGGAGACCAACGATGAACATTGGGATGGTAGCAGTCACGGTAAGCAGGCGAATATGAGTGGTAGGAGCTGGGTTGCTCTCTTCAAAGGTGTTCGTGGCCGTACTTGGCAATATAGGAGGCCAAAGAGAAAAGCGGATCAACTCTTGCCAATGAAGGTTTGCAAGCGGTGCAGTAGTGGCAGTCCCGATGACGTGGGGATCTACCCCTTTCACCACGCCCCGGAGAGCAGGCCACGGTAAGGGACCGAGAGAGGAAGGTCGATTAGCCAATGGACGGGTAGCGGGAGAAGGAGAGCGGTGCTTCTCCTTCTTATTGGAGGAAACAGAAGGATGGTACAACAAGGCCTGTTTATGTTCTGCCAAGGTAGGGACCTTATGAGCTTGCTGTGAGGTTGTGGTGGCATCTCCAGTGGCAGATGGGACAGTAGGCATCCTGGAGAGCTTCGGAATCCCTGGTTAAAGAAGATATCGGCAGGAAGGTCGGCGAGGTTACGATCAGTACTGGTACCGACACTGTCGATACCGAGGGATCAGATGTTACCAACAACTTCAGGGCCGAGGTAGAGGACATTGTGGAGGGCGTTGATACTGAAACAGTGGAAAGAACGGTACTGGAAGACGCCTGCTCTTTAATGCGAAGGGCTTGCTCCCAACAGCAGGATTTCAACCGAGAAGCAATATTCTTCAGAGTCTAGGAGACGAAACCTTTACAAATAGAACAGGCCCGAATGTTATGGCCCTCCCCAAGGCAGAATAAACACTTGGGGCGGGCGTCCAGAAGAGAAACCTTACGGCCGCAAGACACACACAGCTTAAACAAAGACGACATAAGGGGGGAAGAGTTCTTACAGTTTTTGTTGTAAAAAGACAAAAAACAAACGAAAGGACAAAGAAAAAGCCAAGAATTTAGAGAACTGCTCAGCGAGGAAGCCTTCTGAGCTGCTAACAGGTTGGCAGACAAAAAGAAACTGAGGGGAGACCATTAGCTTGGCAGAACTCAGCATGCTCAGTACCAGATGGGTGAGGGGTTCCTGTCAAGCTGCTCAGCTCTGGAACTTTCCGAAAAGCTACTGTGCACGTGCAAAGATTCCCACTGCATGAGGCACAGAGACCACAAAGAGGAACCAGGATTCACGGTGCTAACAAAAGGATTAAAAACTCACTTTTCGATATCCAGGAACTGGAGCCAAAAACACACTACTCTGTTCCTCCAACGTGACACTAGAATGGAGTGGATATACTTGCAACCTATGGAAAAGCAATATACACACATAGTGTTTCTGTGTGCCTTCAAGTTGTTTCTGACTTATGATGACCCTAAGGTGAACATACCATGGAGTTTTCCTGGCAAGATTTGTTCAGAGGAGGTTTGCCTTTGCCTTCCTTTGAGAATGAATAAGTGTGACTTGCTGAAAGTCACCCAATGGGTTTCCATGACTGAGCAGAGATTCAGACTCTGCTTTCCAGGGTCATATAATTAGAACTCCTCTTTATAGTTTGTTCCTTCCTTTCCCAGCTACCTTCACAACTTTTTCCATGCTTGGAAGCGCTGATCTATCCCTTTTAAAATGGGGGTGACTAAATAGGGGTGGGAAACTGGAAGAGTTTGGGGGACCCCACTGGCCCCTTGGAGGATCTCAAAGGGTTACATTAGCTCTCTGAATTTCACAGGTTATAGGGAGCACATAACTCCCTTGCTGAAACAGCTATCAGTCCATTTCTGGGCACAATTCAAAGTGCTGTTTATAACCTCTAAAGCCCTATACAGCTTAGGCCCAGACTATCTGAAAGGCCATATTTCTCCATACGAACTTGTCCAAGTTAAGATCTTCAGAGGAGAGGGTTCTCACCAACCCACCTCCCTCACAAGTGCATCTGGTGAAGACACAGAGAGAGCCTTCTCGATGGCTACTCCTAGGCATTTCCTTCAGAGGGAGGCTCTGTTGGCCTGCTCTCTTTTCACCAACAGAGAAAGAACTTCTTACATAAATAGGCCTAGTCTTTGTCAAGAAAAGGTTGGACCAAACCTGTAGAAAATACTTTGTGATGCGGGTTGTTAAGTGCACCTGTGAAAAACCATGTGACTCTAGCTGAGTTATGCTGATGAGCAATGAGGGGAGAAGGTTGCATCAGGTGTGAGGAGAATGCAAAGGTTGGCAGGACTGCATCGGCTAGTGTGAGTATAAATGTAGCTGAGAGCTAGCGAAAAAGTGCACATGGTGCCTGACGTGTCTGCTGGAGGCTCTGCCAGAAAGAGCAAGCAGAGGGATACTGGAATGCCTTTTGGAGATTCTTGTAAATATGTACACATTGTAACTTAAGAATAAATTGCCTCCTTGATGGAAGAAAACAACTGGTGCGGGTAAGTTTTTCCTGGCTACAGTGCATTGCTGCTAAGTTATTCTCTGCTGCTGCTGCACACGCTTCCAAAGCTGTGGGAGCAATCTCTGCTATATTTTGGGTGTGACAGTCTTTAACTTGTTTGGGCAGAAGAATGTGCAATGGATGTACTGTTTTTAATACGTAACGCATTTTTAAATGTATTTTTAACTGTTCTAAATGAACTTTTAATTGGATTTGATGTTTAATGCTTTTCTTTTTTAAAAAAAATTGTATTACAGATCATCTTAGCTATTTTGTTTTAACTTGCAGTGTAAGCTGTTTTAGGTCCCATATTGGAAGAAAAGCAGGATTCAAACTGAATTTATTTATTTATTTATTTAACCCCTTTTTGAGGGGGGAAAGAAAAGGGAGACTTTCCATTTATTTCTTGGTTGGAGAAAAAGAGACCTCTCCTGGATCTAAAAACGTATGAGCAAGCATGGCAAAATTTCCCCCTCATACCACTCAGGAGATGTGGGTAGCCCATTTTGACACCCTGTTATCTGACTACTCACTCTTTTGATACTTCCAAATTATGGACAAGTTCTATTAATTCAATAGGGGTTTGGATCTTTTATCAGTTCTTCTTGCCTACAAAAAGCTTGCCTGGAAGCACTCAATACACACATGCTGCTTGCAAAGTAAGCAAGGAGGAATAAAAAGGCAGTATGTCTGCTTAAAGACTTTGCAAGCAGCACGTGTGGTCAGTCCCAAGTGAGCCTCTGTAAATCCTTCATCCTCTCTACAATAGAGTACTTGGTTCCCCTTTCCAACCAATTCCATTTTCTGACAATGCTCCAGTTCCTAACCTGTCAAATTAAGTGACGGAACCCTGGATATATTTTTCCATTTCAGGGAAGAGCTATGGCCTCAAAATAGCCTGGGAGGACCCCATGTAGCTCAGAGATTGCACTTTGTTCATCTCTGCCTTCAAACAAGCACATGTTTAAGGAAATGTCACCACTGCTATCTGTCTCCAGCCCTAAAAGGGTCAAAAGACTGAAGATCATTCCTTCCCTCAGACCAGTGAAGAACGTGTGACAAATATCCATACTCTATACTATCCCATTCTGGTCCCTGGATCACCACTTTTGGACGTGTAGAAGAATGCAACAATACTTGCACTAAGAAGCAAGAATGCCTATGAAGATCAATGGTGGTGGAATTAGACATTAGTGTCAGACTCCTCCTCTTCTACAAAACATACCCTACCACCAGCAATGTCTTCTGTCCTATGATTCCAAATCTCATTTTCATCAGTTGTATCTGTACCAGCAAATTAGTGAAGGGGTGGGAACTGGCTGGTCCCTCTAGATCAGTGGTTCTCAACCTGTGGGTCGCAACTCCTTTGGAGGTTGAATGACCCTTTCACAGGGGTTGCCTAAGACCGTCGGAGAATACGTATTTCCGATGGTCTTAGGCTCCATTCCCTCCTCGGTGGTGGTGCGCAAGCGTGAGCCACGCGCTCGCATCCCCCTGCCCCCTTTGAAGTACCTTACTAAAGAAAATTTTCTTGGCATCAAGCGAGAGTGAGTTGGAAGGGCAATCTCTGACCAGCCACTCCGAGGCTCAAACAAAACTAAAAACATCTAGTATGAGGAAGTCTGAGAAGGTAAGAATTAAAAAGAAGGTGAAAAGAAAATTACCTGGTAATGCAGTTAAGTCTGTTAACGGCGGGGAAGGGCTCCCAACCGTTCCTTTAACTTCCGGTCACCATGTTGAAAAGAGGCATTCAGAAAGCAAGGAAGGGGGCTATGAGAGGAAAGAGCTCTCCTGACCAATACAAGCTCGCCAGCAACACAACCAATCACACTCAAGCATGAGAGCAGCTTCTGCCAGGAGAAATGGCAGTCTCTCAGTCAGCAGTAAGTAAGATTTGAACCTCCTATGTCCTCAATGTCTTCCCAGGGGAATGTGTCTGAGTGTAGCAGGGAAGTGATAAGACAAATGATTGCTGAAGAAATGGAAGTGCATGTTAATAGGCAAACAATATTAATGAAATTATTTCACAAAATACATAAGTTTAAAAAATGTATTGCAAGTTGGACAATTCATTGAATTTGAATCTAAAGTCATTATTAAGCAATCAACAAACTACTTCAATGAATCCTTCATTTTCACGTGATTTTCCTGATGATACAAAAGTTATTCAAGCTGAATCAAATGATGCTGGTGTGTGTTTACCAAAAAAGTCTACCTGTAGGTCCAAAGTGACTAGAGCTGAGGAATCTGCTTTGTCACACTCTGAACAAATCAACACTGAATCTGAACGTGATGAGGAACCAGATTTGGCAGATATTCATGGGGATAAGGACTCTAAATCAGATGGTTCTATTTCCGAGGAGGAGGATGCAGAAGATGATAATAAAGTGAGATTATTCTCCTCAGATTCTTTTAAAAATTTGCTGAAAAAGGTGTTGGTAACTCTGAGACTGGACAGTCTGGAGAGTGCCACTTCAGATATTGATAAAAACAAGAATGTTGCATCAATTGTAAGGAATAAGCCTGCAAAATCTAGTGTTATTCCCATGCCAGATTTATTTTTGGATTTAATTCAGTCTGAATACAATGAAACCAGATCTTCAAAATATCAGATATTTACATTACAATTCATAACAGTAGCAAAATTACAGTTATGAAATAGCAACAAAAATAATTTTATGGTTGGGGGTTACCACAACATGAGGAACTGTATTAAAGGGTCACGGTTAGGAAGGTTGAGAACCACTGCTCTAGATGTTGTTGAACTACAACTCCCAGCACTCAAAATTGGCTATATTGGCTAGGGCTCCTGTTACAATTCAAAGCCTGAAGGGCTGCATGATTTCATCCCTAGCTTAGTTGAACTCACACAGAAAAGGCAAAAATATTTGAAAATGCCCTAACTTAACAGTAGTAACTTCACAGCATTTTCAGTTTTTACAGAGTGACTACTGCTATAAATAGATGAACAACTCACCTTTTGTGAGCCATGTCTGTGAGAAGTTCATGCATGTGATTTATTTCTGCCAGACCTAGAGGGTGAAAACAAATTATAATTCTCAGCTGAAGTATTACAAAAGTACTGATAGTTACTTGAGGGTTTGTTCAACAACATGTGATTCTCACTCCTACATAAAGGCTTCCGTCTGGTCTGCATTCACACTTTGATGGTCAAGAGCTCAGATTAGTTTATATTCATGTTTTCACACCTCTGCCATTACACTGTGTTCTCTGAATCACCATGACCTTCATTTATCAGTTATGAGTCACTTTTATCATTCAGTAAACATCCAACCTCAGCTGAGAGACTGATGCTGTTGGTGGTCAACACCACAGAGAGTGTGTTGTTGACACCAGGGTCCCCTGATCTAAGTTATTGAAAATGGAATTCTTCAGGGGGCAAAGGATCTTAACTGACAAGGCCATGGTTGAAGGTTGTTATTTGTACCTTGGCTGGCCAATCCACAAGGTTCATTCTTTGTACCAAAGGCAGGCACTACCACAATGTCTTATTCCCTTCTCTGTCTGAAGGGGGTGCTAGGTTTGAAAACATGCAATCACTGTAGACATTACTGGGTTCCCCAACATCAACCACTGGTATTCATTGGTAGTCTCCCATCCAAGTACTAATCAGGGATGACCCTATTTAATTTACTTCCTCAATTCAAACGATAAGTGACCCAGCATTCAGAAGGTCCAGAGTTCAATGCTTGGTAGCTCCAGCCTGCACTTGACATCAAAGGTGTTTGCCTAGGTTTCTAAAAAGCCAGTGAATCAGGCTCACTGCACTGGGTAGACATTTTCACACAGTTTGGGTTTGTTCTGGATAAGAAATTACCAAAATACAAATTTTTCTTCAAATTCAGGAAGGAAAACCTGAGGGGTTTTTTTTATTTTATTTTAAATCAAAAGGAAAATAGGAAATGATAAATCCACCCAACTAGGCCCAAGGCTTTGAAATATGAACACCTCAAAAAAAGTTTCGCTTCTTGAGTGCTCACATCCTCAGACATTACTGCTGTTGAACAGGATTTGCCATTTTCTTTCTCAGAAGGGCTCCACATTTTCAATATCAACATAAAAGCCTGGCTTGACATGGTCATCTCCCTGCAAGGAATAGCTATTATCTATTGAATGTGATCAGTGCAAGTGGAGAGGAAACATGTTTCTGTATCTTTAAAGAATTTATTGAAATTCATCAATTTCATCACATTCAGGATGAAAACAACTTATAGGTTAAAAAACAACGTGAGCATCATCTCTTCCACCATAAAATAAAATTAAAATAAGGCTCACCTGGTAAAAATACCAGCACACTTCCACGTTCTGACATGAATTCCAGATTAGGGTTTCCTGCCCTAGTATCAAAAATAATAGTTTGTGTTAATTTCACAGTAAAGCAACTGTGATCTATTTTTCTGAAGGGCATAAGGAACAGTATCATTTTATCGCACTGACTAGTGAGCTTCCCATTTCTGTTTAATATTATTCAGTTTACAGAACAGATGTGTTTATAAAGTATTACCTAAAGCTACACTTTCTTTAGTACACATGCATGAAAAAAGCTAAAAGGAATGCATCCCCTACTGCCTCAACAGAAACCAAGTCATCTTCATTCCCAATTTTATCTCAAAAAACAGGAGTTCTATCCAAAGCTTTTATAAACGTATGTGTGTGTGCATGTGCCTTCCAGCTGACTTAACAGCAACTCCATGAATTTCATGGGTTTTCTTAGGCAAGAAATACTCAAGAGGTGTTTTTACTGAAATATAGCCTACAGCACCTGGTATTCATTGGCAGTCTCCCACCCAAGTACTAATCAGGGATGACCCTATTTAATTTACAAGATCAGATGAGTTCTGGTGCCTTTATAGTCTTTAAGCTTTACAGCCTTCTCTTTATACAGCACAGAAGCATACCACTGGCCCAAACTAGAAAGCAGTCACCAGGAAAAGTAACGAGATAATGTAATGGTATTGATGTTTGAGGTCATTTGTAGACACAGAAAAACTGCAAGCTTTTTCACCAGATACCTGCACTTTATCATGAACTGCAAGGGAAGTCCACCACCCAGCCTGATGCAATCTCTTTTAAGTGCACAGTTGAATTCCATGAGACAGCTTGTAAAATGCCTGCGAAGTACATGCCTCAATTCTACATAATAGCTTGCAAAGCACCTGCCTTTGTTCTCTGCAAGGTTGTTATCACTGATCAGTAATTGGAGACAGCGGTTGGTGTTGTTTACTACTGACAAATTAACTTCAACTCTCAGTAATCCTATCAATGAGAGACTTCCAAATCACACCCTATCAACAACAACGCTGGTTAGGTCTTGCAAACTCAGGGCTGTGGCTTCCTTGATTGATTCGATGGGACAGCAGTACAGGAATGTATTTAATCTTTAAATAACCAGTAGAATGAATAGAACACTCCTGAGGGCGAAGTGTATCTGGCCCATGGACTAGAGCAGTGGTTCTCAACCTGTGGGTCCCCAGATGTTCGTGGACTTCAGCTCCCAGAAGCCCCAGCCACTATGGTCAATGCTCAGGGCTTCTGGGAGCTGAAGTCCATGAACATCTGGGGACCCACAGGTTGAGAACCACTGGGCTAGAGACTCCCAATTTCTCCTTAATGAATAATCAATATAGTGTTCACAAGTCTGACATATTAATGTTAATTCCCTAAAAATCTATGTTTTGCCTTTTTTCAACCTTGGTTTACTTATGCATTGAAATTCCAATTCCCTTGAAACCAGTGTTCACATTCTCACCTCAAAATCTGGACTAAAACTCTGTTTACAACAACAATCAACTACAGAACAACGGTAAGACTACATGCTTTTGCGTGCTAAAGGTCCCTCTCCCACCCCTACCTCATGCTTTGGTATTTCTAGTTAAAACAGAAAGACATCTACGAGCATGCAAGAACCAATGCCAGTCAGAATAGATGGGACAGACTATCTCAGTAATCAAAACACTATGCTGCAGTTAAAGCAAATCTCAGAAGGGAAGATACTATAGCATGCACCCACAACTGAGAAACTATTGGGGAACAGTGTCAATTAAAGTGGTAGATACCAGTAGTGAATCCAGGGGGCACATAGAAGTAATAAAATAAACAGGAAATGACCAGAAATCCACTTCTAGTTTTGAAAAACTAGCTTTTTAAATTGGCAAAAATGGATGAGGAAACTAGAGAGTGGTGAAGTACCACTCTTGGAGGCTTTAAGAAAGCAAACAGTGAGTCTAGAGCAGTCAAAAGCTACCTAAAAAAACGTAGGGGCAGCTCTACCCATCTCTAGTCTGCAACAGTTGTAAGGGCACTGGAAGCTGCCTTGTATCAGGCTTCAGACTGTTTCTCTATCTAGTCCAGTATTGACAAGTGTTGCTCTCAAACAACTGAGGCAGAGATCTTTACTGTGTTGGATGTGACTGAAATAACAGTCCATCCTTCTTTCCCAGGTAAAATCATGGAGCTGAAATTGGGCCCTGAATCACGTAAGGAGTCTCTCTCTCAAACACACAATTACTCTCGGCCAAGAGTGAACATCTTCACAGCAGGACTGCAACAGTAGTCTGATCAGATGGACAAAGCGTTAGTAAAACATCAGGATTCTTAAAGTTTCCAAAAAGAGAGTTGCTTAGCCTGAGCTGCAAGACAAAGAATAGAACATTCTAACATAGGTGTCATCCTTTCTGTGAAAAAAAGCATGTTCTCAGTCAGTTAACTCAACTGACTTTTGACACAGATCTTGTAAGAAGATAGAATGTCTCGCTTAGAACTGCTTAGGAAACAAAACACTAAATGCTTGGAAAACTTTTTACCTCCAACAACTGCAATCTGCAACCTGATCTTTTTAACTAGAAGTGCTAAGGACTGAACCTGGGACTCTATATATGTAAAGCAAGTCCTCCATCACTAAGCTATGTTCCTTTCCTTAAAGCAGGGCTTTCCAAATAGTGTGCCGCCTGAAGTGTGTAGGTGTGTCGCCTCCCTGGGCTCAGAAAACCCCCCACCCGAGCCTCTCCAGCTGCCGCCACTGCATCAGCGAGCCAGGATCAGGTAGCAAGGTTGCCGTTCCCGCTGCTGCCACCCTCGCCGGGGTCCTTCCTTGGCAAGGGCAAAGGCAGCAAGTCAGGATCAGGTGGGGAGCTGCCTTTGCCGCTGTTTAACCTCTGGTTTGCTAGTAAAACTGAATTACTTTGCCACAAAATGATGCATGTCCAAAAAGTGTATCACCAACATGAAAAGTTTGGAAAGCTCTGTCTTAAAGCATAGAATAGAATAGGTGGCTCTTTTAAAAGAACTTTGGGGAGCTAGTGGCAATTTTAATATCACTGGGATTCTGCAAACTTCAACTCATCATCGGATCTTCATTTAACTTGCATGATTTAGGGAGCTGAACATGTCACTGCAGGTCACTGAGACGGGCAAACTAATAAAGAAGCTTCCTATAATTTCTGTCAAGCTTTAATTAGGACAGAAAACGCCATCCTGTAAGTTTACGACACTAAATCAGTTTGACAAAAGCCCCCCCATTATAAGTCATACCAAGAGCTTTCTAAATATAAACACAGCTGGCCTCTTTATATCTGAGTATGAAATGAATCAGTTTTACAAAGCACAAAACAAGCCCTTCCGCTTCACAGGCATGATTAGACCATGACATGAAATGCTGCAGATGTTCAATTCTACATGCTGCATCACAAAGCCAATTTTATTATTATTATGCAACATGAATAGTACATTTAGTAGCAGAAGCTCCAGAGTTCTTGTTTTGTTTTTTAATGCCTTTTTGAAAGAAATAAAAATAAGACTAATAAGGTAGAAAAGGTATGTCTATGTGTAAGGACTTGTGCACTAAAGATGGCCCATAGCTTTAAAAAAATAAATATGAAACACTACGAGGAAGCTTACTTAACCATAAATGCTTGCTTAACCATGAACCTCACTGGGCTAGTCGCAGATTCCAGCTGCTCTCTCTTCACAAAGTTAATATTAAGGTAAACCCACACTAGGTTACTTGGAGGAAAGATGGAATATTTACACATCACTGATGGTGAAAGAACATGCAGTATCTATTTAAAGCACTGCTTTATTGTTTTAAAGAATTAAAATCAGGGAACAAAACAAGCTTTGAGAACTTCAGGGGCCAGGGCTTCTCTCTGTCCTGCTACCACCCAACGAATATCTAGTGCAGACATGAAAAGGGCTTCCTTCATGGTTATTACTTAATCAAGGAAGATTAAAATGTCTCTTGCATGTTGTTTTTTCGGTTGACAGGCAAAATCATTTTTTTTAAGTCACGGGGCCCTTTGACAAGTAGCAACTAATCTCCCTTGTTGCAGAAGAGGCTTTTGAATGGTTGGGTACATTTTTTTCTCTTAGTGCTGTTTTTTCAAAATGAGCTTTAATTGTGTGTTTTATTCATTTTATATTTTAATTGTATTTCTATTGTTAAATTGTTAGCCCTTACTTGGGTCCTACTCATGGGAGAAAATCAGAACAGAAATCAAATAAATCGATGAAACATATTTGGGTGAATTGGGACCAGCAACACTTCTTCATCAGTAGTAATCATTACAACAGCACATGCCAATAGGTATCTGTGAAATGCAATTAGGCATATTAAACAAAACTCTCAGAACCGATGTGCAAGAACAGTGGTTTTCAAGGGATAAGAGCATTCATTCCATGTAGACTTATCCACTATCTTAACACCTGCTTTAGAGAATTCTGGGTAATTGGCTACAGAAGGAAATCAGTTCATGAATAACATTAACCAGACCTTCTGAGCTTCATCACTGTCTTACATGAACAGAAGATTCAGATAAAAAAATTCTGAAAATTTTAAAGCCACAAGGGGAAAAATCAGGTTTTCTTCTGATCACCACTTCCTCCGATTACCCCAGAAAAAAAAAACACCAATTTTTTGGAGGGGAAAAATGATGTATGCATATTAAACCCAGACTTATTTTACTGCTTTAAGAACATAAAATGTTTTACTGATAACTTGGCTCATAAAGTTGTATTATGGCATATTTATGAAATTTAAAAATATAAACTTTAATTCTTAAAACTTAACTTACGTAATTTACATCCTGCCTTTCCCCCTTATGCAGAATCCAAGGTGGCTCACAAATATTTAAAACAGAGTACAATTTAAAAATTATTCATACAAAATTTAAAAGCCTATTAAATGGTAGTTCAGTTAAAAAAACACAAGGTTAAAACAATACACAATTAAAACATAGTAAACAACATAAAACAGATAAAAACACCACCCCATTGAAAGCATTTTTTGCCACATCAATTATAAGCCAAAGGCCTGCCAGAATGGAAAGGTCTCAGCCTGCTGGCAAAAGGAAAGGTGAGAGGGGGCCACCTGAACCTCTTGCAGGGGAGAACTGTATAACCTGGGAGAAGCCAATGCAAGCAAAATTGTGAGCATACTCTACATTAAAATGAGAGCTGCAAACTGTGTTACCTAAGCACATAAACCTTAGTTCTTGCCATCTAAAAAGGAATGATGAAATAAAAACAGAAACCACGAATTTTGTAATCAACAAAATAAAGTATATTATTTGGAGAGGACAGTCTCATGCAGCCACAGTTTTAAAGACTACGTTTGCAGGATACTTGGATAGAAGATCAAACTCAACAAAACAATGAAGGTCTCCAAGTATGGTCCCCTCCTGAAGATGGTACCACCCACTGGATGTCTAATATACACCCAGAAATTCTGCAGCTTGCTTTACATAACAAATCTTCATGCAAAATAGTTCTGAAATTTTCAGTTAGCAGAACCTCAAAAAGCATTTCACTCATTCCAGATGAGAAAATATATCAAGAGCATTTTTTAAAAAACAATTCTCCAAATTTTCCACTGGAAAATCGAGCATTTGTTCTTGGGGACAATGAGACAGTAGTTCTTTCATCCAATTTCTTTCAGCTTTTTCCCCCCTTCTCCTTGGCCTTCATATCTCTAGGTCGGATCTAGACTTCATCATGCTTAGAGAAGACCCACTGAAATCAGTGGGATACATCCCATGGCTAAATTGTTCCATTAATTTCAACGTACCTATTCTAAGTATGACAAAGTTTGGATCAATGACTTAAAATATACAGAACACTTCTTTCTGGATATATACAAGAGGCAACTAATAATGGTGGCCAAGCCATTTTTTCAAAGAAGCTTGTCTATGATCTTCTTCACTTTCCCCACGAAGCATCCCTGTATAGGTAGAACTATGAAGGTTCGATGCAGCATTCAATTTTGAAAAGGGCTGTGTTATACAAGCACTATATATGGAATTGGCAAGTCCCCACCAATAATTTAGGTAAGATTACTAGACAAGACATGCTGGATCAAACCTAAGGCCTATCTAATCCAGCACTCTGTCCACACAGTCACTAACCAGTTGTCTATAGCAAAACCACTAGTAGTACATAAACACAACTGTTTCTCTCACCTTGCATTTGCCAGCAACTGATATATGAAAGCAAGTTCCCTCTAGTGCTAGAGGTGATATATACCTACCTTGGCTATGTTACTGTAGTTTCTAGTCTGAACTTGTGGCATATTAGGTATCATTTGATACCAAGAATTTGGCCTTCACTACCCATTCCTCCCCATGTGTTTGCAAGCCCCCCAGACAAGCACGCACGTGGGCATAGCTGAAAATAGCTGAACCATTCAAAACTAATCCAGGCAGGCCAGTATTTGCTAGACTGCAGCTTCAGGAGACCTCCAGGCAAGTGTTACCCTGTTTACTGGGGGTCCCAGGAGGGACACCTAAATGCGCTCACAATTAAACAAGTTGGGGAGATTAGTCAAGATCACAAGCTAGCAATACGAAACGCAGGGCAACGCAGAGGAATCTTTTACCCACTGTCTATGCGGTCAGGCCAAGCCAAGAAGCATACCAGGTTATAAGAATAATTATGATCTTTTATTAAAATACAGACAAACGGTGTATGCAACACAATCACATAGAGAACTAGAGAAAATAACGGTGTGAGTGGGGCAGAGGGAATTTTAAGAGGGATTGTTGATTTGGGGTGATATTACACCTGTCCTGAAGCCCGGGTAGATCACTGCGAAAGTTCAAATGTGCGTAGTCTCAGTACGTGGGGCGGCTCGCCAGACGGGGTGGCGGTAGTTCGGGATGCAAGGCACGAGCGTTCCGACAAGGAGCTCGAACTTGGGGTTTTTATAGGGAGAAATGTGACCGCAGGCCATACTGCCTTCGGGAAAAACAATGAGCTTTTAGCTGGAGACAAAGCCTCCAAAAGGTCAGAATTTAGCATGAATTTGTTCCGAATTGACAATGGAATGGACAGTATGCAAACGTAGAGTGCTTGACAGGTGAGGACACTTCTAATCAAGCTGCCTACTCAGGGCAGGGAGTTCTTTTGTGAGTTGCGTGCATACATAATGGTGCACTTGCCCTTGAGGCCTCCTGAAGCGTTGGGATGGCTATTTCTGGCCAGCCTATATTGTGTGGAATATTGCAGCGATTATTGGCCATGCCTGTCTTGCGAGCTTGTTCGGTGGCCTCGCAAGCACATGGAGAAGGGTGGTGGAAGAAAGCCAAATTACTGATATCGAAAATGATATCCAATGTTATTTCCAGACACGTGGGATGGCCAAGGCAATTATACAAGTACCTTCTTAAGATCACATTAGGTATGAATGCTGTTTACAAAAGACTCCCTGCCCCAAGCAGGCAGCTTGACCAGCCAAATACTCAACTGTCAAGCACTCCACGTTAGCATACCGGTCACTCTATTGACAACGCTGTCATAATTCAATCATGCAAAGTACTGACCTTTCAGAGGCTTTGTCTCCAGCCCGAAACCCATTGTTATCCCCGGGAACAGACTAGCCTACAGGCACATTTTCCCCTATAAGACCTCCTGATTTTGAGCATCTCTTCAGATTGCTCTAAATTCCATCCCATCTTGCTGTCGCTCCGTTCGACGAGTCTTCCCCTCAGCTCCGCATGCTGAGCATCTCCACTTCTACGGACTTTTCTTCAGACTACCCGGGCTTCAAGACAGGTGTAGTATTTCCCATGCAAAACCTCCTCTTTAAAACCCTCGATCCAACTCCTACCTTTCTTTCTTAGGTCTGTGTCAGTGTGTTCGCATACATATGTTTTGACTGTGTTTATCAAAATAAAGGAAAACAATTTTAATGTACTTCTGTTTGCTCATTGACTCGGCCCGACCCATAGACATTGGGTTCAAGATCTCGCTAGGTTGCCCTGCCTCTTGTATTGCTTAGCTTGTGCTCCGCTAACTCCCATTCCCCATTGTGAGCACATTGAGGCGTCCCTCCCAGGACCCCAGAAATCAGGGTAACAACTACTAGCCATTGATAGCTCCAAACTAAGCTGTATGAATTACCTAATACCCTTTTAAAGGTATCCAACTTAGCAGCAATCGCTGCATCTTGTGTCAGTGAACTCCACAGTGTCAGGAAGATTCCACAAGCTGGTCCCAAAGATCTACACAATGAACACCACAAAAGCTATAAGAGGGCCAAATGAAAGTGGTACCTGAGCTTACCTTGGTGCTTCCCACATTGACTAACCACAGGCTTCTAAAAAGTGCACAGCAACCTCACCTTACTTTACCTGTGATTTTAAGGGACCAGGTTCAATCTCCACAATCTCCACACAGGAGTAGGAAAGACTCATTTCGGAAACCTTGAAGAGTCACTGTCAATCAGCATAGACACCAATGAGCTAGATCAGTAGCTACCAGGAACCCCTTGTTAATATAATTTGTGGCTGGGGACCCCTAAGTCTTAACTCCAAGATTTAAATATTTAAAAACAGAAGAGGAAGAGAAGAGTGCATGCATGCAAGGCTCGAGAAGCCACCTGGTATGGGTGGGGCTAGGATTGCAGCAATTCAGACAAAAGTCTGTGCGTGCATATGTGTGAAAGAAAGACTTTTTTTAAGTTTGTGGACCAATGGCAGCTGGAAATTCGGCTTGTTCTCTTTATCTCTATGATCTCCACCCACCAACCCACCTCATCCCTTATGGTTCCAAGACAGGAACATCAACACTGTGGGCAACTGAACACCTCATCAAGTTGCTACCCTGTGACTTGGGGGTCCCGTGAGGGACACCAAAATAACCAAACCAAACCAAGCAAAGATGGGGAAATTAACTCGAGCACTCTCTTAAGCTAGCGAGAGGCAGGGTAACTTAGTGGGAATCTTTTAACCTATGTATACAGGTTCAGGTCAGTGAGCAGTCAGGTTTAAAATGGCAACAATAACTTTTATTAAACAGATAGCAAATATTAAGAAAACACAACCACTCAGCTAACTAAGAAATAGAAAAGAAAGTTTGGGGGAAACGGGTGATACGCCACCTTTCTCGCAGTCCTGAAGCCAACTGGAGAGAAAAAAACCCAGCGTGGTGGCCGAGGGGAGCTGGCAGAACGAAGCGACGGCAAGGCTGGATAACACTCCAAAGCGGTGCCCGCTTGGGGCAGAGGTCTCTTTGTGTTAGCGTGCATACCTTGATGAAGGTGTTTGTTTTGGAAGGCCCTAAAGCAGATAAACAGGTTGCTCACCTGTAACTGTGCTTCTTCGAGCGGTCATCTGTGCCCTCATACATTAGGAGCTTTCGCGCCTGCGCGGCAGCATTCGGAAGATTCTAGAGCTCGTTAGCTTTGGCGGGAACCCCTCCCCCATGTCGGTACTGCGCATGCTCCTCCTGCCAACTAACGGTCTCTCCTCAATTCTGGTCCGCCGAAGAAGATGGGACAGGGCGGGGATGTATGAGGGCACAGATGACCATTCGAAGAACCACAGTTACAGGTAAGGAACCTCTTCTTCTTCTTCGTGGTCTCTGTGCCTCATACATTAGGAGAATGTGTAGCTTGCCATAGGATGGTGGGTCAGGTCCCAGACCCTAAAGCACAGAAGACAGCACAGCACGTCCGACCCGGGCATCTCTCCTGGACCGGCAGTCGAGCCTGTAGTGGCGGACGAAGGTCGATGGCTGGGACCAGGTCACCACACGGCACAACTCCGACAGATCGACACCTCACAGGAGGGCAGCAGATGTCGCCACGGCTCTGGTGGAATGAGCCCGAAGAAGGTCTGGCGGAGGCTTCTTGGCAAGCTCATACACCAGGTGTATAGTCTGTACCGCCCACTTGGAAAAGCGCTGGGTGGATACCTTAAGGCCTCTCCGGCGCCTGCCATAGGAGACAAACAGATGTGGTGTCTGTCTGTAGGCCACAGTCCTGTCTTTGTAAAAAGCCAGCACCCGACGAACATCCAGGGAATGGAGGGACCGCTCCAGAGGTGTAGTCGGGTCAGAGTAGAAGGCTGGCAGGATGATGTCCTGGCTGAGATGGAAGCTGGTCACCACCTTCGGCAGGAAGGAGATGTCAGGCCGGAGGACCACCTTGTCGCGATGGAAGACCAAGTATGGTTCATCGCACCGTAGCGCCGTCAACTCTCTTGCCCGCCTGGCAGAGGTGACGGCCACTAGGAACGCGGCCTTCATCGCGAGCAGCCTGTCGTCCGTCGTAGCCATGGGCTCGAAGCGTGCCCTCATCAGCTGCGACAGCACCAATGACAGCAACCACAGCGGTAGCGGCGGCGATACCGGCGGGTAGAGGTGCTGTAGGCCCTTCAGGAACTGCTTGACGGTACCGTCCCTGAAGAGCACGGCCGATGGGGATGATGGGAGTTGGTATGCCACGATCGCGGCGAGATAGACCTTGAGTGATGGGAAGGCCAGGCCCTGCTGCCGGAGATGCAGGAGGAAGTGGAGCACAGTATGCAGGTTGACAGGCAATACCGGCTCTCGACGTTCTTCGGTGAAGGCCACGAAGCGCTGCCACTTGTAGTGGTAGTTCCTTCACGTGGACTCCTTCCTGGCCGCGGTCAAGACGTTCCCGATGGCTGGGTTGTCTAGGGCGATATCTTCCAGGCATGGAGGGCCAATACCGGCAGGTCCGGGTGCAACATCAGTCCATCGGAGTGGGACAGTAGGTCCCGCACCGTTGGAAACCTGAGAGTCCTGCCTCGGGTGGCCTCGATCAGGGGTCCGAACCAGTGCTGCCTCAGCCAGTACGGTGTCACAAGGATGGCGTCTGCTCGGTCCGCGATGATCTTCGCGATCACGCGGCCCAGGAGCGAGAACAGAGGAAAGGCGTAGATCAGCCCCTCATCCCACGGGAACTGGAACGCGTCGCCGATGGAGTGGTGATCGTGGCCGGCCGTCGAGCAGAATCGGCGACACTTCGCGTTCTGGCTGGTCGCGAAGAGGTCGATGGTCAGCTCACCCATTGGTCTCGAACCATCCGGAAGGCCTCGTCGGACAGGGACTACTTGTGGTGGGAAGTGGTGTCCCTGCTGAGGGCATCCGCTGTGGTGTCCTCCTGCCCCGCCAGGTGAACCGCCACAGGGTGTATCTGGAGCGGGACGCACCAATTCCAGAGGTCGAGGGCAATACTCAACAGCATGGTGGAATGAGTCCCTCCTTGCCTGTTCACGCAGCAGACCACCGTCGTGTTGTCGGTGAGGATCAACACCGTGTGGCCCGTGACCAGGTGCTGGAATGCTCTCAGGGCCTTGTGGATCGCCAGCAGCTCAAGAGTTTTGATGTGGAGGAAGAGCTCGTCGTCCATTCACCGGCCTCGGAGAACGCCAGTGTGGGCTCCCCAGCCGAAGAGCGAGGCATCCGTTGTTACCATGACCGATGGCTTGGGTTCGCGGAACGGCATGCCTGACAGGAGGTTCCTGTACGACTGCCACCACAGGAGCAATCGACGAACCTGTTGGGGCAGGCGGTATTGGCGGCGCTAGTCGTCCCAAAGTGGATCGACGGCCCTGATGAACCAGTGCTGGAGCGGCCGTGCGTGTAACCTGGAGAGGTAGGTTACGGTGGTGGTCGAGGCCATGTAGCTGAGGAGCTGCTGAATCCTCCTCGCTGACATTGTCACGGCCTCCAACGCGGCAGGCGCTGCCTGACAAAGCGTCCGCGCCCTCTCGTCCGGTAGGAAGGCCCTCGCCGATACCGAGTCGAGGGTCGCCCCGATGAAGTCGAGAACCCGGGTGGGCTCGAGGTGGAACTTCTTGGGGTTGACCCTGAGTCTGAGCCGAGTGAGAAGAGACAAAGTCCGATCAATGTACAGTTTCTGTTTGCAGGATGCCACCAATAGCCAATCGTCCAGGTAAGGGTAGACGGAGACGCCTTTCGTCCGCAGGAAGGACACGACCGGAGCCATGCACTTGGTAAACACCCGCGGTGCGGTGGAAAGTCTGAATGGCAGCACCCGGTACTGGTAGCTGGTGCCGCCGACCGCGTACCGTAGCTATCTCCTGTGCGGCGGGCGGGTGGAGATGTGAAAATAGGCGTCTTTGAGGTCTATGGACACAAACCAGTCTCCTCGCCGGAGGAAGGGGAGGATCGAGGGCAGCGTGACCATCTTGAACCTCTTGGGGCGGATGTAGTAGTTCACCCCTCGGAGGTCTAGGATGGGCCACAGGGAGCCGTCCGCCTTCGGCACCGTGAAGTACCTCAAGTAGAAGAAAAATCCAAAAGCCGAGAGGGATAGTCAAAATCCAATCCGAAGTCGAAAAAACCGAGAAAATCGCAACGAAGCACAAGAAAAACACAAGCCAATGAGAGAAACTTCTGTACACTGAGGCGGACGAGAAAGAACTGAGGAGAGACCGTTAGTCGGCGGGAGGAGCATGCGCAGTACCGACGTGGGGGAGGAGTTCCCGCCAAAGCTAATGAGCTCTAGAATCTTCTGAATGCTACCGCGCAGGCGCGAAAGCTCCTAATGTATGAGGCACAGAGACCACGAAGAAGAACTGGCAGTTTCTGTCTTGCCTTGGTGTAAACAAATATGACTCAGCAGTTAACAGCCATGCCTAGCTTCGCGCTTGTTCGGTGGCCTCACAAACACTGGGCTGGTGGCAGAGCAGGGCCGAATTATGATATCAAAATGATATCTAAAGGTTACCAAAGGCCAGGCCAGTTCACGGTGGTAACAAAGCTGTGACATCCTCTAAGGATGGCTTACACTTTATATTTTCTCTACCATTATTCAATTCTTTCCTGATACCCCAAACGTCCTTGTTCATATCTCTGTAGTATGTGTTCCCTGGGTTGGGAATCACTGATCCAGAGTAAAATCCCATTCTTTCCCAAGTTAAGTTTTACTGCATTTACTACAGATACACTGCTACAATCCAAGAATGAAGGCCTGTCTTTGTCCAGTCCTCCTTCACCATCTTCCTAACACAGAGAGAGAGGAAAAAAACTTCCATCTGGACAGAAGACAAGAAAAGGGGGCACTGGACTGGGATCCTTTAAAGAGACTTTGTAAAAGGGAGCACCTTTGTCAGACAGAGACTTTGTTAACTGAGGTATGCTTGTAATTGTGTGTCTGTAAGTATTTTCCTATCCATTTATTTCATTTTGCTATTCTACAACATGGAAGACAACTGTTGAGCACTTAACAATTTTATTTCCAAAACTTGTAACTAATCAAAACTGTAGAGAAAATTTTTTTATAAGAAGACAGATACTTAAATAACATCTTGCAATGCACATTTTTAATCAACAAGGCAGTACTGAAATTGCAATAAATGCAATTTCAAATTAGGAGCAGTCATGATTAAAACTCTTGTCCTATTAAGCTTCAGCATTTTTGTATTTATTGGATGCAAAGCTAAAAAATGCTGCAGAGCACAACAAATTAAATAGCTTTAATCTGTTCTGCACTCTGAACTAACACGGACATTAAATATCAAAGCCAGATAGGATGAACAAGAAAAAGAAAACTACTGGGTTTTCCACATATATATTCAATGTTCTCTGTGCATTTTTTCTTCAACATTTCATTTTTTTGATTTCAGATATAAACCCTACACACAGATATGATCTAGTACTACAGTTAAAAGAAGAACTTTCCATATGACATCGCCTGGGGAGTCACTCATACACAGTTGTCCTTGATAATATTTTACATACTATGAATACATTTTAAAAATCTGTAAAGCCAAAACACAGATTAATCCTGATCCACAATTCAAACTCCAACGATAATTCCAACACATTACAGGGCATTGAAAACACTCCACATCCACAAGAATGCTTGTATCAAAGGTATTCCATAATGCTCAAACATCAAAAGTGACAACAAAAAGCCAACTCACATTCACATGCGGTAGAAGATTTATTTTGAGTTAGCAGACAGACCTCATTTTCTGAAAAGTAAATAACCAAAACACAAACAACAAACTGTTACCGATTATTACTGCCGTGTCCTAAAAAAATACTGCCACTCTCATTTCCAACTTGGGGAGGGATGGCAGAGTGCTCCCATAATGGCTGCCATGTTTAGAGCACAAGAGGAGGAGGAAACACACAAACTAAAAATTTTGCTGGAAGAAACATGCTTGGCATCTGTTGGGATTTTGTTTAAATAGGTCACGGGAACTGCCTGATCTGTGGGCAGCTGGGAGCCAGTTCTGTCAATTTTCAGGCAAAACATTGCATAAAGCCATCAAAAACCTTTTAACAACTTTTTAGAGGCAGCTGAAGGCTTTGAGTATCATGTGGTGCTTTGAGGGCAGCAAAACTGAGGACTGGGGCTGCACTTCCCGTACCCTTGTTTGGGTCAAAAGAGACAGCACACATAGCTATGTCACAACAAGCATGAGAAACCTGTTCCAGTTCACCTCCTGTCGCTTATGCAACAATGACTTAATCACAAAGGAACTCTACAGTCCCCTTACTATGCTGCTTCTGGCTACCATTCTGGAACACAACTCAAAAGGAAGGAACAAGTACCCAGACAACCACTTCATCAGGAAAACTGTACAAAATACACACAGCTCTCCTTGTGAATTCAGGAAGTACTCATGGAGAAAAAGATGCTTAATAAAAAAATTAGGACAGACATTACTCTGGATTTTGATATTTCAATAGTTAAATCATTTGCAGCATGACAATTTGACCCTCAAAATTTTATTGTTAAACACAATAGTCAAAGACAGCACCTACTTGCTGAAATTGAAATCAAGTAACATTTTGCTCTTTACCCTCAGTCAAAGGCAAAGTACAGGACACACAAGGAGAACCACAGACACACAATGACTTTAACAAACTCCAGGACCAAAGAAATACAAGACACTGGTAAATGCTACATATGCTATTATCTAAGAGTGCACTTTATATATTGATGGAAGTGTGCTTTTGCCATTCTACCACCATATCTTGGCCAGCTTTTATCCATGGAAGTTGATGACTCCCATGTAAGTCATGTGGTAAAGCCACTCCGAGGTTTGGCTTGCTCTAAAAGAATTGTCCAAGATGCTGAAACAAGCGATGAATAAGGTTTACCACTTCAGAAACATCTTTTAAGACCTTAATTAAAACTAGGTGTGGATTCACTGTCCTGCTCACAAGGGAACCAGCAGCAACTGGCTTCCACCAAATCCTACATTCAAAACACGCAACTTATGATTCTATATTTAGGTAGCTGGAGAACATCTACCAATCTATCCACTGGACATCTCTATTCTATTGTGGCAAGCAGAGACAGAATTTAGAAAGTCTTCTAAATTCTTACATGGCGATTAAGATGTTAAGCCTCCCAGTCTTAACTTGCTGTTGAAAGAGTAGGGTAAAGCCTATGGTGAAATCAACGAAGCAGCTTAAACCCAACATCTTGACCAACTAAAAATGACTACATCTGTTATAAAGTACATTCCTCAGAAGTGTGGTGAAACAGGCATGGTGCCTCCACCCCATCTCTGTATAATTACACGTTTTTTGTCTTAGACTTGTCAGTCTTCATCTGCTTACAGTTCCCTAGAGTTTAACATTTTGATAAACTGGGCTTCCTAGTTCATCAACAATAATACTATCTGCTAAGTAGATCAACATTAGCATTCACCATACAAAGATCTTTCAAATGGACTTTCCAGGAAATTAATACATCAAGAAAGTAAACATGTGCCTTTATGTATTTATTACGTAAAACAATTAATTTAAGCAATTATTCTTCTGGATGCTCATCGTATCACATAGGTGTTTCCAGTCTGGTTATACAATCTTTCATAGACATTAAATGAATATAGCTTCATATAAAGAAATATTTTCTGTACTTACAAGACAATGGTACTTGTAAGTACATTCAAGTACTAAGAAACATCATTTTACGTAAAATTTGTAGCACACACTATCATGTTTCAGCTGCTGAGGAATTTCACATCTCATACAGAACATTTACGTACATTTTAGCATTTGGTAGTACTGCAACATTTCCAAACAAGCATTCATTCTGCATAGCTATAATCACTGTTATAGAGTGTATTCACAATTCTATCTGTGAGAATTTTCTAACTCTGCCCATGAATCAGTATTTCAACCACAGTTCTGTAAATTCAAAGTATTTTTATCCTATGTTATAATGTTATAGTTTATAAGGGAGACAAATCACCCTACGAGGTGGGACCCGTTTTTCCGAGTTGAGGAGGACGGGTGAAAACCCCCTTGGGGAAAGGGGATTTGGAGGCGTTCGGAGAGGACCAAAATTCCATCGGGTAGACCGAAATAAACATCAAAGGGATTGGGACACGGAGAGCGCTAAGTGGTGAACGAGCCGCCATTCCTGCAGAGGCTTCCTTTGGAAAGAAATCCTATCACCACTTTTTTTTTTTAATTAAGAAGAAGAAATTTAAGGGAATAAAAACTATATAAACTACAGTTTTTTGAGTGGTTCACTGAATCTAGTGCAATAAGGACCCTACAACAAAAGAGAGACATTGACGGAGTTTCATGGAGCTCCGGAGTTTTGAAGTGGTCGGGCTTAGAACAGAGGGAGAAGAGAGAGAGCGGTGAGAGGCTGTAAATTTGCTACAAACTGATTTTTAAAAAAAAAAAAAGAAAGAAAAAAAAATACAGCCTCTCAAGTAAAGAGACTTTTTAAGGGGAAAAAGAAGGAAGAGTGATGAGGAGATGAAACAAAAATAGAAAACAGGAAAGAGAGACTGATATTACTTGCGCCAGCCATGTATGAAACAAAGCTAAAAGACGGAGATAGAGCGGGACGGAGAAAGCAAGAAATCAAGAAAAATAAACAGAGGGAGTGATTCTTCAGACAGAAAAAGAGTGATTTGGGGACTGGGTTTACAGTAGAAATATAACAGAAGTGACTCTGGATATTTAGTATTTTAGTATTTAGTATTAGAAGGTTTGGGGAATTTTGATTGGGATTTAAAAATTAAGTAAATAAATAAGTTAAGTACTAAGTGTCAGGAATATATTGTTAAAAGGGGGGGGTGAAAAAGTTAAAAGAAGAAGGGAGAACTTTTCAAGGTCTGAAGATGGCTAAAACAAGATAAGCAAGAAAAAGGGAAAACAAAGAGGAGAGAAATAACTTTAACTCTATCCTGACAGTATTTGAAGATCAGAATTTCTTTTACAGAGGAAAATCAACGGAAAAGGAGACAGAGTGCCATCTAGTGAGGACTTATTAAATTACAGTAAAAAAGAGTGTTTGTTTAACAATTTGTTTAATTTATTTACAATTTACAATAGATTGAATAAGGTATATTAGATTGATTAATAAGGTTATAGTGATTTGAAGTGTTTTATTGAATTTATAGGAAATTTATACATAGTGATATATCTATTGACATATATAATTAATATACTGGAATAAGAGGAAATATATAAAATTAAAAAAAAAGAAGAAAGGAAGGAAGGAAGGGGATTGAGATATATAGATACAGATAAATATAGATTTAGTGGGCAAAAAAAAATAAAAAAAAATAGTAATATTATTAAGAGTTTTGTCATTGTTTTGTTTCACTGGAAGTTTGATTGAGAGTGGGCAGGAAAGAATTTTGATATTTTGAAGGATATTTCTTGAAGGAATTAGTAAGACTATCAGATTGATATAGATTGAGACTAAGATTGAAGTGCGAAGGTGTGAAAATATAAACACTGAGGTGTCAAGGTGTGAAGAAAAAATTTTAGTGATATTAATATTATAAAGGTATAGTAGATATTGATATATTATATTTAGGCTATTATTGATAATGGTTAATCAACCAATTAAATAATTAAATAAATAAAATAAAAATAAATAATTAAATAAAAATAATTATAGTTAGATATATATTTAGACAAGTTATTTAGATAAGTCACTATTTAGATAAGATACTGCTTCAAAAGGCTAGATTATAGATTTGGAAAAAGTTAGGAGTTAAAGGATTAAGGGTTTAAAGGATAAATATAGAATATATAGATATTGCCTGGAAAAGTTATAAAATAGCAACAGGGACAAGAAGAGCAGTTTTAGTTAAACAGCAACTGCAAGTGAGACCAGCAGTAGAGGATAACCCAAACATAGATTATACAGCAACAATTATTGAAGAAATCAGGAAGTTGAGAAGTGATATCAAGAAAGATATAAAGGATATGGCAAATGATATGAAGGAAATGAAGAAAGAAATGGGGAGTGTGGGAAAACACTGGAAAACATAACGATGGAAATGAAGAACATAAATAAGAAATTGGATGAACTACAATAAAATACAAAATTAAAAGAAACCCCAATGAGGGGAAAGCAGATAGAGAAGATGGAACAACAGAACAAGAATTTGAAGTAAAGTTTAGAGATAAATGTGTGAAAATCAGAGGCTGGGGGAACCCCAGGGAGAAGTTTTAATATCGAGTGAAACCATCGTTGGCAAGATTTATAGGATGGAATGTTGAACAGCTGGATTTGGAAATTGATAAGATGTTTCAATAATTATATATTGGAAAAAAAGGAAGTTACCTGAGACATCATTATACACTTCTTAAAGAGAGAGAAAATCCTGGAATTCGTAAAGTTATACTAGTAAGTTGATGATTGACCAGACAGAATTACAGATTTTTAAAGACGTGCCAGCTCAAGTTTTGAAGAGAAGAAAAGACTATTTTTTTTCCCCAGATATTAAAAGGAAAATGGAGTGGCATATAGATGGTGTAGAATAGAAATTCTTTTGTTTAAAAAAAAAAGAGATTTATGTTGAATTCAGTGTCAAAGGCACAAGATTTTCTGAAGAAATATAAAGAAGAATTAAGGAAAAAGAGAACAGAGGTGCATGAATATAGGAAAGGGGAAAAAGAGGAAGAGAAGAGGAAGAAAAGAAAGGGAGAAAAAACCCCAAGGGATTATCAAAGGGAAGTAAGAGAGGAATTTGATATAGAAGAGAAGAAAGATCAGGAAAAAAAGAGAGATTTAGATCAAGAAGAAGAAGAGGAAGGAGAAGTAGAAGAAAAAAAAGGAAGAGGACCAGGAAGAAGAACTAGAAAAGAAGAAAGGGATAGAAGAAGGGAAGAGGAAAAAAAAAAGAGAAAAAAAAGAGGAAAAATAAAGTAATTTCATGGAATGTAAGGGGAATGAATGCAGTAATTAAAAGGAAAAGGGTCTTTAATTTTTTAGAAAAAGTAAAAGCAGATATAATTTGTCTGCAAAAACCCATATAAGAGATAAAGATTTGAAGTATGTGAAAAATCAGAAATTGGGACAGGATTTTTTACAGTAATTAGGAAGAAAAAGAAGGGAGTAACGATTTATGTAAACAAAAATACAATGCGAAGGAAATATTTAGAGATATGAGAGGTACGTTAATAGGAATAGAGGTAGAAGTAATTGGAAGTAAAATCTTAATGGTGGGAGTTTATGGCCCACTAAAAATAAATTGACTTTTATGAAAATTTTATGAAGAGATTCTGGAGGTAGATTATCAAATGTTTGGTTTTAGGGGTTAATGGGTAATAAACCCCAAACTGGATAGGACAAAAAAAAATAAAGGAAAGACACCAAAAAAAAATTACCTAAAGTATTTGGATAATTTATGGGTTCAATTTCATTGATTAATATGTGGAGATACCTATATCAAAATACTAGAGAGTATACGTATTATTCGGAGGTACACAAGACGTGGTCTAGAATTGATATGATATTTCTTAAAACTTTATGCAAAAATATTAAAAAGATGGAAATTTTACCAAGGACTTTATCAGACCACTGTCCAGTTATAATGATATTACAAAAGAGAAAACAAGAATATAGATGGATACTGAAAGATGAACTTTTAAGGGATGAAAAAATATTAAAAAAGGTGAAACAAGAAATAAAAATTTTTTCAAAGAGAATTTGGGGAAAAGGGCCGACAAATAAGATAGTGTGGGATAGGGAAAAGGGGTGGTAAGAGGCATTTTTTTACAGCAAGAAGCATATAAGAAAAAAGTAAGAAAGCAAAAAATTCAAAAATTGGGGGGAGAAGAAAAAGAAGAGTTAAAAAGAGACCCAAAGAATGGAAAATTAGTGAGAGAAATAAAAATTTTACTGAAACAATTAGATTTAGAAGAAAGATGGGAAATAGAGAAAAAAATAAAATGTACACGACAAAGATTTTTTTAACATGCAAATAAGGTAGGGAAATGGTTGGCGTATAAATTGAAGAAAGAAAGGAAAAAAATTAATTTCGGAAATTAGAAGAGGAGATAAGATATATAGAGAACAGAGAAAGATTAAACTATTGTTTCAAGAATATTATTCGCAGCTGATAATGAGGCAAAGGTACAAAAAGGGTTTTACAAAAAGTAAAGAAATACTTGGAAGAAGTTAGATAAGAAAAATTAAAGAATAAAGAATGGATTTCAATAAACCTATAACAAAAGAAGAAATTAAAACGGAACGAAAAATAAAAATAGGAAAAGCACCAGGACCAGACGGATTCACAGTGAGGTATTATAAGGATTCCCAAAATCAATTAATCTACCCATGCACAAATTATTTAATGAAATAGAATTGGAGGGTAACCGGATACATGGAAAGAGGCGAGTATTACACTGATACCTAAAAAAGGTAAAAATCCCAAGGAAGTCAAAAATTACAGACCAATATCTCAAAAAATAAATTATAAAATATTTACATCAATACTAGCAGAAAGATTGAAGAAGATATTAAAATACTGGATTCATGAAGATCAGAATGGCTTTCTGCCGGGGAAAATCAATTAAAGATAATATTAGGGTAATACTGGATGTGATAGAATTTTTCCATAGACATAATGAAAGGAAAATGGGATTATATCTTTGGGTGCTGAAAAAACATTCGACAATGTGAAATGGAGGTTTATATTCGAGGTTTTGGAGATGGCGAATTTGGGAAAAAGATTATAGATTGGATAAAAATGATTTACAATGATCAAACTGCGAGTATTATAGTGAATGGAGAGAAAACAGAAAAATTTAAGATTAAAAAAGGTACAAGACAGGGTTGTCCATTATCCCCTTTAATTTTTGAAATGATAATAGAAATTTTGAGTAAAAAATTAGGCAAGAGTCAGAAATTAAGGGAATTAAAATGTATAAATTAAGGGCATATGCAGATGATTTGGAATTTTTTTTTAAAGATCCGGCTAAAAGTATATAAAAATTTAAAGAATGTTTTTGAAGAATTTGGAAAAAATTAGGGGGTTTTTAAAGGGTTTAAAAAAGATAAGACAATGATACTAATGAAAAAATTTAAAAAAAGAAGAAGAGGAAAAAAAGAGCTTTCTAATTTTAAAATAACAAAAAAGGTTAGATATTTAGGGGTTAAACTTACAGGTAGTAATTTGGATTTATATGAAAATAATTATAGGAAAGTATGGGGGGGATAAAAGAAGATTTAAAAAGGTGGACAAGACTTGATTTATCATTGATGGGGGAAAGGGTTGCGACAATCAAAATGAATATATTGCCGAAGATGTCATTTTTGTTTCAGAATCTCCCAATTATTATGAATGATAAACCCTTCAAAGAATGGAAGAAAGATTTATCAAATTTTGTGTGGAATGCCAAAAAGCCAAGAATAAAATGGAAGGTATTAAAAGATCCACAGGAAAGAGGAGGATTAGGATTACCAGATCTGAAATTATACTTCCATGCTAGTTGCCTTTGCTAAAGGAATGGATTAAATTAGAAAATACAAGATTATTAGAATTGGAAGGGGCAGATCTTTACTTTGGCTGGCACCATATACGTGGTATGACAAAGCAAAAGTGAATAGGGAATTTAATAATCATTTAATAAGAAAATCGTTATTGAAAGTTTGGTTACAATATAGAAATAGAACAAAGCAAAAATACCACAATGGGTGTCAGTTCATGAAGCTTTTTATAGGAGAGAAAACCCCAGTTAAACAATTGGTTAACATATAGAGATATGACAAAAGTACAAGGAAAAATTTTTTTAAAAATAAAAAAGAATTGGCAAAATTGGGTATTGTTACACATTGGTTATTGCAAAGGCAATTAGAGGAAAAATTTAAAATGGATAAGAAGTTAAAAGGAATGGAAATAAAGAGAACGAATTTGAAAAATTGTTAAGACCAGGGACAGACCATGTAATGGGTAAAATTTATAAAATGTTGTTAAATTGGTATGTGGAAGAAGAGGCAATCAAAGAAAATATGATAAAATGGGCACAAAATTTGGGGCATGAAAATTCCCATACAAAGCTGGGAGAATTCATGGAGAGATATTAGAAAATACTGTGTTAGAAAAGTTAAAGGAGAATTATTATAAGATATATTTTCATGGTATTACACGCCAGTGCAAGGAGCGAAAATAAATAAAAATGGGGAAAGGGTTTATGTTGGAAGTGCCCAGGAAAAGGAACTTTATATCATTTATGGTGGGTTGTGAAAAAGCTAAAGGGGTATTGGAGGAAAATTCACGAATGTATAGTTAAGGCAATTCATTTAAAGTTTCCAATGAGTTCAGAGATATACTTGTTAAATATACTGGAAGTTAAATTCTTTAAAGAAAACGCTTTACGAAAGATGATAATATATATGACAATGGCGGCTAGATTGGTATATGCACAAAACTGGAAAACAAAAGAAATACCTAAGATAGATGACTGGTTGTGGAAATTATATGAGTTATGGGAAATGGACAAACTCACTTCAAGGTTAAATGATAGATAAGAAAACAAATTATAGAAGAGTGGAATCTAGTAAAACCCCTTTGGGAAAACCAATGGGGGGAAGGGTTTGTGTGAAGACAGAAATAAGACTCGGAAGACAAATTGTAAGTAAGGCAAAAAGAGGTGTGTGATAGGTATGGTATTATTTATAATATTGAGGAATGATAATAGCTGGTCAAAGAAGGTTATGGAAGATCCATCCAAATACTGTAGGTGAAATAAGGGAAGGAGGGTAAGTAGACAGAGATAAACTAGTGTCGGTGATCGGTGTGTGTGTGTGTTATATATATATATATATATATAATTAGAGTTAATAAATTGCAAAGATTTTGAACAACATTTATATATTGGTGAGAAATAAGAATGTTTTATTTCTTTTGTTGTAATAAAAATAAATTAAAAAAAAAAGTTTATAAGGTACTGCAAATCCAATAGCTTTTTAGTTTTAATAACAACCAAATGCTGCTGTTATTTCCTGATCCTAATAAAGCTTCTGAAAACCAATAAGCCTAATTGCTAGAACCAGGACATGACAGTATTGTTCTGAAAAAAGAGTTTGCTGAAACATGCTGAACTACTTTTTGTTTCTGTGGTGCAGGAATGTTATTTCTGCCTCTGGTACGGATTTTCTGTTACAGACCATGAACATACTTACTTTGTTAACTGAGGGATGATTGCAACTTTTCGAACTTTTGATTTCTGAAATGCAAAGTATGAAATCAAACAGCTAGATTATTATTATAACAGATTCTATTCTACTGTATGTCTGTGCAGAGACTAGGAAGAACTTACCCACTCTCCTTCACTTCGAGCTTATCAAACCATTGGATCAGAGCAACTGCTATACTGTACATCTCTGGATGTATCAATGGGTCTTCAATAACTTGACTGGGAATCTAAGGACAAGATCAAAGAGAGAAAATAAGTGAGAGATGGGATGCAAAAATAAACATAGTCCCTATCTAAAGGGGTTCAAAACTGATGGCAAACACACAAGGGACATAGAGGGAGAGACAAGGAATGAGTTGGAAACAGTGGGAGCATGTTAATGAATCTGGGGCCATTTCCGCACTAGACTGTTACAGTCCTATTATTCCACTTTCAACACCCTGTGGAATTTTGGGGTTTGCAGTTTACTGACTTCAAAGAGCTCTCTGACTGAGAATTCTAAAGACCCCTCCCTAAACTGCAAACCCCAGGATTCCATAGGATGTTGAAAGTGGAATAATAGCACTATAACTGTCTACTGCGGAAATGGCCTGGGAAGAGACTGAGACATGAGATGAAACAGAATGGTTCAGCACTGGATATGTTCAAAAAATGGAGATCTTGGGTGTCAATTACTGAGTTGTTTGCCTTTCCAGCTATCCCACACCAGGACCAAGCTGATCAGGACTATAAATTAATCCCACCAAACCCATCAGAAATCGAAGACATAACACACCAAATCTTCTCTGTGAAGTATTTTATAAACACAGTTCAGTGCTTTATCCCTTAAATTTTCACAGCCACTGTAGTATTTATAACAAAACCTCATCCACTTCACACTCCATCAAACACAAAGTAGCAATCTTATACGCTATACAGATGGTAATATAGACAAAGATATATATAAGTGAAAACAAATATATTTATATTTAAATCTTACACAAAATGAAGTTTAATAATACTTAAAACTAAATGTTGTCAATAAACTCTACTAGTTTATTTCTGTTTCTTCAAGGAAACTGCTACAACCTTATGCAAGTTTGACTTCTCTAGTCGATGCTTTATCTATTGCCTTTCAGCCTTCTGTAACTAAGATCCAGTTCCCTAATTAATATCTCATTTCCTACCTCCACCCTATTAGTTGCCCAGAATTTCATAGGACGCTGCCATGGCAGTTAAAGTGGAGCACAGAGCTATAACAGTGTAGTGTGACAGGGCAGAAAAGTCTTGTCTTTCTTGCTTCAGTTTTTGGGGCTAATATTTTCACCTTGCTGAAACTCAACTGCCGCTTTCTTTGCTATCCCTGAACATGCAGAGCTGCCACAGTGTTTTATCGGGCATGAGTTGTCTTTGCAAGTTGACAGAGTTAACACAGGAGTCAGAAGAAAAGGAAAGAGTTAACAAAGCAATCAGAAGTGAACCACTCAAAACAGGAAATGTATCTGATAAACATATGTTTGCACAATTATGCAGATCTGTACACTACTGGCCAAATATATACAATTTTAAAAACCCACAAAGTATCATTTCAAAGAATATTCTTGCTTAAAAAGTACACACCAAAAGTAGCTACTAAACTGCCTATGAGAACATCAACAATTCCCATAGGGTGTGTTTTAAAGGCAATGACAAATGTTGCTGCCCACCCTTCCTCTGAATAGAGAGGCTCAAGAAAATATTGGAGAATCCAGCCAATCGAGACCCAATGATCTGCAGCCCATTCAACAAAGTAAATCAGCAAATAAATTTAGCCTTCTATGTATGGTGTCTAGCCATTTCTCAGCCATCAAATCTCCATATGAACAGGTACCCCTTCATAAATTGCACTCAACCAGTGGCTGTATTTCCATACAAGTCACCTCTGGGCCAGCCACAGCATACCCAAGACACTGATAAAAGTATGATGGAAGCCACAAGCTTAGCAATAAGCCAAAAAGATGTTTTCTGGAACAACTTGATTTTTTTTAAGTTAACATTAGCTACCTAAAGACTCAGGTGTCAAAAAGTGATGCTTCAGAACAGAAACTAAGCAGGGTGTATGCAGATTCCTCCTTTGCTGAAAAGCTCCTTCATAAACAGAAACAACAATCTTTATCTCAAGAGGGTGTTATCACCATGAACTGGCCTGGCTTCGGTAGATATTAGATATCATTTTGATATCGCAATTCGGTCTTATTTTGCCACCCTCAGCCAAGTGTTTGTGAGGCCCCCGAACAAGCACGAAGCTAGGCATGGCTATTGAATGCTGAATCATTTCTGTTTACACCTAAGCAAGCCAGACACAGTGAGATCTTGCTTTAGGAGACCTCCCGAAACAAACATTTCATTAAGGATGCACGTTAATACAAAGAGCCCCCTGCCCTGAGCAGGCACCCTCGTGAGCTGGACACTCCAATACCCAGGCAAGCTGCATCTGCATACTGGTCATTCGTTTCTCAATTCGAACTCAACTCAATCATGTTAAATTCTAACCTTTCGGGGACATCGTCTCGCGCCCAAACCTCACTGTTCTCTCCCAAGTACAGACTAGCCCATGGTCATACTTTTCCCCATAAAAATCCGAAGCTCCGAGAGCTTCCTCGGATCGCTCCGGACTTACATCCAGCCTTGCTGCCACTCTATCGAGCGAACTCCCCTCAGCCACCATGCTGAGTTTCTTCGCTACCATCTTCAGCTTCTACAGGACTACAAGAAAGGTGTTGTATCACCCATTTCTCCCGAAAACTATTATTTCTTATTTCTTAGCTAGTTGTGTGGTTGTGTTGTCTTAAGTGTTTGTCTGTCTTTAATAAAACATCATTTTTGCTATTTTAAAACTGTCCGACTGCTTAACTGACCTGACCCTGTATACGTAGGGTTACGAGATCCTCGCAAAGTTACCCTGCCTCTCGTTAGCTAAAGTGAGTGCTCCAGCTAATTTCCCCACATATTGCTTCTTGTTGTTTGGTTATTTGGGCACTCCTCCCGGGACCCCCAGGAAACAGGGTAAGAACAGGTTGCTTACCTGTAACTGTGGTTCTTCGAGTGGTCATCTGTGCCCTCATACATTAGGAGCTTTCGCGCCTGCGCGGTAGCGTTCGGAAGATTCTAGAGCTCGTTAGCTTTGGCGGGAACCCCTCCTCCACATCGGTACTGCGCATGCTCCTCCTGCCGACTAACGGTCTCTCCTCAGTTCTGGTCTGCCAAAGCAGATGGGACCTGAAAAAGGGGAAGGCAGGGCGGGGATGTATGAGGGCACAGATGACCACTCGAAGAACCACAGTTACAGGTAAGCGACCTGTTCTTCTTCTCCATGGTCTCTGTGCCTCATACATTAGGAGACTGTGTAGCTTACCAGTAGGATGGTGGGTCAGGTCCCAGATCCTAGAGCACAGAAGACAGCACAGCACGACCGAAACGGGCATCTCTCCTGGAACGGGAGTCGAGCCTGTAGTGGCGCACTAAGGTCGACGGCTGGGACCAGGTCGCCACACGGCAGAGTTCCGACAGGTCGACGCCTCGCAGGAGGGCAGCAGATGTCGCCACGGCCGTGGTGGAGTGGGCCCGAAGCAGGTCTGGCGGAGGCTTCCTGGAAAGCTCGTACGCCAGTTGAATAGTCTGTAACACCCACTTAGAGAAGCGCTGGGTGGATACTTTGTGGCCTCTCCGACGCCTGCCATAACATACAAACAGGTGGGGTGTCTGTCTGTAGGCTGAAGTTCTGTCGTTATAGCAGGCCAGCGCCCGACGAACATCAAGGGAGTGGAGGGAACGCTCCAGAGGTGTCGTCGGGTCCGGGTAGAAGGCCGGCAGGATGATGCCCTGGCTGAGGTGCAAGTTGGACACCACCTTCGGCAGGAAGGAAATGTCAGGCCGGATGACCACCTTGTCGCGGTGAAAGACTAAGTATGGTTCATCGCACCGTAGCGCCGTCAACTCTCCCGCCCGCCTGGCAGAGGTGACGGCCACTAGGAACGCGGTCCTCATCGCGAGCAGCCTGTCGTCCGTCGTGGCCATGGGCTCGAAGGGCGGCCTCGTCAGCTGGGACAGCACCAATGAAAGTGACCACGGCGGTAGCGGCGGCGATACCAGCGGGTAAAGGTGCTGCAGGCCCTTCAGGAACTGCTTGACGGTATCGTCCCTGAAGAGAGTGGCCGACGGGGATCGTGGAGGCTGGTATGCCACGATCGCGGCGAGGTAGACCTTGAGCGACAGGAAGGCCAGGCCCTGCTGCCGGAGATGGAGGAGGAAGTGGAGTACGGTACGCAAGGTGACAGGCGATACCGGCTCTCTACATTCCTCGGCGAAGGCCATGAAGCGCTGCCACTTGTAGTGGTAGTTCCTTCGCGTGGACTCCTTCCTGGCCGCGGTCAAGACGTTCCCGATGGCTGGATCGTCTATGGCGATATCCTCCAGGCATGGAGGGCCAACAACGGCAGGTCCGGGTGCAACACCAGTCCGTCGGAGTGGGACAGCAGGTCCGGTACCGTTGGAAGCCCTAGAGTCCTGCCCCGGGCGGCCACAATCAGGGGTTCGAACCAGTGCTGCCTCGGCCACTATGGCGCCACCAGGATCGCGTCCGCCTGGTCCGCGATGATCTTCGCGATCACGCGGCCCAGGAGCGGGAACGGAGGGAAGGCGTAGATCAGCCCTTCGTCCCACGGGAACTGGAAGGCGTCGCCGACGGAGCGGCGATCGTGACCGGCCCTCGAACAGAAAAGGCGGCACTTTGCGTTCTGGCTGGTCGCGAAGAGGTCGATGGTCGGCTCGCCCCATCGGTCCTGAAGCATCCGGAAAGCCTCGTCGGACAGGGACCACTCGTGATGGGAAGTGGTGTCCCTGCTGAGGACGTCCGGCGTGGTGTTCTCCTGCCCCGCAGGTGAACCGCCACAGGGTGTATCCAGAGCAGGACGCACCAGTTCCAAAGTTCGAGTGCGATGCCCAGCAGCGTGGTGGAGTGCGTCCCCCTTGCCTGTTCACGTAGCAGACCGCCGTCGTGTTGTCGGTGAGGATCAACACCGTGCGGCCCGTGACCAGGTGTCGGAACGCTCTCAGGGCCTTGTGAATCGCCAACAGTTCGAGAGAGTTGATGTGGAGGAACAGCTCGTCGTTCATCCACCGGCCTCGGACCCGGAGATCCCCGGTGTGCGCTTCCCAGCCGAAGACCGAGGCATCCGTCATTATCGTGACCGACGGCCTGGATTCGTGGAACAGCATGCCTGACAGGAGGTTCCTGTACGATTGCCACCACAGGAGCGATCAGTGTACCTGTTGTGGCAGGCGGTATCGGCGGCGCTGGTCATCCATGAGTGGATCGAAGGCCCTGACGAACCAGTGCTGGAGCGGCCGAGCACGGAACCTGGAGAGGTAGGTTACGGTGGTGGTCGAGGCCATGTAGCCGAGGAGCTGTTGGATCCTCCTCGCTGACAGCGTCGAAGCCTCGAAGGCAGCGGATGCCGCCCAACGAAGCCTCCGCGCCCTCTCGTCTGAGAGGAAGGCCCTCGCCGATACCGAGTCGAGGGTCGCCCCGATGAAGTAGAGAACCCGGGTGGGCTCGAGATGGGACTTCTTGGGGTTGACCCTGAGTCCGAGCCGAGTGAGAAGGGACAAAGTCCGATGGATGTCCCTGTACAGTTTCTGTTTGCAGGACGCCACCAATAGCCAATCGTCCAGGTAAGGGTAGACGGAGACGCCTTTCGTCCGCAGGAAGGACACGACCGGAGCCATGCACTTGGTGACCACCCTCGTTGCGGTGGAAAGCCCGAACGGCAGCACCCGGTACTGGTAGCTGGTGCCGTAGATCGCGAACCGAAGGTATCTCCTGTGCTGCGGGCGGATCGAGATGTGGAAATAGGCTTCTTTGAGGTCTATGGACGCAAACCAGTCTCCTCGCCGGAGGAAGGGGAGGATCGAGGGCAGCGTGACCATCTTGAACCTCTTGGGGCGGATGTATTCGTTCACCCATCGGAGGTCTAGGATGGGCCGCAGGGATCCGTCCGCCTTCGGCACCGTGAAGTACCTCGAGTAGAAGCCGGTGGTCTTGGCTGAAGGCAGGAGCCTCTCGATCGCTCCCTTCTCGAGGAGGGACTGGACCTCTTACATTAGAGCCGAGCTGGCCGGGGTGGAATAGTAGACACCCCGTGGCGGAATAGCCTGGAACTCGATGGCGTACCCGAGGCGGACGATGGTAAGTACCCAGGAGTCCGCAGTGATCTCCCGCCAGCGGCCAGGCTCGGGTGATGGAACAGTTCTACTGGAAGGGCGAAGGATAGCACGGGTGGAGTCCTGCGAAGGCCGTCAAAACCGGGACTTTGCTCCCGAGGACGACTTCTTGGACGACGAAGATGGGCGTCGTCTGGGAAGCCTCCTGGAAGCCGAAGAGGTCGACGGCCTCGACGCGGTCGACCACGGGTACCGCGGTTGGTACGCCGATGAAGAGGAGGACCTTCTCCACATAGGCCTCGGCTGGAAAGAGCGGCGAGTCTGGGCAGGCTGGTTTATGCCCATCTTCTTCGCAGTCAGCCGGGCCTTGACGAGGTGATCCATAGCCTCGTCAGTGGAGGAATGGAAGAGCCCTTCTCCGTCGAACGGCAGGTCTTCAATGCGCTGACGGCTGCCCTCCTGGAGCCCACAGGACCGGAGCCACGCGTGGCGTCGGAGGGCTACAGCACCGACCATCACCCTCGAGGTGGCGAGCTGCTGCGCAGCCACCGCAACGGCCTCACCGAAGATTTGCATGGCTGAGGCGCGTGACTCCTCCGGCAAGTCAGCGAGGAGCGGGCCGAGTCGGTCAAACAGGTTCCGATGGTATGCCGCGAGGCATGCCATCATGTTCACCGTCCTGACCACCAGGGACGATGCCGAGTAGAACCTTCGGCCGAAGGTATCGAGCTTCCGTCCTTCACGGTCCGGAGGGGTGGTATGTGCTCGATTACCTCCCTTCGTCTGAGCCGACTCGACCACTATGGACTTAGGTACAGGGTGTTGAAAGAGAAACTCCGCGTTCTTTTTCTGTGTCCTGTACAGATGCTCCAGCCTATGAGGGATAGGCTGTGCTGACGCCGGCTTCGCCCACGGCTGCTTCATCGCATCCACCAGGGTAGGCAGGAATGGCAGCGGTGCGGTCGACGATGGGCGGGCTTCCAAATACTGGAAGACAGGGTCCTGGGCTTGGGTAGCAGGTTCGGTCACCCTCAGGCCAAGGGCTGTGGCCATCCGGAGGAGGATTGCCGAAAACTGGCGGACGTCCTCCGCGCAGACTCCAGAGCTTGGCTCTTCGAACCCCAGCGGTGGGGACTCATGAGAAGAAGGGGTGGAATCAGCAGAATCGGAGTCCGAGTCATAGGAGCCACCTGATGGTGATGGCGACCTCTCTGCCTCCTTCTCCTCGGCCGGCCCAGGGGCCGGAGTTGCCAGGGTAACAGCCGGAGCTGCAGGCTGCATCGGTACCGGTACGGGCGATGTAGTGACCGGTATCGGAGTCACCTGCAGGGGCACGACCGCGGGCCTAGGACGGTGTGCCGCCTGCGTTGTGAAGTCGCCGCTACCGCCGGCGCGGCCACAGTGGCCTGTGGTGCCGGTCAGGTAGCTGTAGCCGTCGTCCACGGCGGTGGAGAAACAGCCCTGTAGCGAGGTGAGGGCTCTGGGGACCGACGGCGAATCGGCGAGCGACGCAGGGGTGACCTCTCATAGCGGGGGTAGTGAGCCTCCCGTGGAGGCAAACGAGACCGGCGACGAGGCGACCAGTACCGAGGGTCTGGGTGGTACCGGTCCCTGTAGGACGGCGAGTACGAATAGTAAGAGCCGGCCGGCTCGTGCCACACCTGCTCCTGGGCGTACCTTCCAAGGTAGGCAGGAGAATACGCTCTCTCTCCCGAGCGATGCCGCTCCAGGCGCATCTCCCGATATCGCGGGGATGGAGGCCTGGCCCGCTGCTCCGGCGAGCGGGACTCGTCGCGTCGAGAGGCTGGGTGCTGTCTGACCACAGCCTCCTCTCGGCGTTCTGCCGAGGGTGGACGGCGACTCGGCGGAGTGATCTCCACGATCAGCTCGGGTGGTTGAGGAGGCGAGGTCTGCACGACCTGCTCCTCGTCCGACACCTCGAGGATTACGTCCTCTTCCGGAGGCTCCTCCTCCACGGGGAGCTCCATCAACGGAGGTTCCTCGGCGGGCTGGGTGGGTGGCGGAGTCGGGGGTCGCACCACCTTTGGTGGAGAGCGTCGTTTCTCCTTGCGCTTCTTCTTCTTACCCTTCTCCCCAGGCCCTCAGTGGCTGGGCGCTTCTTCTGAGCCGCGGTCAGCGGCCTGGAGGAGGAGGTTGAGGCCTGCAAGCCCGCAGGATCCTCACGTGCCCGAGTTGCCGAGATCTTCGGAATCCTTGGCAACTTCATTATCGGTACCGAGCCCAGTACTGATACGGACGAGGTCGAGGGCATGGCAGCCGCCGCTGCTGCCGAAGAAGAAGAGGACGGGCATTTCTCAGCCATTGTCTCGGGTCTTTTAGCACGCAGAGACTCCTCCCAACAATGGGATTTAAGCCTTGCCGACCTGTTGTGAAGAGTCTTGTGTGTGAACTCTCTGCAAATGGGGCAGGCCTGAAAGTTGTGCCCCTCACCCAAACAAATCAGGCACTTAGAGTGTCGGTCAGAGAGAGTGACCTTCCTTCCACAGGAGGTGCAGCGTTTGAAGAGAGCCGACATAAACCGGGGGCAAGGCAAGAAAAGCAAAGTCCGATAACGCCAAACACAGTCCGAGATCCGAAAACGTAGTCAAAGCCAGAAAAAGGTCAAAAACGTTTGAGAAATTACCAAAGCCAAGTCCGAAATCCGTGAGGGGTCGTCAAAAGCCAAATCCGAAGTCGAAACCCCCAAAAAACAGAATCAAAAAGCAAACCAACAAGCAGAACCTTCTGTACGCTGAGGTGGACAAGAAAGAACTGAGGAGAGACCGTTAGTCGGCGGGAGGAGCATGCGCAGTACCGACGTGGGGGAGGGGTTCCCGCCAAAGCTAACGAGCTCTAGAATCTTCCGAACGCTACCGCGCAGGCGCAAAAGCTCCTAATGTATGAGGCACAGAGACCACGAAGAAGAACAAGGGTTCTGAACTATCTAGCAGAAGATGCTCCTTAGTTTTGGGAGTGAGTGTCGTGTGCCATGTTGCTGACTCTGTACTACTACCTTGCTCTTTTTAGAAGCGGTGGAAAATACTGCCTCATAATCAATACAAAATCATATTCCAGTGGCTAAGGAAACGCCCTCCCTCCATCTCAACTGCCATTGCTGTGGCCTCTTGTTACTATCACATGACTTCAATTTGTTTCCAACTTATAGCAAGCCTAAGGTGAACCCATCATAGGTTTTCCTTGGCAGTATCTGGTCAGAAGAGGTTTTTCCTGTGATCATGTAGGGATTTGAACCCTGGTCTCCAGAATCATAGCCCAACATTCTAACCAATATATCACTCTGGCTCTCTACCAAGAGAGAACAAGTAGGTACAGCTCTATTGTGCCTAGGCCCATCTCAACTGCTACTGCTGTAGTCTTGGAAAGAGAGGAGAGGAGGTTGCATTTACTGAACTTAACACTCTCCCCTAGCGCCCTCACCTTTCCCTTCTCTGTCGTGTCTTTTTAGATTGTAAGCCTTTACTGGTAGACACATTTTACCAAACTGCAGGGTACTTATTACAGATTTAATAATATTATTTTAATATTACTAATGATAGCTATTAACTTTGGAGCTAATGTTTGTGCTTGTTATATGAAATAGTTTTACAGTTTAAGATAGAAAACATTATGGGCAACAAAATATAGTTTAGATGACAGTGGTGCATTTAAAGGAATGTAAAATACAATTATTATAGTAGGAGCTGTTTGCAATAAGGGCTGGAAGCTTTTTTTAATTATGTGTTTGTTAATCTTTGTCATCTTAGCTTAGTGTAGTTTAGTAATGAATGGTGTTACTCACCTATATAATATGTCCTGAGGATCATAATTCTTTTATATCAAACACAGTGAGCCATAGAGATCTACAGGAAGGACGCGTAGGCAGTAGAGTTATGGATACATATCTAAGGGTAGCCTGTTTTCTGTCACACATTCTAGGTGAATCTTGAAATGGTTCTCACAGACCATTTGAATGGATTTTCAGCAACAATACCACCAACAGGAGACAAGAGGTCTCTGGGATCAAATTGACATTCCAAAAAGCTAGGAATGTTATACTTTGGAGGAACGCATGCCCGGATGAGAAAATCATCTTGCAGGAAACTACAAGGATGCCTGGTTGTATTTTCTTTGAGCTACAAAGAACAGGTTGCTTACCTGTAACTGTGGTTCTTCCAGTGGTCATCTGTGCCCTCACACATTAGAAGCTTTCGCACGTACGCGGTAGCGTTTGAAAAATTCTAGAGCTTAGTAGCTTGACGGGAATCCCTCCCCCGTGCCTGTACGGAGCATGCTCAGCCCACTGAGCAACAGTCGCTACTCAGTTCTGTAGTCCGCCAATAAGGGACCTGAGAAAGAGGGGACGGCTGGGCAGTTGTGCGTGAGGGCACAGATGACCACTTGAAGAATCACAGTTACAGGTAAGCAACCTGTTCTTTTTCTTCGTGGTCTCTGTGCCTCACACACTAGGAGACTGTCTAGCTTACCGGTAGGATGGTGGGTCAGGTCCTAGAGAACGGAAACCAGCACAGCACATCCAAAACGGGCCTCCCTACGGGACTGGCAGTCCAGTCTGTAGTGGTGCACAAAGGTCAATGGTTGGGACCAGGTCACGACACGGCAGAGTTCCTGCAGGTCGACTCCTCGCTGTAGGGCTGCAGATGTCGCCATGGCTCTGGTGGAATGAGCCCGGAGCAATGCTGGCGGAGGCCTCTTGGCAAGCTCGTACGCCAGTAGGAAAGTCTGGGACACCCATTTTGAGAAACGTTGGGTGGATACTTTGTGGCCTCTTCGATGCCTGCCACAGCACACAAAGAGGTGCGCGGTCTGTTGAAAAGAGGCAGTCCTGTCCGTTTAGAAGGCCAGGGCCCGACAAACATCCAGGGAGTGAAGGGATCGCTCCAAAGGTGTAGTCAGGACAGGATAAAAGGTTGGCAAGATGATGTCTTCACTGAGATGGAAGTTAAACACCACCTTTGGCAAGAAAGAGATGTCAGGCCAAAGAACCACCTTGTCTCTATGGAACACGAGGGAAGGCTCGTTAGACCGTAGGGCTGTCAGCTCTCCCGCACGCCTGGCTGAGGTGACAGCCACCAAGAAGGCAGTTTTCATGGTGAGCAGCCTGTCATCTGGGGTCGCCATGGGCTAGAAGGGCGGTCTCGTCAACTGCGATAGCACCAGAGAAAGCGACCACGGTGGCAGTGGTGGCGATACTAGGGGATAAAGGTGATGCAGGCCCTTCATAAACTGCTTCACGGTGGCATCACGAAAGAGAGCTGCCGACAGAGACCGTAGAGGTTGGTATGCCACGATAGAGGCAAGGTAGACCTTCATGGAAGGGAAGGCTAAGCCCTGCTGTCGAAGATGTAGAAGGAAGTGGAGCACGGTAGGCAGGTTGACAGGCGATACTGGCTCATGTCGTGCTTCGGCAAAGGTAACAAATCGTTGCCATTTGTAATGATAGTTGCGGTGTGTCGACGCCTTCCTGGTCGTGGTCAAGACGTTACCGATAACGGGATCGTCTAGGGCAATATTCGCCAGGCATGGAGAGCCAGGAGCAGCAGGTCTGGGTGGAGAATGAGGCAGTTGGAGTGGGACAGGAGATCCGGTGTTGTCGGGAGCCTGAGGAGCCGACCACGAGTGGCCTTGAACAGGGGGCCGAACCAGTGCTGCCTCAGCCAGTACGGGGCTATGAGGACAACGTTGGCTCAGTCTGCGAGGATCTTGGAGAGCATTCTGCCCAGGAGAGGAAATGGAGGGGACGCATGGAGAAACCCCTCGTTCCACCTGAACTGGAAGGTGTCGCCGATGGAGTCGCAACCCCGGCCGGCCCTCAAGCAGTACCAGTGACACTTCGCGTTCTGGCTGGTGGCAAAGAGGTCGATCGTCGCCTCGCCCTACCGGTCTCATACCATCCGGAACACCTTGTTCGAGAGGGACCACTCGTGGTGGCAAGCGGTCTCCCTGCTGAGGGCGTCTGCTGTGGTGTTTTCCTGCCCGGCAAGGTGCACCGCTACTGGATGGATTCGGAGCAAGAAGCACCAGTTCCAGAGATCAAGGGCAATGTTGAGGAGGGTGGTCAAATGAGTCCCTCCTTGCCTGTTGACATAACACACCGCCATTGTGTTGTCTGTCAAGATCAACACTGTACGGCCTGTAACGAGGTGGCAAAATGACCTCAGAGCTTTCCAGATGGTGAGTAGCTCGAGGGTGTTGATGTAGAGGATGGTCTCATCGTCGATCCACCGGCCCTGGACTCTGAGATCGCCACAATGGGCTCCCCATCTGAAAAGGGAGGCATCTGTTGTCACTGTGAGCCATGGAGACGGTTCCCAAAAGGGCATCCCTGACAGGAGATGGCTGTAAGACTGCCAACATTAGGAGGGAGCGACGCACCTGCGGGGGTATTTGCAGCAGGCGTCTCTGGTCGTCCAGGAGCAGATCAAAAACTTGGACGAACCAGTGCTGAAGAAGCCATGCACGGAGCCTGGACAGGTAGGTCACAGCGGTAGTCGAGGCCATGTACCCGAGAAGCTGCTGGATTCTCCTCGCTGATACTATCGGGGCATTGAAGACATTGGACGTAGCCCGACAAACCGTCTGTGCATGGTCCACCGGTAAGTAGGCCTTCACCAACACTGAATCCAGGGTTGCTCTGATAAAGTCGAGAACCCTTGCCGGCTCAAGCTTCTTTGGGTTGACCCAGAGACCAAGACAGGTCAAAGGGGTGAGTGTCCGATGAATGTCCCTGTAGAGTTTTTGTCTGCAGGACGCCACCAACAGTCAGTCTTCTAGGCAGGGATAGACCGAGATGCCCTTCGTCCGCAGGTGCGATACCACCAGGGACGTGCATTTGGTGAAGACCCTGGGTGCGGTAGAGAGTCCGAACGGTAGCAACCTGTACTGGTAACAGGTGCCGTCGACCACGAACCATAGGTACCGTCTGTGCTACGGGCGAATGGCAATGTGGAAATAAGCATCCCGAAGATCGATGGAGGCGAACCAGTCCCCTCGTCGAAGGAATGGTAGGATTAAGGATAGAGTGACTATCTTGAACCTCTTGGGGCGGATGTAATCGTTCACCCCTCTGAGGTCCAGGATAGGTCAAAGGATTCCGTCCGACTTCGGTACCATGAAGTACCGGGAGAAGAAGCCGGTGGCCCTGGTTGAAGACAAAAGTTTCTCTATCGCTCCTTTTTGAAGAAGGGACTGGATCTCTTGCAGCAGAACCGAGCTGGCCAGGGTGGAATAGTAGACGCCTCACGGTGGAATATCTTGAAATTCTATGGCATAGCCAAGACGGACGATAGAAAGAACCCAAGAGTCCGTGGTGACGTGGCGCCACTCAGCGAGATGTCTGGCCAGACTCGGTTGATCTTCGAAGGCTGCTGGCAGGCTGAAGAATGGTTGTGGTGGTGACCTGCGAAGGCGGTCAAAACCAGGACTTCATCCCAGATTAAGACTTCTTTGAGGAAGAAGATGGGCGTCTTCGAAGAGGTCTCCGTGCTGAGGACGCAGTGGATGGTTGGGATGGAGCCGAGCGAGAAGACCGAAGTTGCAATGTGGAGGATGAAGACCTGCACCAAGATGGTTGGGAACTGAAACTACGGCGAGGCTGAGGGGGCTGGTGTATGCCCATTCTCTTGGCAGTCAGGTATGCCTTGACCAGATGGTCCGTTGCCTCGTCCGTTGTGGCATTAAACAGTCCCTGGCCGTCAAAGGGGAGGTCTTCGGTCCTCCTCCAGTTGTCCTCTTGTAACCCTGACAATCTGAGCCAGGCGTATCATTGTAGGGCAACGGAGCCCACCATGACTCTTGCCGCAACCTCCACCGAATGTCTCGAAGAGACGATTTGTTGATTTGAAAGTGCCACCGCCTCATTGAAGAACTGCATGGCATTTGCACGGCTTTCTTCTGGAAGGGTGGCCAGAAGTGGACAGAACCTGTCAAGCAAGTTCCTTAGGATAGGTCGCAAGACATGCCTGTGTATTCGACACTCTGGTGATTAAGGAGGAGGCGGTGTAAAACCTCCTACCGAAGGTGTCTAGCCTGCGGCCCTCACAATCCGGTGGAGTCGTGTACGCCCTGTTGCCACCCTTGGTCTGGGCAGACTCAACGACTATGGAGTTCGGCACCGGGTGGTTGAAGAGGAACTCGGCGTCCTCCTTCTGAGTGTGGTACAAGTGCTCGAGCCGATGTGGAAGTGGCTGGGCGGACGCCGGCTTGGCCCATGGGTGTTTCAGGGCCTCCATCAGGGCCGGTAGGAACGGCAGTGGTGAGGTGGACGTGTGTCTGCATACTGGAAGACTGGGTCCTGCACCGTTGGAGCCGGGTCTGCAACCTTCAGCCCGAGCGCTGTAGCTATCCGAAAGAGGATGGCAGAGAACTGCTTCACATCCTCCGGTATCAACTCAGGTCCTGGGTCTCCAAAGACCAAGGGAGGTGACTCGTGGAATGTTGGCATAGACTCATCAGAGTCGGAGTCCGTCTCATACGACTGCGAAGAGTGAGATGTGGACTATCAGCGGACCTCTCCTTTGATGACCTCTGAGGTGGTAACACTAGGGTCACAGTCGGTGCCGCAGTCACAATCAGTGCCGCAGTAGTCACCAGTACCATCGACGGTAACATGGCAGGGGCTATAGGCCAAGGTGTCGCAGTTGCTGTAATCGGCACCACAGCAGGCCATGCTCGCTGGATCGCCTGCATAACTGTCGTGGCCGGCACCATCGTCTGTGTCAAGGTGGATTCTGACACCGGACGAGTTGCAGTCGAGGTTACCCTCAGGGGAGGAGACAGCGCCCTATGGCGAGGTGAGGGCTCCCTGGACGTCTGGTGCCGAGGTGATCAGGACACTGATTGGCTTGGTGACCTCCGGTACTGGGTGTGGTATCTCTCCCTGGAAGGAGAACGAGACCGCCGGAAAGGTGACCAAAACTTCGGGTCACGGTGGTACCTGTCTCTATAAGATGGAGAATAAGACAGGTACGAACCCAGGTATTCTCGCCACACATGCTCCCGACCGTACCTCCCAATGTGCGAAGCCGAGGTGAACGGTGAGTCAGTGGAGGGGCGAGAGTGGGCCCTCTGAGAGTATAGTTCTCGGTGGCATGGTGACCGAGGCCTGACTCTACGTTCTGGAGAGCAGGACTCGCTCCTCCCAGCGGTCCACCCGCTTAGGGTGACTCGGTGGGGATACTGCAACCGTCAGAGTGGGCGGTTCCGAGGGCAAGACCTCCACGGTCCGCTCCTCGTCCAACACCTCGAGGACCTCTTGCTGGTCCGACTGCTCGCCTGGATCCCCAGTGAGCTGAGTCGGAGGAGGTGTGGGAAGGCGGGCCAGCTTAGAAGGGAAACGCCGCTTTTCCTTCCCCTTCTTCTTCTCCTTTTCCTTCGATGCTTCTTGAGAAGCAGGTCGTTTTCGCTGTGCGGGTGTTCACACCACCTGTGAGCCCGCAGGTGCCTCCTGAGTACTCTTGGTGGCCGAGGACAATTTAGGGATTCTCGGCAAGAACGATATCGGTGGTCTTGAGGGCAGTACCAAGCCCAATACTGAAGTTGACGATGGTGCGGCAGCCACCGATACCATCAGTGAGGTGGTTGCAGGTCGTCCCAATGTCGATGGCTTAGACATGACGGAGCGAACCTCAGGCTGTTCCTTCGCTCGTAGGAACACCTCCCAGCAGTAAGATTTTAGACGGGACGAGCGATTTCGCAGAGTTTGAGATGCAAACTCGCAGCAAACTGAACAAGCCTTTACGTTATGGGTTTTGCCCAAACAGAAGAGGCAGTCACGGTGTCCGTCGGACAGGGCGACCTTACGACCACGAGTTGCGCAGTTTTTAAACAAGGCCAACATAGACGAGAGAGTCCAACAGAGGAAAAACTCAGAAGGGGACAAAGAGCGGAGGAGAAGGAGAAGGGTCGACGAAGAGGAGCGGAGGAGGGGAAAGAAGTCCGAAATACCAAAATCCAAATACCAGAAAACGTAGTCAAAATCCAAAGTCCGTTAGTCAAAGCCAAGAATACAACCGAAGAAAAGCCAAAAGATGCTACTAAACCAAGAACCTTCCGTTCGCAACGGCGGATGAGAAAGAACTGAGTGACCGTTGCTCGGCGGGCCGAGCATACTCAGTACAGGCATGGGGCAGGGGTTCCCACCAAGCTACTAAGCTCTAGAATCTTCCGAACACTACCGCGCATGCGTGAAAGCTCCTAGTGTGTGAGGCACAGAGACCACGAAGAAGAAGCTGAGATACAACTTCATAAAAATGCAGCCATCTGGTCCCCAGAACATTTTTTTTTAGCTTTGTTCACCACTATAACTAGGATCCTTTTTTCTCCTCCATTTGGGGAGTTCTCCTAGACTTGCAAACAATGCCTCTGCCAGTGGAAAAGCTCCCCTCAGCCCTACTCCTGGAGGCTGAGTTGGGCTTTTTGCTTGTCTTTTCCCAGCAGAAGACTTCTAGATTGGTACAGTATTACCCCAAAACCCTTCTGTCTCTCTCTCTCTTAATTAGAATCATAGAATCATAGAATCATAGAAATGTAGAGTTGGAAGAGACCACACGGGCCATCCAGTCCAATCCCCTGCCATGCAAGAACACCCTCAAAGCATTCCCGACAGATGGCCATCTAGCCTCTGCTTAAAAACCTCCAAGGAAGCAGACTCCACTACACTCCGAGGCAGCATATTCCACTGCCGGACGGCCCTGACCGTCAGGAAGCTCTTCCTGAGGTTCAGGTGGAATCTCCTTTCCTGCAGCTTGAATCCATTGCTCCTTGTCCTGGACTCTGGAGCAGCAGAAAACAAGCCCTCTCCTTCCTCTGCATGGCATCCCTTCAAATATTTAAACATGGTTATCATGTCCCCTCTTAACCTTCTCTTCTGCAGACTGAACATACCCAGCTCTCTAAGTCTATCCTCATAGGGCATGGCTTCCAGGCCTCTCACCATTTTGGTCTCCCTTCTCTGGACTTGCTCCAGCTTGACCATGTCCTCCTTGAATTGGGGTGCCCAGAACTGGACATAGTATTCAAGATGAGCTCTAACCAAAGCAGAGTAGAGTGGTACCAGTACCTCCCTTGATCTAGACACCATACTCCTATTGATGCAGCCGAGAATTGCATTGGCTTTCTTGGCTGCCGCATCACACTGCTGACTCATGTTCAGCTTGTGGTCTATGAAGACTCCTAGATCCCTTTCACATGTACTGCTATCCACTAATTTTCACTTTAATTTTCACTTCTTTCTAAATTTCTGTAGCCTCGTATGCTTGTGGGAGTGAATGCAGCTGAGTGATTGTATGGATTTTAACATTTATTTCAATAAAATATTTCAATTTGAACAGTTAGCCTGATTCTCTGTGATCCAACTCCGTAAAGCTGGGCTCAAGATCCCTAATTACCCTGCTCTCTTTGCATTGCTATAGCAGTGTTCATAGCTAATTTTCCCCACAAGTGATAATTTTGACAGGTACTGGGAATCCCCCTAAGGGACCCCCAGCAAGCAGGGTAACAATGGTTATTGCATTTTTTATTATTTGGTTGCATGTACGATTTTGGTACTGTGTATTTTTCTTATTGGTTTTCTCTTTTTGTTCGTGTTTTGCTTTAATGAATAATAATGATGATGATGTAGGAAGATTGTAAGCCTAATGACAGGGAAATCTCAAATAACAATTTGTAAGCCACTCTGGGAGACCTTTTGGCTCAAGTGCAGGATATAAATGCTCTAAAAAATGAACGAATTAATGAATGAGTAAATAAATACTGAAGAAAGGTTCAACTGGCAGTCAGTTTATATGCATAGAATAGGAGGAAGTGCCACCTTGATCATTGGCTCAGGCAGCAAAATATCTTAGACTAGGTCTGCTATCTAGCAATAACTGTGATTCTGAAATGCAGCAAAACTTCAATGAAAGAGATCAGCCTTGATCTGAAGTCATTTTTAACAAAATCTATTCTGTAAGGAATATGAAAATGATATAAACCATACTGATATAGAATCACAACACTGATCTTTTCTCAAAGACTTGGGTTGGGATTGATAATGTGAAGGGGAAAAAAGGAGATCAACAACCAATTCAAAATATACTGTAGACTGCCACATTATATTCTGTGATTCTATGATTCTATAAACCTGCTGTTTTTTAGATGTGTGACATTTAGAGCACTCGTACAGCATTTCTATGGACACTGTTGTCAGATCAGCATTGTTGAACCAATTCAGAAAATATTTTTATTCCACCAGCATCGTTTGCTGAATTACAGATCCTGGCTAAGTAGTGCTACTTCTCCAGAGCATTAGGTTCCAAGTTTCCATGTACATTTACGGAACATCAAAACACAGAAACTTGTTATTGACTCCAGGTTTCCTAACAAGTCCATTTTCTGTCACATAGGCATTTTATCAGTTTGATTACTTTTTCTTTAGAATAACAAAACCTTAGATTCAAGCCAGACAAACAAAGCTGGGTGTCTTCCCCCACTCCCAGAAATATCCAAGAGAATGCTTTGTTAAAAATTGCTTCAGAGTTGCCCTAAAGACACAAAACACAATTGCTTGTACCAATGCATTTGTTTCTCTCTGCTGAGCAAAGAAAAGGGCTACGGTCAGGAAAAGAGGGCAGGGGAGAGGGAGAGAAGAGAGAAAACACAGTAGCAAGATATAAACAATAGTCTTGAGGATTAAAGTCAAGCAGTCTCAAAAGCCAAGAATCTAGAACAGCCCTTTCTCCTATTCAGGAGGATAGGAGAGTTGAAAGGCATGCCAAGCTAACCTACTGCAGAAGTGATCACGCACCTGACAGATCTAGCCTGATAGAAAGAGACACTCCAGTCAGCTTCTTCGTTCTCTTTTAGTTTCCATCCATCACCAAGAATCTTTTCACTAACATCAGATATTATATAATCTTTCTCCCCCTACCCCCTGCTGTCTGTTGATGCTGACACATCAGTGACACATATATGAATGCTGACAGGACATTATTATAAAGGGAAGGATAATTGTTCTTGTTCATGTATCAAGATTTCAATGACTGCAGGAGTCTGAGAATTCTCCTTTGACTCTGCTTGTTAAGGATATGTCTGCCTACAGCAAACAGCCAATTAATTTTCCCATTTCCTACTGTCCCCTTGCCTCTGTTCTCCAATAAATGAAGTGGGAAACCATCAATCTGTGATTCTGGAAGGGGGGGTTTCATTAAAACTAGATCACATTTCACAGAGAGCATGGAATCTTAAATAGATTTCAAATGGGGAAAGTCCTAACACCTAAACTGGACTCTTTTTCTGATTGTATGAAGTCCTCACAATGTGCATAAAGACCATAAACTCCCACTATGCAAAAAGGACACTGTTTTCAGTAAGGGTGGTAATCAGTCTGTGGCCATCTCGGGCCATTTCTACAAATTCAGTGCAACCGTTAGACAGAGACTGAGGCAGCCACTTCAGGTTGTGAATACCAAGGGTTGGGAAGAGTTGAAGACACTGCTGTGTTGCCCTGTTCACCCCTGAGCTAGCTAGCTATTGTTTTCAGGTTTGATGCAGGCCATTTCCGCACTACACTGTTACAGTACTATTATTCCACTTTCAACATCCTCTGGAATCCTGGGGTTCGTAGTTTAGGGAGGAGCATTTAGAATTCTCAGCCAGAGAGCTCTTTAGCCTCAGTGAACTACAAACCCCAGAATTCCACAGGATGTTGAAAGTCGAAAAATAGCACTATAACAGTGTAGTGCAGAAATGGCGGTAGAGTCCTGTCCCATCTGTAACCTCAAAATAAGATTCAACTGCTTGTCTTCTTACATGTATGAACAAATACTTTCAAAATTTTCTCCAAAAGGTTTTCTTAAATCCAAATTTTCAATGATTTTTCATACTTCAGGGCTTCTCTGAAAAATGTTCACAAAGCCAACACTGTTTTTACGTGTTGGTGGGAGGGTGAGTGGGTGCACACATGTCTGTGTCAGACAAAAGTCACTTTTTTTGCTGAAAGGATTTTTTTTTTGCAAAAATGTCCCCATCTCCTCCTCCTCATTAAAAAATCTTATGGTCTTGGACTATTTTCTAAACAGGGTGAGCGTTCCAAGACATCTTTTCACACTGAGAATGGAAAACATCCTTACTTAATATACCAAAGGAGCAAAGGGATTAGTATAACTACAGAAGATCATCTTACCTACCCATTAAAGCTAGAGTCAGATAACATGAGCCTTCCAGCTTTTGCTGGATTGCAACTGCCATCAGCACTAGCCAGCATGGCTACTGTTGTGGAACTATGGCATCTGAAATCCAGCATCTTCTCTACATACCTGCATTATGTATTCACCAGAGGAATGACAGAAGGAATGTCTAGGAATTTAAGATGATTTGCTTACTTATCAAAATGTCTCAAATGCTTTAAGCATCCAATGAGGGATAGGACCAAAAAGCTGGTTGTCTTCCATACCCCAATATGACTGAAAACAAGCTTTAGATCGTCAAGGTAATATTCCTCAATAGCGTGGGGCTTGCCTTCCACTTCAAACACATAGGCTGGATGTAACTTGTTCCGAACTGGGACCGCAAAGTAGTTGGCAAACTCTTGGCAGCTGATTGTGGCAGACATCAGAATTACCTGTCAAAAGGAAGTTCAGAGAAAGAAATTTAGGAGACACTCAGCTTCAGCTTGCTCAGTGCACTGTGCCATAGGAAATAGTAAACGCCAAAAAGACACCATCTCATCAAGAAATGTCCATCAAGTATCCTTTCATTCAGACTCCACAGAAGAGGAGAAGCATAAACATATAAGAGCAAAACGATGCAAGTGTCCATGCGGACAGTCAACGTAAAGAATAAGAATAAAAGGTACATTCTGTTTTAAGTCTTAAGGGCATAAAATAAGATGAACTACCACAAAACTGAAGAGAGCTCTCTACCTACTCCTCCATCCACCTGAGCACAACCAACATTCTGGGCATGATAACCAACAGAATATTTGTGCCTACAACATGTCCTTATCCCCGCCCTGTTCTTTCTCCCTGATGTCACCCAAAAGTATGATTTAGATTTTAATTTTTAATTTTTAAATTTAAATTTGAAATTGCACAGCACAAAAGAAAGCCACACCGGACACTCTGGCCTAAGACCTATCTAGTCCAACATTCTGTTCCCACAGCAGCCAATCAAATGCGAAATCAGATACCCAATAAGGAGTGGTCAAATTCTGTGAGACCAGAAGTGATTTTTTTTTATTTAGAGGACTGTTTGAAGACATCACTACCCCAGGAGCTGTGGACTAGAGGGAAGTGGATGCAGCACAAAATTTAAAAGGAAGAGAAAACAGACAGAAATAGACAGAAATCTAGAAAAAGGTTCTGAAAGGGTAAATGTATTTACTTTATTATGTGTATTTTATTACAATGAAATCCACCCAATCCCAATAAGAATTGTTATTTGAAGAAATTAGTTTTCATGCATTAAACGTTAACTTAATAATTGCTCTCTTTTCAATTGAAATGAGTTCATTATAGAATAAATTAAATGCATTGTAGTGTGACTTTATTTCATTACAGAATAAGGGTTCATTTGAAATCAACTTGGGACAGCATTAGCTTTAAATTATGTTACTGTGTAATGTACGTAGCATAGTCAGCAGCAGGGATGTCAGAAGTAGCAAATTAAAGGCTTCCAGTTCCAAACGATTGAAGAAATGCTTTGAAACATTTGCAAAAATGAGGTTTCTGTTTAACTGCTAACTGACAATCTGACTAGACTTTGTTAGTCAATGGTTCTGTGTTACTCCATTTAGAAGTTCACATTTATACATGTAATTGACTACCTAACACAGCCACTGTTACACATTATGGTAGTGCATTTAATGGACTGCCACAGAACTTCAGTAGCAAACTACATCATCACCATCTTCATCATCATCATCGTTATTATTATCATCATCCTTTATTTATATAGCACCATCCATGTACATGGTGCTTTAAAAAATTAAAAAACAACAGTTGACATAAATAAATACATAATAAAATGAAGATATAAAAAACAAAAACAAAAAAAATCCAGGGTATACGCAATTACAACCAGTGCAGCATAACATTACTATAATACCAAAAAAATACAATCTCTAATTAACAATAAAAACTAGTCCAACATCCCAAACATTTTGGAATACAAGGAAGTTTTCAATTTAGATTTAAAAACACTAAGAGAAGGAGTAGTTCACAAGGTCACTGGATGGCAATTCCATGTATAAGGGGCAGCGAGAAAAAAGGTCGTAACCGAGCTAAAGAGGAAGAGACTCTAGGCTGGGTAACTGGACAACTGTTTGCAGAATGTAGGTTTCCAGTAGGTTGGTAAAGAGAGATAAGAGCAGCAAGATAAGGAGCAGCTAAATTATGTAAGACTTTAAAAGTCAAAACAAAGGTCAAAAGGATCCCACAAGGAACAGGTAACTAATGAAGGGAGATCAGGAGAGGACTAATGTGATCGAAATGGCAGGCTAAGAAAATAATTTTAGCAGCAGAATGAAAAACAGAGATCAGAGGGGAAAGATGAGATCGAGGAAGACCAGTAAGTAAAAGATTGCAGTAATTGAAATGAGAAATAATGAGAGCATAGACTAAAGTCTTAGCAGAAGAAGAAGGGTCGGATTTTAGAGATGTTATAAAGAACCAGCATGACCTAGCAACAGTTTCAATATAGGAAGCAAAAGACAAAGAGGAGTCAAATATGAATCCAGGACTGCAAGCTTCTTTCACTGAATGGACAGGGGTGTTATTGATGGTGATAGAAACGGTGGAAAGCAGAGAAGGTTTTGGGGGGAAAATGAGTAATTCTGTTTTCGCCATATTAAGTTTAAAAGAGTGGTGAAGTATCCATGAAGAAATACCAAAAAGACACTCTGTAATATGGTCTTCAATATCCTTTGAAAATTCAGGGAAGGAAAAGTATAGTTGAATATCATCAGCACAGAGATGATATTGAAACCCAAAGGAACTAATAAGATTACCTAGGGAAAGAGTGTAAAGAGAAAATAAAGAGGGCCCAAAACAGAACCCTGAGGGACCCCCACTGAAAGAGGAAAGGAGGAGGATTTATGATTACCAACTACCACATTAAAAGAGCAACCAGAAAGGTAGGATGAAAACCAACTAAGAACAGACCCGGTGAACTCTAAGGCATGAAGCGAGTCTAACAAAAGAACGTGATCAACCATATAAAAGATAGACAAAAGATAGAGAAGAATAAGGACAGAATATAGGCCCTGGGACTTGGCTATGACAAGATCATTGATTATTTTAGTAAGAGCTGTCTCAGTAGAGTGTAAAGGACAACATGCAGACTGAAAAGGATAGCAGCCTGAGACAAAAAGGAAAGACAATGTGTATGGACAACACGTTCCAGCACTTCAGAGAGGAAAGGCAGGAGAGAAATAGGGTGATAGTTGGTAAGAGAAGAAAGATCAAGCACAGGCTTCTTAAAAATTGGAGAAACAGTGGCATGTTTAAAAGCAGAAGGAAATGAACCAGAAAAAAGGGATAAATTAACAATATTAACACAGGGAAGGAAGAATAGCAGAGGAAATAGTTATTAAGAATCGGGAAGGAATAGGATCCAAGGGACAGGTGGAAGAATTAGAAGCCTTCAGAACTATAGACAATTCATCTAGAGAGACAGGGGGAAAGGAAGAGAATGTAAGACAAGTGGACAACTGATAAGTTGGAAGAAAGGAAGAGTCAGGAACAGAAAGGGAAGAGTGAATAGTTTCGATTTTGGTAATGAAGAAAGTAGGAAAGTCATCAGCTGAAAATAATGAAGGAAGGGGCAAAGGAGGAGGCTAAAAGAGAGAATTAAAGGTAGAGAAAAGACACTGAGGATAACAGGAATTAGCACAGATTAATGATCTGAAATATGTCTGCTTGGCAAGAAAAATGGTACTAGAAAGAGAAGAAAGAATAAACTTATAGTGAATGAAATCTGCCTACTCTTTAGGTTTCCTTCGCAAACGCTCAACAGTACGACAACATGAGCAAAGATGCCAAGTGGAGGCAGTATTGACATAGACAATTTTTGGTAGCAGGGTTTTTTAAAATTACTTTTTCCTGGGTGGAGGAAGAAATTACAAAAATAGATTAGAACTACATGAAATCTTTAGGCTACACTTTACCCATCCCCACTTAATACAAAAAGGAGCTTGAGAGGAAAGGGAGAAAAACCCATCCATTTCTTTTGCCACCTGATCTCACTGTGCTCTGTTTAAGCAGGTTTTTTCCAACCTCACTAGGATATCAGGAAAGACACCGGCTAGGGGAAGGAAAAGGTAGAACAGGTTGCTTACCTGTAACTGTGGTTCTTCCAGTGGTCATCTGTGCCCTCACACACTAGGAGCTTTGCGCGTGCGCGGAAGCATTCGGAAGATTCTAGAGCTTAGTAGCTTAGCGGGAACCCCTTCCCCATGCCTCTACTGACCATGCCTGGCCCACCAAGCAACGGTTGCTCCTAAGTTCTGTAGTGCGCCAATAAGGGACCTGAGAAAGAGGGGACGGCTGGGCGGATGTGTGTGAGGGCACAGATGACCACTCGAAGAACCACAGTTACAGGTAAGCAACCTGTTCTTCTTCTTCGTGGTCTCTCTGCCTCACACACTAGGAGACTGTGTAGCTTACCGATAGGATGGTGGGTCAGGTCCTAGAGAACGGAAGCCAACACAGCACGCCCAAAATGGGCATCTCCGTAGGACTAGCAGTCCAGTCTGTAGTGGCACACGGAGGTTGATGGTTGGGACCAGGTCGCCACATGGCAGAGTTCCTGCAGGTCAAAGGAGGGCTGCAGATGTAGCCACGGCTCTAGTGGAATGAGCCCAGAGGAAAGCTGGCGGAGGCTTCTTGGCAAGCTAATAAGCCAGCTGAATAGTCTGGACCACCCATTTAGAAAAGCGTTGGGTGGAAACCTCGTGGCCTCTCCGACGCCTGCCACAGCACACAAAGAGGTGTGGGGTCTGTTGAAAAGAGGCAGTCCTGTCCGTGTAGAAGGTCAGGGCCCAACGAACATCCAGGGAGTGAAGGGATCGCTCCGAAGGAGTAGTTGGGTCCAGATAAAAGGTTGGCAAGATGATGTCTTGATTAAGACGGAAGTTAGACACCCACTTCGGCAGGAAAGAGATGTCAGGCCGAAGGACCACCTTTTCCCTATGGAAGACGAGGTACGGCTCATTAGACCGTAGGGCTGTAAACTCTCCCGCCCGCCTGGCAGAGGTGACAGCCACCAAGAAGGCAGTTTTCATGGTGAGCAGCCTGTCATCTGCAGTCACCACAGGCTCGAAGGGCGGTCTCGTCAGCTGCGACAGCACCAGGGAAAGGGACCACGGCGGTAGCGGCGGCGATATCGGTAGATAAAGGTGCTGCAGACCATTCAAAAACTGCTTCACAGTACCGTGACGGAAGAGGGCCACCAATGGAGATCATGGAGGTTGGTATGCCACGATAACGGTGAGGTAGACCTTCAGCGAAGGGAATGCCAGGCCCTCCTGTCAGAGGTGTAGGAGGAAGTGGAGTACAGTAGGCAGGCTCACAGGCAATACCGGCTCCCGTCGTTCCTCAGCAAAGGCGACAAAGCGTTGCCACTTGTAGTGATAGTTGTGGTGTGTCAACTCCTTCCTGGCCGCAGTCAAGACGTTACTGATGGCAGGGTCGTCTAGGGCGATATCCTCCAGGCATGGAGGGCCAGGAGCGGTAGGTCCGGGTGGAGGACGAGCTCGTTGGAGTGTGACAGGAGGTCCGGTGTCCAGCCGTGAGCAGCCTCCAGCAGGGGGCTGAACAAGTGCTGCCTCGGCCAGTACGGGGCCACGAGGATGACGTCAGCTCGGTCCGCGAGGATCTTCGATATCACTCGGCCCAGGATGGGGAACGGAGGGAACACGTAGAGGAATCCCTTTCTCCGCTGGAATTGGAAGGCATCGCTGATGGAATGGTGATCCTGGCCGGCTCTCGAACAGTACCAGCGGCACTTCGCATTCTGAGCGGTGTCGAAAAGGTCGATTGTCGCCTCGCCCCACCGATCTCGAATCATCAGGAACGCCTCTTTCGAGAGGGACCACTCGTGGTGGGTAGTGGTGTCCCTGCTGAGAGCGTCCGCTGTGGTGTTCTCCTGCCCAGCCAGATGAACCGCCACCGGATGGGTTTGGAGCGAGACGCACCAGTCCCAAAGATCAAGGGCAATGTTGAGGAGGGTAGTCGAGTGAGTCCCTCTTTGCCTGTTCATGTAACAGACCGCAGTCGTGTTGTCTGTCAGGATCAACACCATGTGGCCGGTAACGAGATGGCAAAACGCCCTCAGAGCCTTACAGAAGGTGAGCAGCTCAAGGGTGTTGATGTGAAGGACGGTCTCATCGTTGACCCACCGGCCCCGGACTCTGAGGTCACCACAGTGAGCTCCCCATCTGAAGAGGGAGGCATCCGTGGTCACGGTGACATGTGGATTTGGCTCCCGAAAGGTCATGCCGGAGAGTAGGTTGTGGTAGTACTGCCACCATGTCAGGTAGCGCCGCACCTGCGGAGGCAGTCGAAGGAGACATCTCCAGTCGTCTAGGAGTGGGTCGAAGACTCGGACGAACCAGTGTTGAAGAGGCCGTGCACAAAGTCTGGACAGGTAGGTCACAGCGGTAGTCGAGGTCATGTACCCAAGGAGCTGCTGGATTCTCCTCGCCGATACCGTCGGGACATTGAAGATGGCGGACGCGGCCCAATGAAACGTCCGTGCGCAATCTATCAGTAAGTAGGCCTTGGCCGACACCGAGTCCAGGGTCACCCCGATGAAGTCGAGAACCTTCACGCGGCTTGAGATGGGACTTGTTTGGATTGACCCGGAGACCGAGGCGGATCAGAAGAGTAAGTGTGCTGTGAATGTCTGTGAAGAGTTTTTGTCCGCCGGACGCCACCAACAGCCAATCGTCCAGATGGGGACAGATGGAGACACCCTTCATCCGCAGAAACAACACGACGGGGGCCATGCACTTTGTGAAGACCCATGGCATGGTCGAGATGGTGAACGGTAGTACCCGGTACTGGTAACCGGTACCATCGACTGCGAACCAGAGATACCATCTGTGCTGCGGATAAATGGCGATGTGAAATTAGGCATCCCGAAGATGGATGGATGCGAACCAGTCCCCTTGGCGAAGGAAAGGCAAGATCGATGACAGCGTGACCATCTTGAACCTCTTGGGGCGGATGTACTCGTTCCCCCCTCTGAGGTCCAGAATGGGTCATAGGGCCCCGTCGGACTTCGGTACCGTAAAGTAACGGGAGAAGCTGGTGGTAGAGGCCGAGGGAGAGAGTCGTTCGATTGCTCTCTTTTGGATCTCTTCCAGCAGAGCCGGGCTGGCCAGGGTGGAATAATAGACACCTCGCGGTAGAACACTTCCAAATTCTATGGCGTAGCCAAAACAGACAATGGAAAGGACCCAAGACTTCGTAGTGATGTGACGCCAGTCTGCGAGATGCCTGGCCAGGCTCGGTTGATCTTCTAGAGCTGGTGGCAGGCTGAAGGATGGCAGTGGTGGTGGCAACCTGCGAAACAGATCAAAACCGAGACTTTGTCCCGGAGGAGGACTTCTTCGAAGACGAAGATGGGTGCCTTCGAAGAGGTCGCCACACCAAGGATGAGATGGACCGTTGTGATGGGCCCGAGCGAGGCGAGCGAGGCTGGAAGGTGGAGGATGAAGATCTACGCCAGGACGGTCAAGAACCAAAGCTACGCCAAGGCTGTTGGGGCTGATGGATGCCCATCTTCTTAGCCATCAGGCATGCCTTGATGAGGTGGTCCATGACGTCATCGGTTGTGCATGGAAAAACCCCTGGTCGTCAAAGGGGAGATCCTCAATTCTCCTCCTGCTCTCCTCCTGAAGGCTTGATGGTTTGAGCCAGGCGTGCCGCCGCAACACCACAGACCCAACAAGGATTCGGGCAGCGACCTCTACAGCTTGTCTTGCAGAAATAATCCGCTGGTTCGCGAGGGCGACCTCCTCATTGAAGAACTGGAGGGCGTTTGCTCGGCGTTCCTCCAGCAGATTGGAGAGCATGGGTCCAAATCTGTCGAGTAGGTTCCTCGCGTATGCCACCATGCGTGCCTGCATGTTAGACACTCTGACAATGAGAGAGGCAGCAGTGTAAAAACGCCTGCCGAAAGTGTCTAACCGACGTCCCTCATGGTCGGGCGGTGTAGTGTGACCCCAATTTCCACCCTTGGTTTGGGCAGACTCCATGACAATAGAGTTCGGCACTGGGTGCGTAAACAGGAAGTCCACTTCCTCCTTCTGGGTGCGATAAAGATGTTCCAGCCGATGTGGGATCAGCTGTGCGGACGCAGGCTTGGCCCAAGGTTGCTTCAGGGTCTCAGTCAAGGTTGGCAGGAAAGGTAGTGGCGCGGTGGATGGCGGGCGGGTGTCCACATATTGGTACATGGGGTCCTGAATTGTCGGGGTCGGGTCAGGAACCTTGAGGCCTAGCGCCATCGCCATGCGAAGGAGGATGGCAGAGAACTGCTTAACGTCCTCGGGTGCCGACTGTGGTCCTGGTTCCCAAAATGCCAAGGGAGGGGACTCGTGGGACATTGCCGTAGACTCGTCTGAATCCTATTCCGTCTCATAGGACCAGGAAGATGGAGATAGGGCCCCCTCAATGGACTTCCCCCTGGAAGATGGTACATGCAGGGTAACCGCCAGCGCTGCTGTTTCTAGCGATGGTACCGCAGCAGGTACCATAGCCTCCGGCAACGTTGTCATGACGGCCGTCGCCCGGATGACCAAAGATGTTGAGATCAGTACCGGCGAAGGCCTCAGGCACTGTATCACCTGTGTTACAATGGTGGTCGCAACGGTCGTCCTTGCCGGGGCAGGGTCCGAGGTCGGGCGGGTGGCGGTGGAAGTAACCCTCAGGGGCAGAGACACGGCCCTGTAGTAAGGAGTATGTTCCCTCAATCTCCTTTATCGTGGAGACCGGGTTGCCGACCGACTTGGCGACCGTCGATGCCGGGAGTGGTAGCGCTCGCGAGACGGTGACCGAGACCAACGATAGGGGGACCAAAGCCTGGCTTTCGGATGGTGCCTGTCCCGATATGATGGTGAATACCACAGGTACGAGGGTGGATATTCTCTCCAGGTGTACTCCCTCTCACACCTCACCGCATGGGAAGCGGAGGTGTGGGGCGAGTCAGTCGAAGGACGAGACACGGCCCTCTCTGCATAAGTCTCCCTCGCAAGGTAGGTCTCCCGGCGGCGTGGAGACGGACGCCTGACCCGCTGTTCCAGGGAACGGGATCTGCTTCTGCCTGAATCTGCCCGACATGAGGCCAAGGCATGCTGTAGGGCAGGAAGTTCCTCCGGGCAGTCCACTCTCACAGGGTGACCAAGCAGGGTTACCACCACCATTAACACAGGCGGTTCCGAGGGCAAATCTGTAGCCATGGCCTGCTCCTCATCGGACACCTCGAGGACCTCTTGTGGGTCTGCCTCCTTGACTGGGTCCCCAGTGAGTTGAGTCAGTGGAGTGTTAAGGGGCGAGTCACCTTAGGAGGTGAGCGCCGCTTCTTTCTTCTTCTTCTCCTTCTCCATCGGTGCCTCCTGAGGGGCAGGACACTTCCACTGGGCAGCAGTCAGCATTTTCAATGATTTGGTTGCCTGCGAGCCCCCAGGAGCCTCTCGAGACGCCGATAACACCGACGGTATCTTCTCGATCTTCAGTAGCGATGATACCGGCGTCCTGGAGGACGGTACCGGGTCCGAAGCCACCGACATGAGCGGTATGGCAGCCGTCGAAACCACTGAAGCGGTGGTGGTTGGGCGCCCTGAAGTCAGTGCCGACATAGTCGGGATTACAGGCTGGTCCCATACTCGAAGGCATTCCTCCCAGCAGTGGGACTTAAGTCTCGAAGCATGGTTCCAAAGCATCTGCGCAGTAAATTCCCAGCAGATGGAGCAGGCCTTGCCGTTATGGGTTTCCCCTAAACAGAAAAGGTAATCCCGATGTCTGTCAGACAGGGCGACTTTGCGGCCACAGGTGGTACAATGTTTCAAGAGGGCCGACATATAATGAGGTTCGACACTAGGAAGAAGGCGGAGAACAGAGAAGAGTAGAGACGAAGACGAGAAGAGGAGGCAGGGGGGGAAATCCAATACCAAAAGTCCAAGTCCGTAATCCAAATATCAATAACCAAGCCGAAAATCCGCAGTCAAAAAGCCAAAGTAGTGTCGGAAAAGCAAGCCAAGAAGCGGTAAGCACAGAACCTTCTGTTCGCCGCGGTGGACAAGAAAGAACTGAGGAGCGACCATTGCTCGGTGGGCTGAGCATGCTCAGTAGAAGCACGGGGGAGCGGTTCCCGCCAAGCTACTAAGCTCTAGAATCTTCAGAACGCTACCACGTGAAAGCTCCTAGTGTGCGAGGCACAGAGGCCACAAAGAAGAAACACTTAAATAGACTAAAGCACATTATAGTGCAAAGGAGGTTCCTGTGAAATGCAAACTTCTAAATGAAGTATACAAATGAAGATATACACATCATCATGTTACCAGGCCATACATTTCCACTCCCATGTGTGATAATGGGGTTTCCCCATTATCTAGGTAACAGAGTTTAGGACATATGAGATAGTTGACCAATCGGGGGAGAAAGGAAAGAATCTTTCAGATACTTCCATGAGAAATGAAAAAAAAAAATCCTCAAGAGACCACGAGAAGAGTGAGAGATGTCAATAGAGGGAGACAAGGCCATCTTCTGGCCCTCCCCAAAATACCATCTCAGAAATGACCAACTGCTGTGAGTAGCTTAGAATGTCTTTAGTTAGCTGCATTAGAACTGTGTTATTTTGGACAGTCAGCTAATCTTGAGAATCCATCTGTGCTTGTAACTACTTGTAATTATCAAGCGTACTGGGGGGAGCTCTTTCATGATTATTATTTTCTTGTTTACATTGCATGTTTAAAATAAATACTTTTCTGTAAACCCTCTGTTCCCTCTCCACTCCCATGTACTCCTAAGCGCATGCATGGATAGGATTCCTCTCATTCAGAAGGAGAAGGTGAGGGAGGGAAAGGATCTTTGAACATAACAGATTGTGAATTTTCAAGCAACATCCCACTGCGTTGCTGTAGAGTGGGCTAAATCAGTGGGTGATGGCAGCTCGGAATTAAGAGAATTTGGGGGAAATCCCTAGCTCCTATTCAAGGCAGAAGTCAGCACTGAGAGGGAGGAGGGCCCCCTTTTCCCTGAATCTCCACACCATGATATGGTTTAATTGGCAAAAATGTAATTAGCATGAAATATAAATTATATCCTGCTATAACTGGAAAGCTTGCTGCAAAAGAGGAACTGGTTGCCCATGTGCACTGCAAAACTAGGCCGGAATGGTACCTCAGTACATGGCTAGGTCATAACCAGGGAAACCCCAGACATTGGACCTGCAGATGTCCCTCAACAACTCAGCCTTTAGAAACAAGAATGCCCGAAATTGCTTCCATGGACGGCTGACTGTCTTCAATCTTCTCTTCCTTCACTGGAACTCTCCTTTTGTCCCCTCACCTGTCCCACCATTAAGGAGCTATCACAATTCCCATCAGTCTTTTGTCACCTAATGGTAAGGTCATTCTTATTCCAGGCCCTACTGTCCACTCTGCGGACTCCATTGTCTACTCTGCCAGAGAGCCAATATCTCCCCCTCAAGGCAGAAAAAGAGTATTTAAACCCTGGCTCTGAGCCGACCGACTTCTAGAACTGTAGTACTTTTGGCATGCTGGCCATCACTCTGCCACTCCCAATTTCCATTGTGGTACTACCTTTGGACCCTTGATCTGAGCCACAGCACCTTGTTTCTTCACTTCTGGATAGGTAAATATCACCCACTTCACCCTAAACTCTTGCTATCCAAACCTTTCTGCTCTTTTCCTTCAGTTAGCCTTGTGTGATTGTAAGCCTGTTTGGATCTTGTGTATGTACAATAGTTAATTCCCCCAATAAAGTAAACAAGTTTATTTTTGGATCTCTGGCTGATTTTTCCTTGCAGTAGTACTGGTATACACAAGTGTAAAAGATCCTGTAAGGTTACCCCATTCTCACAGGCCTCCTCCTTGACCTAATATTCCCCAATGTTTCACAGAAGCACTGGCATCACAGGTGGACCTCTGAGTCACCCACATTTTGGAGTCACAATTACACATGTGAATTAAAAAAACTTGTTTATGATCTGCATGTATGGATGTATTTGCATATGTGTCACACACACACACACACACACACACACACACACAGCTGGATTCCTGCAAAACCAAGCAACATGCCAGGAAGCATGATTCTTCCTCATCTGGTTCACCTAGACAGTGAAAATGTGCTATTTATGCTCACACTTCCCCATTAGAAACAAATGAAAGCAAGCATGGACAATTTTTTGTTTTCCATAAATGAGTATCTTTAAAAAGGCACACGTGCAGCTTGGGGCAGACTATAGTTATAAAAATCATGCAAAATTATGACTGTCTTTTATTTATAAATATGAAATGACATGAAATCAGTCAAGAAGTTGCTTTGACATAATATTCACTAGCTCCACATAATTAGGGTAAACGGGAGAATCTAGATACATTAAAACTGTCCTCCATAAAACAGCTGTGGTTGACTTCTGTGTTAACTTACCTAGGGGAGTATCTATCTTTTATGTACACTGAATGTCTGAGGATACTGAGGACCAATGGACATATCTTTTATCCAGCCTCTTATTTTTCTTACTTCTGCACTGAGAGTATGTGCAAGTGATTTATACAGCATACTAAAAAGAATCACATTCTTCATTTTTTTAATCTGATCCACAAAACTGTTAATACACAGTTATCACTAACACCATTTTAGGGACAGATGGTCAGGTTTTAAAAGACCATGGCTTCTTCAGAGACACCACTGAAAGTCTGCAGCTACACCTCAGGGAACATTATTAATATCAGGGGAAACAGCATGTACAACCGTGGTAGCGTTCCAGCTGGAACATCCTCCTCTGACGTGCCAAGAATTGCTTTAGGACAATCCCAGCTGTGTCTCCTGGCTTTGAATAGGCTGGTTACAGCTGTGATGACCTTTTCTGCAGAGGAATGAGTGACAGTTGGAAGCAGATGGCAGTGGCAAAAGCAGTGAGAAGGGAAGCAGCGACTGAGCTGGTAAGTCACTGAGTAATCTTTAAAGTCAATTATTTTTAAGACAATCAGATCTTTCAAGACAGGGTTGTTCAGCTTCCTGCTAACATCGCAATACTGGATTCAGAGTTCCTTTCTGGAGAGAAGTCAAATGGCCAAGGCTGGGGTGTGATCAACAGCCTTTCTACATGGCTGCCCAATGATTAGAACTCGTTCTAATTTTACATGATTCTATGTCCTGTTTGGCATACACATGGCAAATAAACATCTACTTACTGCACATACTGTTTCAATGTCTCTACTCTTTAACAGCCATCACTGGATTCTGCCAGTTCCAACACCTAGTTCTTTGCTACCACCATTTTGAGGTCCTGCAAGATTCTCAATACTACATGGAACATATAGTTCCTAAAAGCCATCACAGGTGCTAATACCATAGTACGAGGAGATTATTCTTATAGCCCTGAATTATGGAAAATCAATTGCATATTTTCATGGAAGTATGAGCCAGTAGTTCACGTTTACCTTCACAAATCGGGAATTGGTGCGCAGCAGTTTACGGACAACCAGCAGTAAGAAATCCATTTCTTCAGTACGCTCATGCACCTAAAAATAATCACACACAAAGTGAGCTTGTTTTAGTTAACATTAGGAGTTCTGAGATTAATATCCCTGATCTCCTAACTGTCTCCAGGAAAGTCCCTGCCCTTTTTTGGAGCTAACCATGTTGTCACATCAACATTAAAATACTCAAAACAGAGTTTGCAAACAGAAGGACACCTTGCAAATCCTTATTATATAACCTAGCTACGCTAAACAATAGGGCAGATGCAATACTCTACTGTGATTAGCTCTGAAAAATGAAAGGTGGATTCAGAGACTGTGGCAGTCTTCTGATTCTTCCCAATCACTGACTCTGCACTGGCCTAAGAGCTGACAAAAAGGACGGAAAAGTATGAAATCAGCGTGAATAATTGGGGCCAGTGTTGCATAGCCATTCAATTCATGTAAGAAAGGAAACAGGTGGAATGAAAAGCTGCAAAATGAAAGCTATAGAGTTGAATAAGAGGTACACAACTATATGAACCAGAAATATCTTGCCTCCCAGTTGCCTACAGTCATAATCATGATTTAGAATGTAAAAAACTATAAAACTTCAGAATGTGGCAGCCTACACCAGTTCAAATCATTAGCGTGTCTAGCCCAGTATTGTCTACACCAGAGGTAGGGAACTTGCGGCTCTCCAGAGATTACTGAACACATGTCCTGGCAGCATCCCTCCAGAGTTTCAGCCTTAAATAAGAATGCCAAGAATTCAGCTTAGTACCTTTACATATGAAGCAGGTGCCCTACCAATGAGTTATGAGTCCAAATGCAACTTTCCAAATGTGGAATCTTCTAGATGCAAAACACATACTCTACCACTAAGCATCTCGTTAAATGTACGGTCTGTTTAAACTTTTGCTCCTTCTCTATCCTTTTTATTTTCCTACTTTTATTTTGTCAGGTTTTTTTTCCTTTCAAGAAACATTCTCTCCCAGCTTCTCAGCACACTGAGCACAGAGTTAAACTGTGAAGTTCACTGCCACGAGATACAGTAACAGCCATCAATTCTAATGATTTTAAAAGGAGATAGGACAAATCCGTGGCTACTTGTCAGGATAGCTACGCAGCTCCTTCAGTATCAGAAGCAGTATGACCTCTGTGTAGCAGCTGCCTGCCCATGTGAGTTAGAGTTACACTGAGGTCCTGTTGGTGGGGTTTCCACAGGCATGATTCATTACTTTTTCGTCTCATCCAACATAACTCTACTTATGTTAAACAATTTGTTGGAGTGCAGAGTAAGAGAGATTGGGGAAAAGAAGGATGACAAGGTTATATACCCAGAAACAAACCAAATCCAATAAAACTGACAGCGAGTGCACAGGACGGGAGATGCTGGTGCTATGAACTATGAAATAGTAGAACTGGTGTACTGATGCTGTCATCTGAAAATGTCATGGCACACACTGGCTGTGAATATTTCCACAATGGGTGTAATAGACTAAAAGAATCAGCAGCAGCAACTGTGGAGGTGGAAACAGAGTTAACATTCAGATTTGAATGATTATGAATTGGTGCTATGTCCCCTAATGAGTCAAAGAAACAATGTCTGCCACTCTCATGATTCTCAATTGTACATTGTCACAGCGGAATCCTTATGAGCTCTTTCGCTATCTGTTGTCATAAATTCTTGAGTTCCATGCTCTGATACTGCAAGTACTCTCAGGATAGAGAGAAGTGTCTAATCCAACTTTTAGAAGGAGAATTGAATGGTAAACAAGTGTCATAAACCTCTGAGATCCATGATAGAGGACTGGAAATAATTAATGTATCTTATCTAGTGTCCAGCGCTGAACACAAAAATGCAAGATGGCCAGTAATATATTGCAAAAGATCCAAAGAGCAAAAGAAGTTTATTTATTTAGAGAATGAGATGACACAAGAGTCCATGTTTAACTAGTGGAAATGTTTTTAAAGGATAACTACAAAAGTGATCTTAGAAACAAGATCGGCTGGTGCTCCCTTTCAAGGCAATCAAGGCAACGGGCTAATGCTGCAGCAGAGCATGAATTCAAGTTGAAGTGAATGTTTATACTGGATCAATTGATAACTTGCTTTTTTCCCCACAAGGAAAAAAAAATGGACTCTGATCCACAGATAACAAAGGACAGACAAAGACAGCAACAGGATTATACTGAGTCAATGAAGTCGGTGTGGACTTCAGTAATTTAAGTAATAATATAGGAACATTTATTTATATACAACCAGACAGCTTGCCACAGGGTAATCTTTGAAACTAAACCACATCTGGAACATCTTGCACAGTCCAATGGACAATCTGCACCAGCTGGTGATCCAGCAGATTCCAGACTAAAGTTGGTTGTATCTTACAGTTCCACACTGCTAGCTGTAAAGCTTCTGCTACATACAAAAATCCTGTTTTTATCCTTGTACAAATTTCAAATCCAAAACATTATTTCCATTTTCACAAAACACTTTGGAAGACACTGCAACTTCACAAGGCTATATGTTGTTGGCAGTAGCGTTCCGCTAGCAGTTGTACAACTGCTAGTAGAACAACCACAACTCTTGCAATTTCTCCATTAATATACTACCAGATATAATTTTCAGTTACACAGGAGTAATGCTGGCATGCAACTGTACTGCCATAATGTCCTTCCTGCTTCAAGGTCTGGGCCAATAGTATTTCTGCACCTCCAGCGAAAATGAGAGTAACAACGTACATCAGTGGCTCTAAGTCAGGTTTTCCCAGCTAATCCACAGTGAACTTATGAGCTGGCCATACTGAGGTCACATCTGACCTGCTCTTGTACATTTACTGATCCTCTCAACTATCCACAGAGAACAATAGTCAGGTGCAGCAGGCAAGCACTCTTGCTGCATTTCCTTCCAAAGCCTTGTGCAGTCAAATTACTCAACCACGACATTAAAACAACAAGTCCATTCCAGACCCCTTTTGTTTACTCTGCCAGAAAGCAATTAACTCACACTCCTTCAGGGAAAGAAATAGAGTCTAAGCCACTCCACTGTTTCTTCGCTACTCTTCTGGATTGGTAATTATAACCTCAAAACCTCACTCTCAATATCCACAGTTTTTCCTCTTTTTATTAGTTAGCTCTTGTGTGAATATGTGACTTTTCCCACCTTGTGCGTATGCATCAGTGAATTCCACTCAATAAAACACATGTTTAGTTTATTCTGGAGTCTCTGGCTGGTTCTTTGTTGTGACGACCCCACAAACATTGCTGGAAGATCTCGTTAGGTTACCTTCCTCTTACAGGCCTCCTAATGAATTCCCCATTGTCACATGGAGGTAATGGCATTACAGATGGAACCCTGCATCACCCAAGTTTTGGGATAACACTGATATTGAGAGACATGCCCCCTCCCTTAATGGAGGTAATAAATAACAATGATAACTAATAGCCATTGATAGCCTTATTCTTCAACAAAAAACTAAGCTTGGATGAGCAGATTTAGTGGTACTGGTGGGTGGCAGCAGCAATACCCCCTGTAGCATCCAGGGACAAAATCTACTGACCACTTTATTTTAGTTTTATATTGCTTGAGGATGGCTGGAAGAAATTCACTGGCTACTAAGACCAAAGGGCCCAGTGATGTTTGGAGTGCCAGGGCTGTGTGTGCATGCATGTGTGTGTGAGAAAGAAAGGGGGAAGGGGGGATACCTCAAGTATGTCAGGTGTCCATATTAGCCCTAGGAAAGTGGTTGGAGAGGGAAATGATCTATGCGTATTTAAAACCAGTAGACATGTTATTCCTGGGGCATTCTGGCTCTCAATATTTGAACATGCATTATGTTGGCGTAAATGTCACCTGTCAAAAACAGTCTTCATTTCTATATGTGTCTATTCAGAACTAATATAAGCCCAAAGCGGAGCTTGGGAACATTATTTTTTTATTACAACTTACAAAATACTCCAGCCTAAATGACCACTGGCCATGTTGGTTGGGGAATTCTGTAAGCTGTAGTCTAAAAAGCATTTTTTTCAAGCTTCACTTGACTGGGATTGCTCCCAAATAAGCTGGCAAACGACTGCAGTCCTTTCTCATCTCCATACATACCTCATCAATGAAGATGTGTGTGAACTCGGAAAGACTCTTGGCTCCAACAATTTTTTGAAGGAGAATGCCAGTTGTCACATAAATCAGTCTTGTATCCTCTGACGCAACTTTTTCTAAACCAACCTACAAACGTAATTAAACAAGTCATGCTTTCTTTCAAATTTATGGACGCTGTTACAGGAAATATTGGTTATTCAAATATTCCACTGGACCTCACTTTACAATTACTTAAAAAATGTTGCTGCTTTGGAAGAAAAACACCTTCTAAAGAGGAAACAGTAGCATACAAAACCATGGTCCTTTCTGAAGGCTTCTAAAATTGGCCCAGAAACAGTGATAAGTAATCATCACAGAAATGCAACATCATCATTATACTATTTATATTCGTAATGTTTTTATTGCTTAAGTATGTTGTTCTCCATCATGGATATCTTGTTGGATTGCAACTCGATAAGCTGTTGGGCCACAACTTCTATGATTTGTGATTACTAACTATGCTGGCAAGGCTAATAGCAGCTGCAACCCAACAACTGCTGAAGAGCCAAAAGCTGTCCATTCCTGCCTGAGGTACTGAATCATTTGAAATGTTTTTTAAAAATAGCATTACTGGAAAGGGCCTTCTTGGTGGCTGCTCCTAAATTCTAGTACTTTCTGCCCAGTGAAATTAGTATGTGAAATTTGTGAATAGTAATAGTGTGAAATTTGCTAATAGGTAAGGACATTTTTGTGCAGGCCTTTACAAGTGACCTCACTTCCTGGTATTTTTTCATCCTGCATTTCAACTTTCATATTCTTTTATTCATGTTTTATTTTTATTTTATTTTATTCATGTTTATTATAACTGTAGGGAACCTTGAGTCCTATTCTTAGGAGAGAGGCAGGACATAAAACAGTAAACAGCAACAACATAGTTATGCATAAGGTCAGGGAGGGAGGGATGAGCACAGGAGGTTTTGGGAGAAGAGCAAGACAGGGCTCTTCTAGTGCCCCCTGTATCAATCAGTGTCACTGGGCTCCACGAATGGGTGAAACTGCACCCAGAGCCTTTTAGCTGCTGCCAATCTACAGAAAACTATTACACAAGGAGGTACTAAATACTTCCTTGCACAATATCCTCTAATGTACTTGAAGTATTTTAAAGCCAGCATGGTGTAGTGGTTTGAGCACTGGACTACATTCTGGAGACCAGGGTTCAATTTCCCACTCAGCTATGGAAGCCCACTAGATGCTCTCAGTCCCCAGAAAACTCTGTGATAGGTTCACCTAAGGGTCACCATAAGTCAGAAACAATTTGAAGGCACACAACAACAGCCTAAATTGGCATAACCATCAATTATGCCAGGGTAAGAGCCAGCATGATGTAGTGGTTCGAGCACAGGACTAGAGACCAGGGTCCATCCTCACTTGGCCATGGAAACCTGTTGGATGACTTTGGGATAGCCACAGTTTCTGAGCCTCAGAAGAAGGTAAAGGTAAAATCACTCGGAATAAATCCTGCCAAGAAAACTTTCTGATAGATTCACTTTAGGATCACCATAAATCGAAAATGACTTGAAAGCACACAATAATGCCATAAAGAGGGCTCAACTTTCAGTCTCAACCTAGATTCTCTGTTAAGATCTGACGCAGTATCTTCCAAATTAATTACTCCTACAGAATTATGCATCTCAAACTGCTCCTAGCAACATGTGAGGTAAGTGGATGGTTGTTGGATCAGAAAATGTCAGCAAAACAGCTGCTTCTGAAACTAACTGGAAGACCCTTCTTCAAGTAACCATAATTCAAGCCTCACTTGAGGAGCAGATATACAACTTGTGTCCAGGCTATATCTCACTTTATGAGACCATTATAGGTCAGGAGAGGCCCTTTTCTGTCCTATCACTTTCATTGGCTCACTTGGTGGGAACAAGGGAGGGGACCTTCTTGTTGGCTGCTCCAAGGCTTTGGAACTCCTTCCCTGGGGAGGCTAGGATGGTCCCTTCCTTGCTCTGCTTCCACAGGCAAGTCAAAACATTTTTATGTCATCAATCTTTTAAAAACTGATTGGGAAGGGCTTTTAATGATGCCATTGTGCTTCTTTGTGGTTTATATTACTATATATGAGAGCCAGCATGGTGTAGCAGTTTGAGCATTAGACTATGACCCTGGAGACCAGAGTTTCAGCCACAGAAATCCACTGGGTGCCCTTGGGCACGCCACACACACTCAGCCCCAGATAACCCCACACTAAATTTACTTTAGGGTGATCATAAATTGGAAATGACTTGAAGGCACCCAACAACAACAATTACTGTATATGGAGTGAGAAATATCAGATGTCCAAGATGGATTCAGATGAAGCAGAGGCACAAGGGATCATGTTACAAACATACATTGGATAATGGAATGCAGCAAAGAATTTCAGAAGAAAATTAGCGTGTCCTCTATAGATTATAGCAAAGCCTTTGATTGTACAAATCATGAAAAACTACGGATCGCTCTTGAGGAAATAGATGTACCCCAACATTTGATCATCCTGATGCACAACCTATACTCAGCCCAAGAGGCTACTATTTCAACATCAACACATGCTTTAGTTTTGTAGGAGGTACCTGGTAGCCCACAATTTTACCCAGGGGCCATGATCGTTGCTTGCTAATCCACCTTGCAATGCTGCTGGCACCAATCTTTCTAGGCTGAGTAACAACAATGTTGCAGTAAGTAGAGTTCTGCACACAATGATCCAGGACATACTGTGGAACCTGAGTACTTTTGCCACTACCAGTAGATCCACGTACAATGACCACCGAGTTGCTTTCTATCAAGGAAATCATCTGTATAAAAGATAATTTTTTAAAAAATATCATAATTGTTACTGAAGGTATGTTAGAAAGATGCCACGCAAGGATCTTTTTGAAAAATGCATTTCTGTACATTCTGCTACATTTGATCACCTTCTTTTACTCTTAAACATTCCAAAGCTGTATTAATTTCAAAGAGATGGCTACATTTATCTGTTTCAGTATTAAAAAAGGAAAGAGAGAGAAGGAGTCTTGTGGCACCTTTAAGAGTGACCAATTTATACCAATATAAAATATGATAACCTATAGGTCCTGCATTTGAAGAATCCGGCTGTGGTCCATGAAAGCTTGTGTTTAAATCATTCTCTTTTCTTTACTTTCACCTAACTGAAAGCCTATTCTCTTTTCTTCACTTTCACCTAATTGAAAGTATAGATTAAGACATTTCTCCTGTCTTCTCCTTTACTACATTATCCCTCAATACAAACTCATTCTTTGCAGCATCATATAGAAGGGCACAAGAATCCCAACTCAACCCTAGTCCCTGTACTTCATTGAACATGATCTAACATATGTGTAATTGAAGTGATCACAGATTTCTCCTTGCTTACTCATGCTTCCATCTCCCCCTTCCTCTACAGTGTCTGTTTTAGATTATAAGAACTGTGCAGTTGCAATCCACGCTATCTGTCCTCTGTAAAGCACCATGTACATAGATGGTACTACTTTAATAACAAACAGAAGAAAACAACTATAATAACTGGCAACCTAAACATAGAAAAGCTTGTTATACAAGACAAACTTGTGAGGAATCTAGTTTTTAAGAGCTAAGATCCAAAATATAGGGTGGCAAAATTGTGGCCCCTACAAGCTGCATGTGGCCCCCAACCACTTCTTTGCAACCTCTAAGGTCCATCCCCAAAACCTTTCCACCTTATATACACAACTAAAACACTCTAGCCAGAAACAAAATCAGATGTGACATGATGTAATTTCCAGTCTGGTGGGAACACATCACTGTGGCCCTTGAGGGAATGCTTGCGTGCACCCGGCACTCCATGCAATAGTCTATTCCATTCTAAATCCACTGCTGATCCCAAACAGAATAGGTTTGAACTGAGCCATCCTGAGTCCCAATTCTGGGAAGGATGTAAAGTTATATTACTTTTATTTTTAGTAACAATATCTAAATGGTAGTCAACAACACCATTGCATATCTCAGTGATTCAAAAGGCCTATTCTACTGGGAAGTGGTAATTGGATTTAAACAAATACTACAGCCAAGATCTTGCACGAGAGACAAAGTTAAGACGATGCAGCTATGATCCATCTCCTGATGCAGCCCCCTGAAAGCCACCTTAAAAGCCAGGCAGCCACGCCAACTGAAAGACTGGATCACAGAATCAGAGTTAAAAGGGGCCCCACAGACCACTGGGTCCCACCTGTTGCTCAGTGCAGGAAATCCAGCTAAAGCAGAGTTTCGCAGCACTGGTGAGAGGGTGTTGATGGATGATATATCTAGCTCTCTCCCATCACTGAGAGATATTATGACAAGAAGTTAAAAAAGGACTCTGGCAAGGGCTTTTACAATCATGGCTATGGTCCTACAATCATAAATGTGAATACCAAAATGTGAGAGGTGATACGTCTAGTTTATGTCACTGTAAACAGGATGCTAGCTTATGTGTTTATTACAAAGCAAAAATCTTTTGAAATGTAACTATATAACAATTCACATCCCAAACGAAATTAACCAGGCAGAAGTTCAGGGAGTAAGGAAAAGACTGTAGTTTTACCAAGCCAACATTTACTAAACTGATAGCCAACACCATTTACCTGTTCCTTGTAGCTTGATATAGGCAAATCAGGATACTTGTAATTGCCAACGGGCACACAAGTCACAGGACTGGATTTATGCTGAGACAGAACTGAAATTATTCAAAAAGAACAGAAATACAAGTTAGTCAAGTGTTGCAAGAGACAGCAAAGCCCAAATTCCCCAGAGTAGGCTAGCAGAAAATAATGAAAGCAATGTAACACAAGGCAATGATAGAAGAGACTAAGTATTACGATCTCTGCTGAGTACAAGTATCAGGATTCCAAGAGAGCTCATCCATTGTTCTCGTACCATTCTTCTTGTTCCCATCACTCCTACAGAGCTGTCAGAGCTCGTAATGTCATGGAGCAGAGTGAACAGGATGAGCCTCACTTCGGGCAACAATATGTTTTCAGCTGACACTGGAAAGAATTCTGTGTCTCTACCTGAATATATGATTTGTCTAGGTAAGTCCACAGGCATTTCCACTTAAAGTAGGAGTGGGGAAAGCGTGGCCCATGAACTTCATGTTTTGCGGTTCTCCAAGGCTACTTAACATTTTTTTTTAATTATTGCAATTTGGGGGCAATTTTTCCCTGAAAATCCCACCAAAAAGCCCCAAATCACATGGAAATATGGTATTTTTCCTAACCCCCCCCCCAAAAATCCAGCTTCTTTGGCTAAAAATCAGTCCAAGACAGTAACTGGAAGTGACCTGATACCACTCCCAGTGCACTGGGATGCAAGGGTGCAACTTCTAGGTAAGGAGCTTACAGGCTCAAAAATTGCCCCTCTTGTGCAGTTGTTCACCCCTGATTTACACAAGGAGAGGAATCATGCACCCGCGATCTCAGTGGACTGTAAATCCCAGTACACCACACCATTGCAGCTGATACTAAAGAAATTTGGGAGGTGCAGTCCCACAACATTTGGAGGACCATGTGATTCCTTCCCTGAAGTTAAAATAAGTGGATGAACCCATGTCCTGACTCAGAGCAAACACTTCTACCTTTCTACTTTATGCTTCAGCAAACAGTACGTGATTGGCTAATAATAACCTTACTTTCTGGCACCAGATCCACTCTGAATTTGGAAGCTAAGCACGGTCAGCCTTGGTTAGCACTTGGATGGGAGATCACTAACAAATACCAGGTGCAATAGACTACATTTCTGAGGAAGGCACTGGCAAAACCACCTCTGAGTATTGAGTACCCCTTCCCCAAGAAAACACTATGAAATTCATGAAATTCACAGGTGATTTGAAGGCACATACACACACAGAATGGTGCGAACTTCAACTTGCAAGTCATTTTTTCTTCTAATCCTACTCAGGAGTTTGTGCAAGCTATGGCTAGACACAAATCGGAGTAACCACTAGATTTTATATTTTCAAAAATGAAGAAATTATTCACTTCATGTTTGCCTCAAAAGTCCAAAATGTAGTATGAAAACAGAATAACATCAAGTACAGTCTAATCCATGGGTAGGCAAATTGGCATCCTCTGGATATTTTGGACTACAACTCCCATACTCCCTGATCATTGGCCATGCTGTCTGGAACTGTTGGGAGTTGTAATCCAAAACACTGGCAGAGTATAATGCTGCCTACCACTGCTAATCCATATAAGTCTGTAACTCTTCCTCCTCTGTACTAAATATTTATGAAGATCTTATCATTTCACTGAATCTTTATGAATATCTTATGTTAAATCAGCTGTTCTTCTACCCTCTACCTCAATCTGTTTTGTAGTATCTTATCTGATCAGAGAGATCTGGAGCTCTCAAAACTTTTCCGACAATTTTGTGTATATTTGATTGACCTAAGTATGGATTTTGGAATTTTTATGTATCTGATACAGTTATGAATTTGTACTATACTTAACGGCCATGCAAGGAGACAAACAATCTAAATAAAAATAATAAACTGAAAATATTGTAAAATAAAAACATGCACATACATGTTTAAATACCATTAAATGAATACAGAAATAGATAATCTAATGAGAACACTGTTAACTCTAAAGCTGTGGCAGAAAAAAAATCTGTTCTCCATCTGCCTGATGGTCAAACTAGTAAATACATTAAATATGATATTATTTCCATCCAAATAGAAAAAGATGACTATTTGCCACAGCAAATTATTTTCTTTACCTAGAGATCTTGCATGTAGCATGCTTTCTTTTGTAACTCATCACTGGGAGGTAATCACAAAATTAATTTGAATGTCGGATTGCAATCTGAGGAAGTCCCATTGCGAGAGGGCTTACGGCTTAATTGGCTTAATCATAGCAATTGAAAATTTCCCCAGTGCATAGTCTGAATCTTAAAAACAGTAAATAGTGCACCAATCTAACCTTCCTTGAGAGAGGGTCCAATTATGGAGGGCCCTTATAGAAATGACTCTGTCTCAAGTCCCTAATACCCTAGTCTTTTCCAGCCACAGTGGTTCCAGACAGTAGGGGTCAGTGAAAGGCCTCCTGCCAAGATTGATAATACTGAGTGGAAGTTAAGAAAGACTCTGTCAAAGAGATTCTGAAGAGGAGTGAGAGCAGCACTCTGTGTGTGTGTGTGTGTGTGGGTGGGTGTGGGTGTGGGTGGGTGTGGGTGTGGGTGTGTGACACAGAGAGAAAGAGAAAGAGAAGCTATGGTACAAAAGAAAGCAAGCAAAACAGAAATAAAATCAGAAAACAAGACTTGAAACATTTGGAAAACCTGGAATAATAAGGACTTTCAGAATAAAAACAATCTACGGGGTCTCATCACCATTCCTGAGGCAGATCAACATAATTGAGACTCCAAATCAAATACAAACCAGATACAATTAAAACCTGATGACAGAAAAGTTTTTTAAAAAATCAGTTAAATTGGTTACCATGTTAAAATGCCTATCTAATATAAAAAAAATTGAAGTTTGTATGTTTGTCCATGTCAGATAGAGAAGATCTCATATGACTGGCTGTGTCAGGCAAGAAGACCTTATATGCTTGGCTGCTTGAAGATTCTATGGAATCCTCCAGTTTGCAATTTAGGGAGGGGCCTTAAGAATTCTCAGCCAGAGAGCTCTTGGGTCTGGCAGTTGCTATGGAGATGAGACCTAGCAGCAAGGAGGAGGGCAGTGTATTCCCCCAGAAACTGAACCTCTGTATATTAATAACTCTGAATACAGATTGGATTGAGGAATATGGGAAAAAGTTACAGTTACTGGACAAGACAGTTTGGGGAATTAGACACACAGGATTTCAGATTTGTGTATCTAAACCACATCTAAGGTAAGGTAAGGTAATTCCTAAGGTATTTCCAACAAGTATTACCTATGAGAAAATAAAATCTCAGGCAATGCCAGGTATATACGCTAGTAATTTATAACAATATAAAATGCTTGAAAAGATGCAAGAAGAACGATGAAAATATTTGCACATACATCCCATTAAAAAAATCTGCACACCCAGTTAATCTGCAAATGCCTGTTTAAAAGAATATATATTTATCTGTTTGCAAAAGGAGAGCAGAAAGGAGGCCAGCTTGGCCTCCTGTGGGAGGGAATTCTATAGTTCAGGAGCAGCCACTGAGAAGATCTTCTCAAGGTTTGTGACCATGGCAAGACATTGAAAAGTCTTCCCATTAAGATCTCAAGACCCAGAGATGTCCATATCACGCAAAGTGGCCAAAATGCAGCCTCCAAGAGTGGCAATTCACCTTTTAAAATAAGTAGCAGAACCTCTCTGCACTGCTTAGCATAAGTTTTTAAAATCAGAAGTAGACTTCCACTCACTTCCAGATTTTTATTTTTCATGTTAGCCATGTACCCCCTTCAACAACGGTTCCAGGGAAGAAAACTGGCCCATACACTTCCTGCAGTTGCTCATGCCTAACTTAAGAGAGGGTCAGACTAGAGACAGGACAGACTGGACAAGAAAGAGCAGTGACCATGAAAATGGCTGCCTATCAAGGTTAGTCGGTATTTCAGAACCCCTCACCATATGTAACTTCTAGAAGTGATGTGTGTTTTGTAGAACGTAGCGAGCATCTTGGGGTTCTCCATATACTGTAAGATTGCAACTCTGAGTATTCCTTACCACTGACTATTATTCCTATCCCAGGCATGGAAGTCTGCCTCTTCTCTATGCCAAGAGTAGGTATAAGGTAGATCGGGATCTACTGGTAGGTCTCTGGGAAATTTGCAACAGATCACAAATTATTTCTGACTCTCAACTGCTTTATAACAGCAACATATTCTTTGTCTCTCTAATGTTCTGCTCCTGAATGAAGAGAAGCCAGAAGGTGTAAGAAGAAAACCATACAGGACTAAGAATATGGTTCTTACAGTAAAAAGAGATTACTGGTTTAAGATAAATATACCAACCATATGCACTGATCTCTATTGTTACCACCATGAAATGGCCTGGCCTTTGGTAATCTTTAGACATCATTTTGATATCACAATTCGGCCCTGCTCAGCCACCAGCCAAGTGTTTGTGAGGCCACCAAACAAGCGCGAAGCTAGGCATGGCGATTATCTGCTGAGTCACATTTGTTTATACCAAGGCAAGCCAGAAACTGCCAGATTTGCTTTAGGGGACCTCCCGAAACAAACACCTTCATTACAGATGCGTAAAAACAAAGAGACCTCTGCCCCGAGAGGGCACCCTGGCGAGCTAAGTGCTTAACTGCCAAGCTAGCTGCATCTACATACTGGCTATACTATTGTCAATTCGGACCATAACTCAATCATGTAAATTCTGACCTTTTGGAGACATTGTCTCCAGCCCAAAACTCATTATTTTCGCCCAAGACCAGACTAGTCCATGGTCATTCTTTCCCTGATAAAACCCCCCAGTTCCGAGAGCTCCTCGGATCTCTCGCTGGAACACTCGGACTTCATTGAACTTCCATCCTGCCTTGCTGCTGCTTCTTCTGCAAGCTCCCCTCGGCCGCCACGCCAGTTTTCCTTCTCTCCAATTGGCTTTCTTCAGGACTGCGAGAAAGGTGGCGTATCACCCATTCCCCCAAACTCTCTTTCCATTTCTTATCTAGAAGTGAGGCTGTGTTTTCTTAATACTTGTTTAATAAATATTGTTAGTTTGAACTGTCTTGTCTGCTCACTGACCTGATACTGTATACATTGGGTAAAAGACTCCCGCTAAGTTATCCTGCCTCTCGTTAACCAAGAGAGTGCTCAAGTTAATTTTCCCCATCTTGGTTGTGTTTGTTTGGTTGTTTGGGCGCCCCTCCTGGGACCCCCAAGTCACAGAGTAACACTATATCTGACCCTCTTTGTAAGACACTATTTTATACTTGGTTCTTCTAGCACATCACAAGGTTCTGAGAAAAAACAAAGTCTAAACACATCAAGTCTGCCCATCTTTGCTCTATGCCATTGAGATTTTGTCCTTCCAAGGAATCATGTAAAACTGTTTGGGGTAGGAAGTCAACCGATGACTTCAAAGCATACACACACACACAACAAAAACATACAGGATTGACTATTCTTTAGATGGAAGTTTTGTATATGCAGTCTTTCTGGGCTCCAAATTTTGGAATACAATTCAGAATCAAGTAACATCTCCTCACTCGCAATTCTCTGAATCATCTTGGATTGCTTACACAAATTATGTTGTTTCATTAGTTTATCTGACAGTAGTCTGCCCACCAAAGCAGCTTCTTTAGGAAGAAAAATACAATTCCTTTTGCTTGCTTCCATTTATGTCAAGCTATAAATAATCTAGATCCATTCTATTCTATATATCCTTTTTATCCCTCGCCCACACACATAATGTTCTTCTAAACCCCCCATACTTTCAATGGGGGAGTTTAATTGGATTTCTGTAAGTTTGCTGTACTTGCATTATTCGTAGTTTTGTGAAAGATCTGGTTTTTCTGGTGGCAAAACCTGGACACTTCGTAAGCAAAGACGCATAAACATATAAACCTCTTTGCCCTTGCTGATGCAGCACTTCAATTACTACAGAAACACAAATAGGATTTGACAGATGAAACAGCAGCAGATTTTACCAGATATTTTCACAGTACCACTCACCCACATATTTCTCTGCAAGACACTGTTCATTCACCAGTCTTCCTCTACCTGGCATCTTGTATGGGGCAGTAAAATCCCATCATCCTTAACCAGGATAGGGGCTAGAGATGATGGAAGTCACCTATGTGTTACCTGGCAGAGATCTTGGGTCTATATACAACTGTGGGGTCCATTTTACATTCAAAAATATGGCTATACCTTAAAAAGTGTATCTACACTGCATAGTGATAGCAGCTTGATACCACTAACTCTCAGGGCTCCAACTTTCAGAATCCTGGGACTGGTAATTTAGTGAGGCATTTAGAATGCTCTTTCCTAGATTGCTCTGGCCCATTCCACTAAACTGCAGTCCTAGTGACATTTCACCCTATATATTTATATAATTATGACTACACTTTTAACTGCCACAGTTCCATTCTATGGAATCTTGGAATTTGTAGTTTAGGAAGAGGTATTTAAATGACTCTGTCAGGGTTCTCCAGTTCCTCCCTATCTACAAACCCCAAGATTTAACAATATATTGCCATGTCAGTTAAAGTATAATCTTAGTTCTATAATCATCTAATGTAAAAGTGCCCTTTGTACAATCTAGCAGAGAATTCTGAGTATTCAATAAGAATTCTGTAAGATTAAGCCATGACTGTTAAAGTGTTATCCAACTGTTACTCACTGGGTACTGTACATATCTACTAAGTCAGGGATGGAATCAAATAGCCTACCCCAGAAGCTGATGGATTGCAGCTCTGAGAATTCTTTTATTGGGTAAGTTGCTAAAACTGCTGAGAGATGCAGTTCAAAAAAATTCTGGACAGCTGCCTGATTCCCACCATGGTTATGTGATTTAGTTTCACACTTTATTAAAGTTAGCATGATTCTACACAATGCTTTAAGAACATCTGGAAAGTTGCCACACTGAACTTCACCCCACAGCTAAACTAAACATTATGCTGAAAGCACAATCACAGTTAGCCTATAAAGATCTGATAATTTATTTATAAGTTACATTTATATTCTGCTTTTCTTCCAGTGGCCTCAAGGTGTTCTACATCACCCTCCTCCTCCCCATTTTATCCTCCTAACAACCCTGTGAGATAGTCATTTGCACAGTCAAATCTATGACCAAGATTACCACACGAGTTTCACATCTCAGCAGGGATTCAAACCTGAGTCTCTCAAGTTACAGTCCAACACTCCAGACTGGATGCATAGTCCATACAGTTCTGTTCTAGTCAATTGCCAACTTTCCTCTTAATCAGACAACAAACACCTGGAACAATCTTAATAAGTAGCCCTGTTGGGGATAAAAAGTTTTCCAAGCATTTACTGTTTTATTTCTGATTTCTTAAGCAATTCTAAACAAGCTGTTCTGTCTTCTTACAAGTGTCAAAAGTCACTTACAATAAGTGACCGAGAACATGCATTTCTTCGCAGAAAGAACGTTAGAATGATCTGTTCTCTGTTCCTCTATCTTGTTCATGTTAAGCAACCCACACATATTTTCTCTCCCATTGGAAGCTCTATAAGAATCTTGACACTTCAATAAAGCTTTGCTCATCTGATCAGCCTACTGCTGCAGTCAAGCTGACAGCATGGGTTGATGCTCCCTCTTGGCCAAAAGCAATTTTGTGTGAGGGAGAGAGAGACTCTCCTTCCTAACCTGATTCAGGGCTCCTTTTCAATTCTGTGATTTCACCTTGGAAAAAAAGGTAGACTGGTATTTCTGTCATGTCTAACATAAGTAGCCCCATTGCTGAGTATGTTGTATGTGCCTTCAAGTAACTTGTTGACATATGGCAGCCCCATGAACTTCACAGGGTTTTCCTAGGCAAAGAATACTTAAGAGGTGGTTTTGCCAGTTCCTTCCTTTGAAATATAACCTACAGCACCAGGTATTCATTGTTGGTCTTCCATCCAAGTACTAATTAGGCACCCTGCTTAACTTCCAAGACCAGATGGGATCCAGTGCCTTTAGTGTATTTAGGCACTTCACAAATATTATGCCATCTACATGAGATGAAGTCATGATTGGAGAAATTCTTGCACCACTATCATAACATATGAAGGACAGACACTTGTTGCTGCTGCTGTCGTTATTGTGTTCCTTCAAGTCACTTCCAGCTTATGGTGACCGTAAAGCAAATATATCATTTCTGGGACTGAGAGTAAGAGATTCATGCAAGATCACCCAGTGGGTTTCCATGGCTGAGCACAGAATTCACCCCTGGTCTGCAGGATCATCGTACAACACTCAAATCATTATACCACACTGCCTCTTACTTTGTTCAAAAGTCTATCTTTCAGCCTAAACATGCTGAAAAATTAAGGAATCTTATGGCCACAGTCCTTTTTCACCTCCCTTCTTTGGCATACTCTGACACATAAGGCAGGTAAATTGCAAGGACAGCTGGATAATAGCACTTTGACTGGTACTTACCACTTGAAGTCATTTCTCTTCCATTGTTCTCTGAGTGGGAGAAAAGCTAAAAAACATTTCTTTTACAAACACAAAAAATCCATCAATGACCTGCTCTGGAAACAAAACAGTTTCCAAATGGTCTCCCACCAGAAGAACATCATGTAATAAAACCCTGAATAAAACTTTAAATCCTTAACTAACCCAATTAATTAATTCACCCAAACTAGGAAACAGTGCTTATCAAAGTTAGAACAGGCCATGAACTTAAACCATAATTTGAAGTACTTTGGAACAATACTGGCTTATTCTAGACCCGTGGTTCTCAACCTGTGGGTCCCCAGATGTTTTTGGACTTCAGCTCTCAGAAGCCCTGAGCATTGACCATAGTGGCTGGGGCTTCTGGGAGCTGAAGTCCACGAACATCTGGGGACCCACAGGTTGAGAACCACTGTTCTAGACCTATGTGTAGCTGGTTGAGATGCAAGAGGAAATTATAGAGCCACCAAGAGTAAAGGTTCACTTGGAAAAGAAACACCTGAGGTTGGGGGACACAGGTTAAAGAAACAAATCCATGACAGTCAAACCTGCAAATGGGGAGGGCTGACTGTCCAATGCTGTTTAATATTAGCAATTAACCTATTCATAATGTTGTAAATTGAATTTTTAAGTGTGCTAACTTTGGCTTGACTGTGCTGTCACTGAGAATTAGCACTACTCTTCCCCAACACCCATTTTTTGAATACAGCTTTCCAGCCAGGTTTCTTCTAAATATATTCCTTGGGAAGATTCGTGTACACCATAGCATTCTGTCAAAACACTACAATGCTCGCTGACTACCCACCCTCTGGCAAATTCATAGATGTCAGTATGGAAACATCAACAGCTCTGTGTGATTTGACCAATGCAAGAGGAGATTTCAAAGTGCTAGGAGAACATGTTTAGGGCAGTGTTGGAAAAATCCCAGAAGCTTCACTGCCAGTGCCTAGAAGTCTGTGGTGACACCTAGGAATTCTAGGACACCTTGAATTATATTTACTTATTTCACCCAGTCCCATGTAGCACTGGGAACAGAAAATCTGATATTGGTTTTAACATCTAGGAATTTAAAGTGTTTTTTTTTTAATGACTTCTGGATAAAGCCATTTTTGGCAAGCTGGTACAATCTCTTCCACAGTTTCTTCAAAAATGATAGTCATGGAGCATATTTTGTTTTTCACACTAAATGCCTTCATAATCACATACCATAAATATTGTATTAACCCTCACTCTCTTGTTAAAAATGACACACATTGAGGTGCATGACATTATCTACGAGCACTTCTATTCTCAACATAAGATTCTATTTCCCCTGGTGGCACTCACAATACCATACCAGGCAAGATCCATCAAGCTACAGTTGGGCTTTCTTTATTAAAATCAAATACTCATTTACTGAAATATGTATATCCCGCCCTACATTACAAGACCTCTGGGCAGCTTAAACAATTTAACATCTGAACAATAAAAATAACGTACACATTTTAAAGGATATTAACCAATGCAATAAATTTAAAATTAGAACAGTTTAGAACAATGCACGTAAACAGATCTGGATGAAAACAATAGCCCCAAAGGCTTTCATATAAAGAAAGTCAAGTTTTAATTTGGTGCCAGAGTGAAGCCAATACTGATGCCAATTGGGCCTCCAAGGGGAGAGTGTTCCACGACCACAGCAGAGGAGGCCTTCTTTTATGTCCTCACACCACATTCTTTCTCCCACTGTGGGGAGATCGCTACCAGAAGGCTTCTCTTCTCTAGTAGACATACAGAGGGAAAAGCACCCCAACAGACACCAATGTTCTAATCCTTTCAGAGAGAGCCAGTATGGTTAGTGGTTTCAGCATCAGACTATGACCCTGGAGACCGGGGTTCGATTCCCCACTCAGCCATGGAAACCCACTGGATGATCCTGGGTATGAAACACACTTTCAGCCCCCAGAAAACCCCTTAATATAGTCGTTTGAGGGTTGCCATAAGTCAAAAGTAACCTGAAGGCACACAACAACAACAAGCTTTTTAGACTTTACATTTTTTCCAGAATGCTGGTAATATAATATAAGAAGAGGTATTCTAGACAGGATCAAAGGTCTATGCTCATACAGCAGACGTCCAAACACCTCCAGGAAGTTGACAGAAGGGCTGGACTCCTTCACACTCATGCTCCCTAGCAACTGGTACTGAGAGGCATACTTTCTCTGATACAGGAAATAGGAGACAACCACCATGATGAACAGCCACCAAAAGCCTTATCTTCCATTAATTTCTCCAATCCCCCTTCAGAGTCAGCTGAGATGGGTTGCCACATCTCAAGATAGTGAATTTCATAATATGATTATATCATGGGAAGGAAACCTGCTGAACCCAGAGACTGGCCGAAAAGAACGACCTGATGTAGAGGAAGCTCCACCATAAAGTCCTTCATCTCCCGCATCCTGCTCATTGTCCTGATCAGGCAGATGAGCAGAGTGGGGAAACTATTTAGCTCTTTCTATATTTAATATTCTGCCTCCCTCTTAATATGGGAACTCGGCTGGCTTACAGTGTAATCCTTATCTCTGATTGCTGATTGGAGATAACACAAGAATTCTTGCCCTGCCCTGCTTACTTTCTTAGTGGGATAGATGAACAGTTAATTTTTCCCATCCCAATGAGAGACTTCACTATTATGGAAGAAGGAGATGTCTGATTCATGCTTGTCAGGAAAAAAAATTAGATGGCAGGCTTTCCAGTCAGGAAAAATACATATTCAGCTCCCTTTGAGGGATCTGGCTAAAAATGCATATATGTGCACCCACACCCCTAGCAAACTATCCTTTCACACACAGGATTTTAATCCAACTTCTATCAAATGCAGCATTTCACAAACCATTCTTACAATTGACACACAAATGAATATGTCTTTCTATGGTTAAGGAAGAAAGTGATTTTTTTACATTGTACCTGGTTCACAGGGAGGCCAACTGTTGTCTATTGCATTAAGTTCTTCAGCCTCCAGTTGTCTGTATCTTTCAACATACTCAACTCCAGCACTCTTCTTACCAGGTATCCTAGGGGCAGAAACATAAAACAAATTCTTATTCTATAAACACAATAAAAAAAGAACATATTTCTTCATGATAACTCCTTCAATATATAATTCTAGATAGGTAGGCCCAAGTTAGTCTGGAGTGCCTCTTTTATTCAGCTTCACCCTGCCCCAGTTCTAATTATTATATTTTCTGAACAATCAAGCATTTGAGCTCCCACAGAGACTAAAAAGTCTAGAAATTACAAGATAATAAACTTTCAATAAAGCCCAGTGAAACAGCTGAAAGTAATAAGCAAACACTACAGTTACTTAGGTAACATGAAAGCACAGCACTTCACAATGGAACAAATAAAAAATCAATAGTAACAAAGGGACATGGAGGATGCTTCCACTGCAGATCTTGCAAACTACTTTTTCAGATTACATCTCTCAGAATTCCCCGGCCAGAACAACCACCATGTTGTACAATTTAAATCCAAAAAGTAACTTTTTCCAAGGTCTGCCCTCTTGTATCTTTAAGTCTAGTAGATGATTTGATGACTGCAATAGAGCCCAGATTCCCTCCTAACAGTTAACTTTATACCCGACCATCACATTTTAAAAGAAAAATATGTTTTAACTTTCAGGTACATTATTTGATTCAAACACCAAAACATAATTGTACTAATCACCAGTTCTTTGATGAACTTAATTTTCCAAGGTGATTGGGCTTTTATCAATTCAGACAATTCTAAATTTCCACTAGTTCTTAGGCACATTTTTGTTTTGTACATCCTAGCTGTAATAGTTATTAAACTCTGACCAAAGAAATAATGTCAAATTAATGAAAGGAAAGCCTGTCTGTTCTTCAGAAGAAGTATTACTGGAAGGGAAAATCTGTTTCATACTAGAAATAATTGGCACATTGATACTAAACACTTTCACAACACCACTGAGAAGGTTAAGCTTCAAATAAATTAAGAGAGAGTCTTCTTTGACTTCAAGCTACAAAATGACCTTGAAAAGCCGATGCCACCAAAAGGAAAAATAAATCCATGTAGATGAAGCCCCAAAGAAACTATAACACAGACCGTACACTTAACACGCATGCATACACTTAGTGACCAAGAAAGCAGAGACAGACACTGTAAAGATCACCATTTTCAAACATGCTGAACTGTAATTTTTCTATAATGTGTAAGATCTGCAACAAAATCTTATAATCCAGAGTATAGCTCTTCAGGATTTCCACCACCATCCCTTCCCACTTTCCATTTCAATCCCCACAACAATCACATCAGAATTCCAAAACAAGGCACAATTTGTCTGCACTGAGAAAAACAGATTCGCTCACTTAAAGAGTTTTTTTCTTCCTAAAGATAATCTATAAACAGTAGGGTCCCTCAGTTCTCCCAAAACTTCCCTTTTGTGCGTAGGTAGTGATGTTTTGGCTCCATGGGTAAAGTCAGCCAAGAGTAAAGGAATTACAAGATAAGTAATCATAAATACAAAATTCAAGTAAGTACTCCAGGGAAGACTGTCAGGAAAATATTGTTAAAAAGCCAAATAACAAACCTCCCAAAAGACAACTGTCAGCCATTTAGGGCATCATTAATACTTTATCTATTACAATCCATGTGCCTCCCTGAAGCATTCCCCCAGACACACCCACAGATTTTGCTAGCCTCTGCACTCAGCTCAAACCCCCACTATGTAGGATTCTGCACTAAAGAATCTCCGAAGACCATGAAACAGTATTTCCTTTAAAATTCTCATCCAAAAATTGCAAGACTTGATGGCCCCAGTTTACAAGGAACCACAGTACATGATGCTCTGCATGAAGCTGGACAGTGATGCACAGACACCTATACACTGCAAAGTACACAACAATATATATGTGATAATGTACTGTGTGTACAGCAGAGAAGGAAACTATGTAGCTCTCCTAATATTGTTGGATTGCAAATCCCAGAAGCCCTAGCCAACATAGCCAATTGTGAGGGCATGTTGGGAATTGCAATTCATCATCATCTGGAATGCCATATGATTCCCAACCCTAGTATGCAGCAAAATATATCCAGTCAGGGCAGCATGAAGTATCTCCTCAGAGCATGTGCAGAGTGGTGACAGGGCAGTGATGTCCAACTGCAACCAAGCAGCTCCAGGCAGGTTAAAAAAGTTCCACAGACACAAAGAGATAAGGGCTATTTAGCAAAGCACACTGAGATAAAAGTTAGGGCTTCTGGCAGCATACTAAGAAGCAATAAGCAAGACAGGAACATAAATCAGCATGGAAAAAATAGACCAGCAGCATGTCTGGATACATTCCACAAATTAGCCCTTAGAGCAGCATGATCACCAGGAATAGACCTAAATGGTGAATTGCAGCGCCATACCTAAGCCTTTTTAAGGGCTTAACCAAACTCCAGACCCTATGTGACGATCCAATTACATTTACAGCATGCAACCTTGTCATATTGGTGCTTAGTGATGAGGCAAGACCTTCTCAAAACATTCTTTCCAGCTGCACTCAAGGCCACATTACCTCATTCCTGCCATCCACTTAGAAAAACCTTTTCCACACTCACATCGAAACCCTTGACATCGCCCACATGCAAAAAACATTGTGTGTAAGTATCAGGTACATATTGATAGAAACTTGTCTGCCTTCCCTGACAACTAGGGTGATGCTACTATTTCCACTATTAGATACTAATAGTACACATTTTTAACAACATTGCGTCATTACATTACATTACCTGGGATCAGGTACCGGTGGCTGAGGTTGGAGAAGCAGGTATATTAAATATATTAAATATTATATATATAATAAATTAAATTTCACAACCAGGACATTTTACAACCAGGATTTTCAAAGAGGTTTCCCCCCTGTTTCCTTTTCTAACAACAATGATATGGAGTAAGAGCCCACAACAGATCTACTAACACTCAGAGGCTTCAATTTAAAAAATAGAGATGGACAAACCATTCTTGCATGGCACTGTCAACATACAAGATGCTGGTCTCAACCTATAATGTCTCAGTAACATAAAGTGACAGAGCGTTAAGTAAATCAAGCAATGCATGGGAATTTAAGTAGAAAAAATAAGATGTACCAAAGCTACTACAAATTGCGCTCTGAACACAAGTGCTTGTGACAGCATCCCTTCTTCCACAAGCCTGAATATTTCTGAGTCCTTTGTTTTTCCACTTTAATACCCCATTTTCCACTCCTACATCAATTTATTTTTTTTGGAAGCAAGGACTAAGATTCTTTTAAAACTTGTGTCAACCACAGTCAGCCACAGAGAGTGTGCCTCCATCTGTGTGGATTCTTTTACAAGCCACTCTCCTTACTTAAGTAGCAGTGTCTCTCCTTTTCCTCATTTCTTACAGCTCCTTCTGCTGTCATTTTTGATGGACATAACTACACACTGTGCTCAACACAAGACTTTTGCTGAAAATGGCAACTCTATGTCAAGTTCCATCCCCACTTACCTGTGTTATCATAAAAAAAAAAAAACAGGAATGGAAAATACACAGACACAGATGCCAGGTTTGCATGGAACAGTACGCAGTTACAATCTGCACTATAGAATATTACTTTATGCACATCCTGTCTTTTCCCTTAAGACTCAACATACTTCACAAAAGAAATACAAATAAAAATGCATGTGGATAGAGGCACATAAAAATTAAATTATTTTTATTGATTAAGTGCTGGCTTGTTTGTCTGTTTGAATCCATCCTCACAAGCATGTGGTTTGTTAGCCTGCCATATAGCACAGTTAGAAGGTACATCTTACAGCGGGCTTACCAACTCTGGCCAGCATCATATTTATGGTCACTAATGACCAAACATGACCCCAGAAATCTACATTTGCAGCCTGTTAGGATTCTGACCAAAGGGTTTCTAAGGTACTGGGCATCAGGAAACTGGGAAATTACATCTGCAGTGCTCTCCCATTAACAGGACATCTGGAGAAAAGCAACTATGGCAAGACCCTGAAGGGCCTCTACATCTGCCTGTTCTTGATGCTCTCACAATCAGAGAAATGCTGTAGTTTCCTAGTTTCCTAGTGTCCCAGTCTCCAGCACCTAAAAAACCATTTGGTCGAAGTGCTGCCTGGCTGAAATTCTGAGTTCTGGAAATATCTCCAGGCATACCTAGGATAGTGAAGACTGGTTGTCATAGTTATGTTGACAATACAAGATCTTGACCAATGGCTCATTTAAGCCAAGGTTTAATCAAAGCCACCTTGAATCCCATCTTGAGAGAAAGGCAGGGTATGAATTCAATAAATTAAATGAATAATAAATAGTTTGTTGTTACATTTGAACACACAGTTGTGGCTGGCTCCTGGCCAGATACCTAACTGCTTTCTCTGGAACAGGAACTGACAAAGGAGGGAGAAAAACAGCTAAGAAAAGGGGAAACGGGGGATTTGGAACAGTTCAACCAAGTATAAAATCAATGCTACCCAAAGCAGTGGTCCCTGGACAAGTGCTGGTCCCTGGACAAGTGCTGGTCCCTGGCAAGTTTCCAGGAAAGAAAAAGAACAACTGTACCCAATGTGCATACATAGTCCTGTTCCCACTTTTGGAAAATCCAGTACAGCACTTTTCTTCTCAAAACTGTGAGGGGCCTGCACAGCTGCCCAAACCTATCAGATTATTACAAGGGAATAAGTCAATGTGGGACTTCCATTTTCAGCATCAGTGTTGTATTAAGTAGAACATGCTGTCACACTCCAACCAACACACGTGTACTGTAATTCACACAGACCTGAAGACAGCTGAAACTTCATTGTGAGCAACAGAAAGCACGTAAGCCTCAATGAAAGACTTTCAGATGCTTTCAGAATCCTGCTGAGATTTCTTAGTTAGATATCTATAGTCCAGTTTTCCCACAGAGACAGCACAAATCTTCAAACACAAGTCTGTTGCATGACAGGGCACACTTTACCAGTATTTATCATAATTCTTACGAGACCCCTTGAATTGAGGCTTTGAGGATAAAATAGAATATAAATAAACATAATAACATTCCAGTATGGAATGCAGATTGTGAAGAGAGAAAATTCATTCTCATATTTCTCTCTCTCCCTCATGTTAATACTTAAACACAGAGATATCCAATGAATGTGAATGGTGGGATTTAAAACAGACAAAAATAAGCACTTCTCCACATAGGGTTACAGTTAAACAAGATGTAGTGATGGACACCAACCTACACAGCTTTAAAAGGGGATTAGACAAATCCATGAGTTATAAAACTCTCAGTGGGAACAAATCACAGTGGCTATTTATTGCCTCCACTATCAAAGGTATTATGACTCTTAGGATGAGTTGCTAGGGAACACAAGTGCTCTAATGCATTCATGTCTTGCATGTGGGCTTCTCCTGGGCACCTGGTAGACAACTGTGGGCACTGAAACACTGGACTGGATAGGTTTGGGTCTAATCCAATAAGGTTATTCTTGTGTTCACTGGCTTTACACTAACATTACACACCTTACATACTATGAAACTAAGACCTGTGGTGGAGAGATTGATAGGTCAAGGACAGAGAACCTGTGGGCCACCAAATTCTGTTGTACTGCAACCCCTGTCATTCCCTGCTATGCTAGCTGAAGTCAATGGGAGTTAGTCTCCAACAACAGATGTTCCCAACTTCTGACATACTATAGGCTTGCTTTAGGGTTGCCATAAATTAGAAACTACTTGAAAACACACAACAATAACAATCAGCAACCTGCCCTTCCTGTATGAAGCTAGGCCAACTCACAATTTGCATACACAGAAACCTAAACCCAGTTGATAATCCCAACTAGAACAGGCCCAATGATTCAATGGGGAAGCTGGTTAAGTCAGCAGTTAAGTAGGTGCCATTAATTCAGTGGGCTCACCTTCACTTTCCTTCACTGACCATCAGGTTTCACATGAACCACATGAATCTGCTTGCAGAGAAACACTACTCACATTCATTCATAGAATCACAGAGTTAGAAGGGGCCCAACAGGCCATCGAATCCAACCCCCTGGAAATCCAGCTAGAGCATCTCCAGCAGACCGCTGTCTAGCCCCTTTTCAAAGACATCCAGAAAAAGGGAATCCCACACCACTCTAGGTGCTTGGCTCCATTATCAAACCACTCTTACCATCAAGAAGGTTTTTCTAGTGTTCAATTGAAATCTAACTACCTGCAACCTAAAACCATTAGACCTTGTCCTACCCTTTGGGGCAGCAGAAAACAAACCTGCCACCACCTCTCTGTGACAACTCTAGATATTTAAAGCGGGCAACCATGTCACCTCTTAGTCTTCCCTTCACCAGACTGAGCATGCCGAATTCCCTCAATTATTTATTTTGTTCTCCATACTTCTTATCATCCTCCTTGCCCTTCTCTGAAAACCAACAGATCAGAGATGTTTTCCCTATAGTACACAATATGGAAACTAGACAATATGGTCAGATATTCATATTCCCCCTGTCACCTACTTCAGCAGATGCTGAAAAAGACTGAGAAGAGGAGACTTCAGTCAATACACCCACTACTAAGTTCACAAGTCCTTCAAGCTGGCAAACAGACATTTTAAACTGTAAGGCACTTAAACTTCATTTTCTGACACAGGTTAAAATGGGAGCAGGCAAGGAAGAGTTAATATGCATTAATTCAACAAGCTTAATGTTTCACCGTATTAACTAGTATGAAACATTCATTTTCAGAATATCAAAGCTTCAGGCTTTACATTTATAACTACTGAAGATGGTGCAGACTCTGGGGAAAAAAAGAAAGGAACATAACCTAAATTCTGCACCAAGATAGAGCCTGTTTCTATCCAGGTAACAAGCTACATACAGCTTGCAAAGTCTGATCAACCTTACTGCACTTCAGCCTCCTCTTGGCCTTGCAATGTATCCCATAAATTTTCCCTGGTAGAAATACTACTGACCATTTGTCTTCCAAATTATCTTCCTCTAATGGATTCTGACCTTTGTTTGCCTCTTACAGCTGTTCTTCTCATTTTTACTCCTTGATCCAATCCTTTGTTCTATTCTCCTCTATTCTCCAGGAGACATCCTGCTGAAGAGACATCCTCCTTTTCTGATTGCAGCACGTTTTTAAGTGGAGAACATGAGAAGCTGATTTTTCACCTAAACTTCAGTGGTTCTCACCTAAACTTCAGTGATTCTCAATCTTCAGCCTGCCAGACATTCTGGACTTCAGGTACCAGATTCCTTGACCACTGCCCATACTGGTTGGAATCTAGGAGTTGAAGGCTCAAAATGTTGGCTAGGGCAAAGGTTGAGAATCACCAGCACACTTCATTCTACCATTTCATTTCACTTTGTAGATAAACTGAGTTCTTGTTTAATTTCAACCTTCTAGCTTTAATATCACCAACACATTGTGGAAATGGAAGAGGAAGAGAGCACTTCTCAATAATAATGGCATGGTAACACAAAAATGTAAAGCAAAAACCCAAGCATTCATGCAAAACAGATAACTTTGCCAAGCCTTACACTGTAGCCTGAATTATACAAATACAGCATATAATTACGGAATACAGAATAAAAGAAGATTAGTAAATGGTTATCCCATTTTAGAGACAGGCAATATCATGCTGAAATGTGATTTGCCCAAGGATGTCAAACACATAAATGTCACAGAATTCTTGAGCATAATAATCCACTAATGTCCCACCAGGCAGCCAGATATTCCACAGTAGAACCACTGAATCTAATGTGTCCCTAATTAACAAATACAAATCTCAGGAAATCCCAAAATATATCACCATCAACAGCATTGAAAACTACTGAGAGGTCCAGAAGAATTCGCAGGCTCTTGATATAAATCAACCATCAGGGCATCCAAAGCAGTTTGTGTGGTAAATCTGGGCTGGAAACCAGATTGAAATCAACATCCTAGGGATTCGCAACACCAAATCCAAGACAGTCTTCATCAGCTGAGTGAGACTGTCATGCAGCAGTTTGGGAACAGTGTGGGTAGCAGATTTAGAAAATCCCCAGTTTGACCATATCAACAATTAATCTCATGAGTCTGAATTTCCTGCTGGTCAAAGATCTAGCAGTGGAGATGCAGTTCTTGCAGAACACTAGAATATACCTTACAATAAGCCTAGACTGTTTGTGGGTCAAGAAGTATTCATACTGTCTAGTGCTGAACACAGACGGTTCCGTGCTGATCATTTTGTAGATAAACTGGGAACGCTACGAACTGAGACAAACAGATTTGCATGATCAGGGAATGCTAGAATTGCAGGACTATGTAAGAATCTTCTTTTAAAATACCACAGATTGCTGGGGTTCTCAATCAAACACCTTCCAGGTATTTCAGCTTTCAGTTCTCAGAAATCTCAACCTAAGGCCTTGCTGAAGTCCAAAATACCTGGAGCACTAAAGGTTGACTAAAATGAACACAGTTTGTTACAGGGCTGAGTTCTTAAAATTCCAGTTTTTCTAACTTAAATGAGTCCCACGAAAGAGTAAAGCCCCAATCCTATTAGATTTTCATAGGTCAGAAACCAGACTACAAGAGGAAGCAAGCCCTTCCCCTTCTACCACGCCATTATCAACTGCAGTGTTTTAAAGATTAGGTTTTGCTTTAAAATCAATACATAAGATACACATCCCTTGCATCTAAAAAAATAAACAAAACAGCACCCCTTGGCAGAACAGAGTCCTCTAAAAGGACAGACTCAGATTTATACCTAAAACCCCCTGCAGCCCCCCAAAAAATGAGATGGCCATCAACTTAACCTTGTCAGTCAGCTGTCAAGTCCAGACTTTCAGTTAGATGCCCAAAGGAGCTACAGCGCATAGCTAAGTCATGTCAATCACAAGCCCTAACTATGACTGTTCGGGGTCATCCTGGCATAGAAATTTATTGAAGAGTTGTCATGGCTCTGGAAATAATTAGTCCAGTGAATCTTCAGTTCTTAATTCATGGGCCACCAGTATTCTGGATGGCACTTGGCAAGAACACAGACGAAAATGCTGAAGGCTTTCCATAAACACAGACAACTGCCAAGTTAAAATTCAGCTCCTTTTGCCTTCTCATACAGCTGCACTGAACATCCAGGTTAAAGGGAGAAAAGAAATCTGAACAAATTATTTCCTAAAAAATTGCTGTGATCTCAGAGCTGCCATTCCACCCAAAGCACTTGCAGACTCTTACTAGCAAGAGGGAAGCCAACCACAGAGTCAGTTTTCAACTCTTCTTCTGTTCTGCAGAGTTCTTTATTCATTTATTATTTAATTTACTTAATGTATCTCCTGCTTTTCTTTCAATATGGGACACAGGGTGGATCCCAGCCCATATTAAAACAAAATACAGTGGCCCCTCCATTTTCATGAGGGCTTGGGGTGCAAATCTCTCGCAAAAGCGGAAAATCTGCAAATAACTTCCCCCCACTCCCACTTCCATTCCCGTCCAGGGCTCTCCCTTCCCCTTTCCATGCAAAATAGAAGGGGCGAGAGGAAACTTGATGCAAGCTTTCCTTTCCCCCTCTGGAGCCCTCCTCTTCTCATGCAAAACAAAAGGGAAGGAGGGTCCGGGAAGCCTCATGTGAGTTGGTAAAATGCACTGGAATGAGAAGGGGAGCTTTGGAGCAGGAAAGGAAGGCTCATGTGAGGCTTTCCACACACACTCCTTCCCTTCTGTTTTGCCTCAGCATACGTTCTCTAACCCAGGGCAAAATGCATGAGAATGGGAGGAGAAGGGCTGCACACCCACAAATAATAAAATTCATGAAGGTAAAACTGACCAATGTTGAGGGAAGACTGTACAGCTTTAAAAAATAGTAAGTTTTAAAGCTTCCTTAAAGCTACCCTAATAAAACAGCTCTGATTTAAAACACTTAAAACATTTAACATTTAGCAATGAGAACAAAACTACACCATTCTTTTGTGCAAAAGACTCTTTTACAATAATCAACAACCACTTAATTCTCTAACAAAAAGGCTTTGCCTGCAGGCGGAAAGCAAGTACAGAAGGGGAGCAATCTAGCATCCTATGAGAGGGAATTCCATAACCTGGGAGGAGGCACCAAAAATGGCCCCTTCACATGTCCTCATCAAATGTGCATGTGACAGTGGAGTGACTCAGAGAAAGCTCCCCCTCACCCTACCTTAAGATTCAGGAAATATTATATCATTCCCTATATAATATTTCCTGAATGATCTTTTGGATGTTTTTAGCAAGCAGTTTGCACTGCAAGCAATAAGAAGGAAATGGGGTTAGAACCCCTCTGAAGTCCACATTTCTCTTTGTCTTAGAAGAAGGTACAGTTGTGCAATATGCGTTCTGCAGTTCCCATGTGTCCACACCTTCTCCATCCTTGCCCATGTCCAACATACCCCTTTTTGCAATTCTCCAAGGCCAGAAAGTTCCAATCTCAGGAAGAAGCTAAGTGGAAACCTCCACTCACTTCGGGTGGGAAAGAGTATCCGAGATTAGCTCTCCCCCATCAAAGATGACAGTCATTTACAGAAAAATAAAATGGAAAAAAAAGATGTCAGTCATTGAAAACCATGAAGATGGATTTCTGAGCCATCCTATGACAATTTTCCTGGGACCACAGGACGATAGCCTTAGTTGGGTCTTCTTCTGAAAGCTCTCCTATGAGGGCATCAGAACAAGAGTTCGCTCAGAGCTAGGTGAACAGGATAAATGGTTGGCAAAACCAACTGGGCAAGAACTAGAAAATATTTGATCGGTATACTAAGGCAGGCTCCCCCCACTTGACATCCTCCAGCGGCGGTGGACTATAACTTCCACTTTTCATAACCAGCACAGCCACAAAAAGTTGTAGTCCACCACATCTGGAGGGGGCACCAGGCTGAGGAAAGCCGCCTTAAGAGTCTCAGACAGAGGTCCTTACATCGCTTGCCACCTAATCCTTTTATCTGGAAATGTTTAAAACTGAAATTGGGGATTTCTGCATGCAACGCATGTACCCAACCAATGAGCAATATTCTACCCACCCTTTTCTCCCAAAACGAGCCCTAGTTGTGTTTTTTTCAAACCAGACCAAATGAACAGCTATAATGAGTACCAATGGAACATCTACTGATGCGGTATGAGTGAATATAAATGTCTTTTAAAAGCTACAAAGATAAGTTTAAGCAGCCAGCTGACAAACTGATACGAATGCAGGCTTATGTAATTAAATGGGCCAGCTCTACTTACTGTTCCAGATAAAATAAAAATCAAACTTAATACTTCAGGCCATGAGTCATTTGCCAGCTGAGATAAAGTTTTCTTCCTGATCTGCTACTGAGAGCAGCAATTTCTTTGAAACAAAGAAGATACACCATATCACAGAAGATACTAACATGCCTGTCCAGAGATGTCAAAACATCTGATCACCAACATTTTGCTAATAAAAAAACAGCTAAAGCACACATTGGATAATGGTACACATATTCACAGATCTCTGGAGTCTCACGGAAGGATAGAGAAACTATATTCCTTAAGATCACAAAATAACACTGGTAGACTGCACAAAACAGCACTTACTCTAAGATTCCTCCTCGTTGAGATGACATAACATCATACTTTTCCCCCCAAAAGTTGTTAATTACATGGAAAAGCAAATACGGTATAACAGCCAGAATATAAGGATACAGCTAAGTGGCTCAGGTTCAAATTTCCAATCATCACAAAGCTTAGAAATGTTACTATTTTGGCTACAGTTTGGGCTGAGGAATTCTGGTTGCTAGAGTCCAACAAAGTAACTTTCCCAGGGTCTAGCTTGCTGAAAGGATGAACCACAGGCACTGCCACACACACCTCCTTAGGAAAACAGAAGACAAAATATGAGTCAGTTAATGAAATCTCTCATGTCACTATGCTTCTTAAATGGCAGATGCTAAAAAACAAAGAGCAGGAGGTTACCACCATATTGATCTGAACATGCAAAGACTTCTAGCTAGAAGACAATGTTGAACTGGATAGAAAGCCAATCTGATCCAGAAAGTTCGTTCTTATGCTCATGTATGCAAGAAGAACTTGGATGAACAATCTAACTCTAAAATGAAGAAAATTAAATTATGATTCTGAGAAGTTGCCTTACACTGACTTGGTCTGTTCTTAATATCAGTATGTTTGCACAGGACAATAAGCCATGATTTGTGATAACCATGGTCTGTTGCTTAAGTTACAAGTTAACGGCAAAACTAAAACCAGTCAATCAACCACTTAGCCATGGGTTCCAAATGTCATTTGTGCCTAGCCAACAGACCACAGCTTGTTAGGAGAGATGAGCTTGGACATCACAACCAGCCAGGTTTCAATACAAGTCAGTTTCTGTAATAGTTTCCTAGCCTATCCTGGAAATGACCTTGGGGCTTTTCACATGCTGGGCTGCTAATCATTTTTTGTTGTGTGTATTCAAGTTGGTTCGGACTTATGGTGACCCTACAGCAAACGTATCACAGGGACTTCTGGGGCTTGATTGTGTATGATACGCCCGTGGTCACACAGGGGGTTTCCATGGCCGAGGGGGGAAATCAAACCCTAGTCTCCACGGTCGTTATTCAACTTTCAAGACGCTACACTGCACTAGCTCTCACTAGTCATGATACCTCCTCCTAACCTACAAACTCTTGCAACCTCAAAAACATTCTTCTATTAGGATGCTTTCCCATAGGTCTAGGATACTCTTGGTGACAAATGGACCTAAGGCCATAAGCATATTGGTCTTGACTGTATGAAATAACCTTACAACCAAGATTAAGCATGTATCTGCACTATTGTTTCTTCTTTTCTGAAACTTTTCTTTCTTTATTTTCAACAAAAAAACCCTCTGGTTAAAAAATCCAGTAAGTATTTGTTTTTATTGTAACACTTTTTCTTTTTTTGTATAACGCAAAACCTTTGTGTTGAGCAGTTTAGAAACTATAAATGAATAAATGAAAGCTTGTTTGACATCTTACTATCTATCTGCATGGGAAAATGTATGGGGGAGGATACAAAATCCAATTTTCCATGAAGAATTGGTGCTTACTGTAACACAGCAATTCAGTCAAACTAATACCTTCTCTCAGATTATAAAAACGCTATATCTCCTTTATGTTATTCACAGTGGTAAGGAGGAAGAGGAGAGGAATGTCAGGAATTTGTAATTGTCTTCCAGGCTAAATACATTTTCAAGCAAGTACATCTCTCACTAAATATTTATATTCCAAAATTTTACCCAGTTATCTTGTGAGATACACACACACACATATATATGTATATACGTATATATATATATAAAAATATTCAAGGCAGTGGCCTAAATAAAATTGTTAGCCGCAACTAGAATAAACCCATTGAACCAATGGAATTTATCTACTGATTCACTAGATCTAATTCAGTCTAGGACAAGCAATTGGATTTAAGTCACTGTCTTTACTTTCTGATGCTATTTATTTTTCAAAAATTTACACTAACAAGAGTGCAGTGACCTGGCAACTACAGAAGGGAAGAGGTCACATAGAACATTTTAATTTCAGCTGAAAATCTGCAAAGGCAGCTTTGTCGTTATACGTCTAGTTCCTTCCCTCCTTTTTATTGCACTATATACAATGCAATGTGAAAACCTTCCAAGTGAGGATGATTAATAGTGACACCTGGATTTTTCCAACATATAAGTAATATCAGCTTTAATAATAACCACACACGTCACCTTTTATATTGCTTGACACCCACACCAGACCTGCACGACCATTTTTTTACGACCATTCAACACAAAAAGCTTAAAAAGGAAGGGGACTGACCAGAAGAAACCAATTCTTATTAAAGAGAATATCGTCACTGAATATTACAAAAGGAAGAGGAGAGAAACCTGAACAGACTGGCTGTTCAGGTTTATAACAAATAACAAAATACAAGGAAAGGCAAAATTGCTCTTTGAGATGCTCTGTATGAACAATGTACAGCAAATCTGGAAGTGAATATTCCTGACACATTCTCCACACAAGGTTGGCTTATTACTGATGCAATTGAAACAAATGCTTCAGGGCCCTTGGTATCTAAGGACCCCAGGAAGCTGCTGACACTATATACACATATGCTTCTTGCACTGTGATGCTACCAAGAGGGAAATGCTGCTGGAGGGAAAATGGCTCTAGTTCTCCCCCTATCCATCTCAATCTTCCCAAGGATTGGTAGGGTTCCTTAAGCACCCCATCCCCATTTCTGAGCTGTAGAAGAGGCAGAGGGTGCATGTGGGTTGCCACTGATACTCGGCCACATCAGGTGGGGTACCTGCAGGAAAGATGCTCAGTCTTCCCCTGCCCTGAGCTTGAAAGGAATTAGCTTTGGCCACAAGGAGGGCATTTCTTGCCCTGCAACTCTGTAATGGCCTGACCACCACAATGCAAAACCTGCTCCTCAATGGGGGAGCTTACACACATGCCCAAAATGACGGCTGCTTATGGAACCACCTTAATATGACCTTTGTTCTTGCGTGGTTCCAAGTCATTTCCAACTTACAGTGACGCTATCACAAGATTTTCTGGGGCTGAGAGTATATCTGGGTTTCCATGGCCAACTGGGGAATTGAACCCTGGTCAATCCACTAGCCACGCTGACTCATATAATAAAGCCGTTGTTGTTGTTGCTGCTGCTGATATTGTGCGCCTTCAAATCATTTCCAACTTATGGCGATGCTAAGGTGAACCTATCACAGGGTTTTCTGGGAGCTTTATCCCCACTCAAATCAAACAGCCAACATAAGCTAAGTCATATTTAAACAAAAGGAATTAGGAAAGACTCCAAAAGACAACTGGAATCTGGATATTCGAAGGGACCATTGTTCTCTCACAATTTTGCATGCAGATGGTCCCAGTTCTCCAGCACCTTGAGTAAAAAAGTAAGGGGTAACAGCACAGCAGTCTGAGTGTTCAGCTATGATTCCAGGAGACTAAGGTTCACATCTCTGATCAGCCATGGGAACCATCTGGGTGGCCTTGGCCAAGTCACACTCTCTCAGCCTTAGAGGAAGGCAACAGCAAACCTCCTCAGAATAAACCTTGCCACAAAAACATAAAGATAAGGTTGCCATAAGACAAAGGGAACTTGAAGGCATACAACAATTGCGAAGACTCTACTCAAGAACAACTACAAATCAGAACAGACAACAATGAGCTACATAACAGACTGAACTAGTATAAGGCAGCCTCTACGTGCATTCACTTCCTAATTCTGTCCATTAGATGTGATTTATATTGCTTTATTTTTTTTAAAGCAAGTTTCTCACGGTTTGTTGGGAGATGCTAAAGAGGCAAGCAGCTCCTTTAAATACCTTCATCACGTTTTTTTTTAAAAAAAACCTTCACAAACCTGCTAACAGCTGTGGACTATAAATAAGAACTGTGCAAATGCAAAGAGATTAATTTAATCAGGGAAAGTATAGTCTAAGAATCTCTCCCTGTAAAGTGCCTTGTAAGTAGACTTCAACTGGCATAAATCCAACTGAGATGAGCTTTCACAAGGCTTTGTTGTTTTAAAATGTGCATCTGTGACTAGGTAAACACAGTGGCTGAATTCAAGCTCTTTTCCATTCCCCTTCTTCCTCTCTCCATGTCTAACAGGAGGAACAACCCCCCCCAACACAGCATCAAAATGGCCTCAAAGTTTAGTTCGACAACGAAAGCAACGTGGTTATTTTTAGAGCACCACAGGCATTAAAAAAAATACAGCACTAAACTGTGACCTACAGCTATGCACATCCAAGCATCACATCATCCAAGCGACAGTCTTAACTTTAGCTAGGAGCACATCTGGCATGACTTTCAGAGTATCGTTATTCATCTGGGTACCAACAATACTTTCGGACGCATTTAGCAGCTCTAACAAGCTTCTGAAATAATCATCTTTGCCTTGAAAATAAAATCCCTCGTATACAGGAGAAACTACAGCTCCAGGCAAAAACTCATGTTCAAAAGGTAGAAACCCAGAGTGGACTTGTAGAAAGAATTTCCTAAGGATGCACTTCCAACTGTGTGCTACTGTGTGCTATCTACAGTGTTCTTTAAACTGAGAAGAATGAGGAATACTTGTCTCTTTTTCAGAACTGGTGACAGGCTGTAGAACCAAATATGCTGGAATAAACTATCTTCACATCAAGCAGAAGTCACCCACAGCAACAGATTCTCCTTTCAACAAGTACAGTAAGTTGATCATTTAATTCAAAACTAATTTATGACATTAAAATTAAAGCATAAGGTATATACAGAGGGAGAGAGAGATATGGAGAGATTCAACCAGTAAGATTTTTTCACCAAACAAATCTAAACAACTAATGCCTTCTAGGATTAGAAATAAACTAACCTGGACATCATGTTAGAACTATTTTGCAATTTCTTAAAAGTTCGGATTGAGACCACTATAGTGAACTGTTACAGATTCATATGTATAATGTATGATTAATAACACATCTTCAAACTAATAAGAAAAAAATTATTTGTTTTTTGAAAAGATTAAATTTGGATTTGTCAGAGATTTGAGTATGTTGTAAAAGGTTATGTTAGAGACATAATACAGTCAAACAGAAACACATTTGAGTTCCACTGATTTCTAAAGATGGAATACTTAAACTTGTGTTTCAGTGCTAACTGAACTCAGTGTAACACACCCCGAGTTCAACAGGACTGACATTCAGAGAGGTAAATGTGAGGTTCCATCAGGTTGGGAGATGATAGACTAAATTATGAGATTCATCAAGCAAACTTGAGGGAAGAGCCCCAAAGAACACATGCCAATTTACTTCTGTAATACCAATATATAGTGTTCTCTCTGTTTTTTAAAATTAGCTGACAAAATGCCATTCTTTGGCTGGATGAAATGGCCAAAAAATTATTCCTATAAAACTGGGCAATACCCTGGCTCAGAGGTTGTGACAAAGACACTTCTGAGAGAACTGAAATGGCATTTGAAAGAACGTGAGCGGCTGATACAGGAGATAGAAAATGAACAAAAAGTTCAGAAGACGGGTATGGATTACAACTGGCTGAAGAACTACCAAAGTCCAGAGATAACTATCCCAGCAACTGAACAAAGACAGCTTGAAATTCTCTGCTCCCAAATTCAACCATGTCAAACTGGAATCATTCTCAGCAGGTAACCTCATTTTACTGATCTAGAATCTTATAAGCTACAAAATGGGGAGGGAGAAGCAAACCTTTATATCTCCAGCTTAAGTTTTTCTACTGAAGAGTAACCATTCAATTCAAACCTATTTCAGTTACACACATCCAAGTAAGTACACTGATGGTTTAATGGCATGCTCCTAAATATGTGTTACTTGGAAATACTTTCTTACTTTCTGGCACGCATGTCTGAGACTACAAAACCTTAAAATGCAATTAAATTCAACTTTACTCAAAATCCCCAGTGAGATCAGTGAGGTATCCCAGTAAAAACAAATAGGATTATATGTGTGCAACTGCATAGTTGAGTGCCGATGTGCTTTTCAGTATCTGTTGTCAAAATGCAACAGTAAAAGCCTTCATCTTCAAATTCCTACAGAAATAAATCCTTTAACTTTGCACACTGATCAAACACCCAATTACATATTAAAAGGTCTTTATTATTCAGAGATCTAATACATTCCCTCCTTTTGCTAGACAGTTATGCCTCGGCAAATTGAAGAACTGTAATTTTATCCTGTGTATGTAGCTTTAACACATGCAACTGCCACTGTGAAACTAACTGCTCAGATTCAATTCATATCTGTATTCTGTTAAGGGTAACCTTTTTTTCCTGCTCACAAACGATGACTCTTCAAAGTTCTCCATTAAAATTATTCCCAATTCTATACATATAATTTTTCCCAAAGGCAGTGTACAGAATTTTCTTTTTTTACAAAAACAGAACAACCTATGCTCTCTTTTTGAGCCCAGGAAAAGACTCGAGGGCAGCGTCAGTTTGAACCAATTTGTTCTGACAGCTTAATACAAGGGGAAAAAATGTTGCTTCCACTCTTGTGTAGCATCCAAATGTATTCCAAGCAGCATGTTACCCCATATCTTGTTTTTGTTTTGTTTTTCAAGAAAAAAGCTAAAAGGGGCATAATTTCTTTTCCCTGAAAATGGTAATATTACTACTAACAGTAAGAATAATAAATATATAGAAAAAATGGTTACTTTTTTTTTCTGCTTTCACTTCTTTGCAGATTTCGAGAGGTTCTGGCAGAAAATGACATTTTACCTTGGGAAATTGTTTACATCTTCAAGCAAGTTTTAAAAGAGTTCTTAACCAATCTTGAGAAAGAAGCTCAGCAGGACCAGCTGGCTGATATATGGAATACAAATTGTTCCGTACGCTTTGTGGCACCTGGAGACAACTCTAGCAAAATGGACAAAGAGGAGATCCCAACTGTATCCAGTTACGTTGACAAAAATACACAAGGCATGTTTCCAACATTCTCCCACAGAATCTGGAATCTTCCCTATTACTATCCATCAAGCTAAGTTTTTCCTCTTCCCTAAAATTCCCTTGGCTTCCCTTGGTTACCTACCACCTTCCTTTGAAGATTCAAAGTTCCAAAGAAACTACAGATTTTTACCTCTCCCCTCCTATTCCCCTTTGTTCCCAATTCAGAATTTTAAACAGATTACACTTTGCATATAAATTTGCAGTACTTAGGTTATTAGAATGACAACCTCTTTCAACTATTCCAGTAGCAAACATTGTATAAAAGAACCTTCTAGACTAAAACATCTGCTCTAAACCCTTTTTAAAATCAAATATTTAAAGTACATTCATTATTGTCCCTATAAGCATGCAGAGTAGCAAATTTAAGTTTTCAATACTTTAAAAGTACAATCACTGCGAAGAGCAACAGCTTTTTTTTTTTTGGCCCTATGATCTGCATACGTGAAGTCTTTTTTTTTTAAAAAAAAGTAAACCACTAAGAATCTGAACTGGAGACTTAGCAGTAAAGAAAGAATTAAAAAGGAAGAGGTTTATGATTTCTAACAGGGAAAAGTCAGCTGAGAGATCAGAACTAACAGATGGGTCGCACCTTGGCCTACGGTTAACAACATCACCACCATAATTACATCCTCAAGTGGGGAAAGGCAGGAAGAAAAAATCTATAGAGTCAGGCTAAAAATTCTCATAAGACATTTTTCTACCAATATTTTTTTTTCTTAACTCTCCCACCTGAAAAAGATGGGTATGGTTGGCTTGCAAAGTTTTTCCCATGTTCTTAACCCATAACACTCTGTCACTCTCCTTGGTTTGCTGCTGCTTTCACTTGCCAGTTGCAGCAAAAACAAACAAACAAAAGGATATCTTACTTTTAAAAGAAATGAGTCTTGATAGTACCATTGCTAAGGGTAAGCCCCTAACAATATCCCGTTGCAAAGTAATCTCTGTAAGAATTTCTCCTGTTCTTGGACAAATTTGGTACAATCGTCCCACAAACTCCTCTAATAATAAAGAGAGTGCAGAATTTTGAGAGGCCATTTGTATACAGCCCTAGAAAAAAAGGTTAGCCATCAAACAGAAAATTATGGTAGAGCTAACAGTTGTGCTGAAGAACAGAGACAGTAGGCTCACTTTTGTATGGTAACATGCCTTGTAAAAATCTATTTTCTGTACAAAAACGAGTACTTTGCTCTCCCCCCACACTCTGAGCCATATCAACGTAGAGAAAAATATCTGTTAAAAAAGCTAAAAGTTTCTGTGCTGCAGTTTGTTACTAAAAACTGCTCCTGTATCTCGAAACGTTATTTGTTAAATCTGCATCCTGCCTTTCCACCAAGTGATGCTCAGGGTGTCTACCCCCAAACAAGATACAATTTAAGAAACTTAAAAAGGTAATAAATATAAAATGCCAAAGAAAAATGTAAGCAAAAAGGAAATAAAACCAACTGCAACTTATTTCCAGGTCTGCTTAAGTGTCAAAGACCTGTAACAAGAACAAAAACTCCAGCTAGTAGGTTATCAGACACATGGCTAGCCAGCAGGGAGTACCAGAGTCTTGGAGCAAATGACAAGGTGGCCCTCTCTCGATGATACCAAATGCTTCTCTGACAGGGGCAAGACACGAGGAGGGCCTGACAGTTTTAAAACCTAGGCAAGCCGATACAGCAGAATGCAATCTTTCAGAGACCATGGTCCAAGGTCGTGAAGAAATCCACAGGTCAAAACAAGAACTCCGCATTGTGCCAGGAAACAGACCAACATCATGGTTCCTGTAACCATCACCACTCAGTAGTTTAGCTGTAGAATTCTGAACCAGTTGATAAGCAGACAATTTAAGGAATAAAGTCTGAAGGTGACTTCTATACAGCAGTACTGCTGCACAACAAAGAATTTCTAGCAGATGCAGGAGGCACTGGTACTTACTCTAGAGAAGCTCACAATGGTAAAGATATGGAATGCAAGGGAAAGGGTGGCAAGGGAATAACACTGTTAAAATGTTGTTAAACGTGCTTTGATTTGTGTTGGTACCTTCATATAGCGGAATAAAACTCTGAGTTGAAAACAATCATTTAACCACAATATTTGTACACACTTGGGGAGGAGGGTAAACAGCCACATACTAGTTGCTGAACTTCAGCAGCAAAACTATGTATTGGCTGCAAAACTGTGAACTTCCACCAGCAGAAAGAAATTATACAAGATGTTCTGGCTGGCTGGCTGGCTAAACTCTACTTTCCAAGCTTAAAGAGGGTATGCTAAACTAGGGAGTAAATCACATTCACTGCACAATCTACGTAACAATACATATGTTTAGGACTGGATTATGCTTCAGGGTTACTAACTTCAAAATGGGCCACCATCAGACAAAACAAAAGATGGTTGTTGCAAAACATCTGATCCTGGCATTTCAGAGCTGCAAATATTTTTCCAGCACTCCTTTTAACCATAAAATAGTTCTCACTGGCTTTGTCTTTGCTTGCAATATTTGTTCTACAAGGCAGGGTTTTTTAAAAAACACTTCTGCGATTTAAATAGGCAACCCACTCTGTTACAGGATTTATATTCTAGTTTTTTGACTAAAGATGTGTAAGAATTCATGGTCAGATAGGAAAGGAACAAGCTTGGAATATTCCATTTTACACACACAAATATGTTTCAATACATGTTCTGCCCTAAGCATCTGTTACTGAATGTAGGGGGGTGTCATACTGAAGGGTTTTTTAATAGTTTGAAATTGACATGTGGGAACTGTGGCCATAACTGACATAAGTAGAGCAGAAAATCAATGAAAATAGTTGCCAGAATTGACTTTTCCTGCAAACACATCTGAGCTAAATTTAACTCCAACTGTTACAGAACAAAAGTATACAATTTTCATCCTAGGGCTCCATCACAAGAACATGTTGGGAAGGAAGCTGGCAACACCATTTTAGGGAACTGCATAGGTATAATCTGTACAGTATCTTCTGGTCTGTAAGTAAATTTTACCAGAGATAAAACTTGGTTTTTACTACCCTAGTACCCTTTACTCATTGAGACTCGTTATTCTGTGGAGTTAGCGTATTACTGTTTTCCATACTTTCATAAACAGAAGCCTAACATTCTTTTTCCTTCTTTGGGCTTGGGAGAGCAATGAAGTAATGCAACTGGTAATGTTGTTCATCCTTTAACTAGTTGCTGTGGCTGTGTTTTTGACAGCAGATATTAGCAGGAAAAAAATTTCCTTGCTCTCAAATGTTTGGGTTGTTTTCGTTAACCTACCAAGCTTTTGCAGGAAAACTGTCAGCCCTACAAGCTGACTATAATTTAATCAGTCAGACTGTATAGTCACAAATTGTTTTTTCCCCAAAAAATACTGTATGATAATGGGGTACATCTTATACGCCAGTTCATTTTATATGCTGGCAAATATTATTTTCCAGTGTATAAATGGGTGCGTCTCATATGCCAGTGCATCTTACACACCCGCAAACACAGTAATTATATTCCTTATTTAAGGTAATAGACTCTCTGAAGAAATCAAAATTCTGAGTTCTTGCTGAATTATTACATGCTATCTGAAAATAACAAACAGATTGGGACAGTTCAGTGTTGACAGATGCTAGACAGAGGGGATATGCTCTGGACCAAAGCCATTTCCCCCGTACACTGTTATACAGTCAGCCCTCCACATTTGTGGGTTTCACTTTTGCGGATTTACGGATGATTCGCTGTCACCTTTGCTGCCTCCCTAGGCCATTTTTAATAGGGACTGCAAGCCCCGTGAGACTGAGAAACTGAACAAGGCTTATAAGTCCCTATTAAAAATGGTGTGGGCCATCAATGGTGGCGGCAGTAAGCCTCCCAGCCACCCACTTCTGCCTTGTGAAGGAATCCTGATGCCTCAAAGGAATCCACAGTGAGTTGAACATAGTGATCATAGTTTTTTGTGTGTTAAATATGGTTTGGGAGGGCTTAGAATTATTTCACGGTTTTTCCACTTTCACGAGGGTCCTGTGCTCCTAACCCTAGCAAAAGTGAAGGGAGGACTGCAGTGCTATTATTCTACTTTCAACAACCTGTGGAATTCTGGAGTTTGTAGTTTACTGAGGCCAAAGAGCTCTCTTGCTGAGAATTCTAAATGCCCCTTCATAATGACTAGTAGCTACTGATAGTGCTAGCCTATCAATGAATTTGCCTTATTCCCCTTTATCATCTTTCACATAAGTGGTTATCACTGGTCTGTTGTAGGAAAAGCCAAGATTTAACTTTCATAGGGGGTTTCTCACTCACCCACCTGAGACAGCAGGAAGAGGAAACTTACAGCTAGCTCAGGACGCTGCATCCCTGTCCTCTCACTCACTTGCCCTGATATTCTGTGCCTTGGTCCTCCAGTCTGAGAATGACTAATGCTTGTTAGTATGAAAAATACAGTCAAGTTCACATGAGGCACAGCCACATATAAAGCAGAACTGTTGTTGACAGACCAGAAAACAGCCTGCCTGGTCTGAGTCATTAAGAGGAGTGATTATCATCCAAATTCAGCTGGCAAATATTGCCCTGTGGAAAGGCTGAGGCTACAGCAGGCGGCTCAGAAGTTTCCACCCCTGCTACTCATCCAGATTTTAGGAGAGGTTTCATCAGTGACAGCTGTCTGAAGTGGAACAGACTGACTCGGGAGGGAGTGGGAGGAAGTATTCAAGGAGAGGCTGGACAGCCCTCTTTCAGCACTGCATCCTGCATCATCCAGCCTGAACTAAGAAAAGTTAGATGAAATCAGGGGTGAGAATCATACAGCATCTTGAGTTGTTTCAGATGGCCTCGGGCATTTCTTCCTGTCCACTGCTGGATGCCCCTGCCAACTAAAAAATCCAGAAGCACCAATTCTCCTTTAGGAACAAAGCAAACCCTTCCGCACTGCCATGTTTTGTCCCCTTAAAAATGTTCTATGAAACTGCAAGAGGGCTTCCAACCACTTCCAATTTGTTTTAGAGAGGAATAGTACAGCACACAACAGGATCCTAGCAGATCAAAACTGGCTCCCAGAGATTTTGCAGCTCTGGATTAGATGATGTCCAACTGTATGATTCTATGAATGACTTATATTTATAACCCGAAAGTGCCCTATGCTCATATTTCTCAAATGTTTCCTGAAGTGGGGCTCCCCGACAAACTTATTCAGCCTTTCCACCATACTACTGCCACCTTTTGAGCCCTTGTTTCCTGTTTTACAATAGAAAATACAAGACTATTCCATTTCTTGTCTTTTTTTAAAAAAAAATATTAGTACAGGTAATGTAGGTAGCCTATACTTGAACACAAAGTAAGAATCATCTGTAGTGGAAGGGACAAAACCCAAAGGGTTGTGCAACAGTCACACATGTGCTGCTATCTAGTAAACGAAAAGGGGTCTTTAAAAATGAAGAGAGGCCCCCACTGCATAATCCACCCAGAAATGAAAGGACCTATATAATATTACTTCACGACCCACAATTTGACAAGCACTGCTCCAAGACACAGTTGCTGCACAGAAGATGGAAATGTTACCTTTTGTTTTGGCTTAGAACTCTCAGTCATTATAATCACTGGCTATGATAACTTGGGGATTCTAGAAACTATAGTCTAAAGAAGTGATTTTCCCAAGCCCTGGAACAGTCCTTTGCATTTTTTTTCCCCTTCTTCATTTTGCATATAGTTGTAGCCATTTTGATTACAGTAAAAGCTTGCTTGCCCCTAAACAAATTCATGCCATCTGCAGAGATAACCACCCACCCAGGGGAAAAAAGAACGTTTCAGCAAGCCAATCAGGTTGTCTTTAAACTCACACACACTGGAATAGCATCAGGCTTTCTGTTAAGGTGGACATATCTTACCTGCTGGCATCTGTCAGTTTCAAACTGCTGATTTACTCAGATCTAAGCTTGAATAAAATTTTAAACATAAAATTGAAATTTTATTGCTCAAATATTTTCAGATTGCTTGTTGTTTAATCTTAGTATTAGTTCATCACGGCAAATTCTATCACCCTTCCTCTTTCTGCTTTATGCTTCCAATGTGAGATACAAAAACAAGGGAAGACATGAGAGAACAAAGGTGTTTAGAGGTATTCTTTGAAAACTGTGGCTTAAATCAGGGTGGAAACCATACAGTTCTTCAGATATTGTACACTGCCCTGATAGAAATAGTTTAGTTAATAAATAAATACTGTTGGACTCTAGTCCTTATGTTCATCACCACTGACTATGCTAGCTAGAGCTACTTGCAGTCCAATAACATCTAGGATCACATGCTTCCCACCCCATTCTAAATCCAATTGCTGGTAACGATTAGATCAGACCCACTGAATCAATGAAATGTACACAAGTGACTTTTTCTTGTTATTTACTACCAAATCAGATTCAACTTAAAGCAATCCCATACGGATAAGAGATTCTCAAAAGCCACAGTCATCAACAGGCTTTCTCATGTCTTGCAAACTTGGGCCATGGCTACCATGATGGAATTGACCCATCTGTATATGGTCCCCTTTTTTAAAATGTCTTGACAGCTTAGCAAGCTTTATATTTTCCAGTGAGTCACAGTACCTTATTATATGTCCAAAGCACCACAGCCTCAGAGCCAGTGTAGTGGGTTGAGCGTTGAACTAGGAGTCCAGGGTCTGAATCCCCACTTGGCCATAAAAACCCACCAGGGCAAATCACACTCATCCTCAGAGGAAGGCAATGGCAAATCCTTTCAGAACACACCTTGCCAAGAAACTCTTATGACAGTGTTGCCTTGCATGAGTGTGTACGTGTCTTCAAGCACCTGTTTATGGCAACCCCATAAATTTAAAAGGGTTTTATTAGGCAAGGAATATCCAGAAATGGCTTTCGCAGTTCCTTCCTCTGAAACCTACAGCATCTGGAATTCACTGGTGGTCTCTCATCCAAGTACTAACCAGAGCTGACCCTGCTTAGCTTCCAAGATCAGACCGGTTCTACTGCCTTTACAGTATTTAGACGAGGACTGCTCTAGGGTCACTATTAAGTCAAAAATGACTAAAAGCACATAACAACAGACAATGGCATTGCTATGTGCCTTCAAGTCGTTTCTGACTTGTAGTGATCCTAAGGCAACGCTATCATGAGATTTTCATGGCAAGATTTGTTCAGAACGGTTTTGTCTTCCCCTTCCTCTGAGGTTGAGAAAGTGACCAAAACACATTTCCGCACTACACTGTTATAGCGCTATTATTCCACTTTCAACATCCTACGCATTTAAGGAGGGGGATTTAGAGGGCCTCAGGAAACTACAACCCCCAGAATTCCACAGGATGTTGACAGTGGAATAGCAGCACTATAACAGCGTAGTGCAGAAATGGCCACAGCCTCTGTTTACTCATTTTGGCTTCTGTAAAGTTGCCAAATCAGCAATTGATTCATTAGGTCCTAGTCTAGTTGGGACTAAAAAAAACTTCCTTTGGGCCTATTCCTCCTGCTGAGCTGCCTCCAGTTCTCTTCTATTATGTAAGGCTACTCTGCCTACCTCTTTCTCAACAAACAACAAAGAACCCTACAACCCTTTATTCATTGTCACTTAAGAACCCATAGAGTGGAAGCACCTCACTTTATTATCATCTCCTCACACCTGATGTTCCCCATGGCTGCAAAAATAAGACTATACACGTTGATCTTTGAAGACTTTGGTGGGACGGGCAAGGCAGCTGGTTTGGTCACAGCCCCATGGGAAGAAGCACAGGGTTATGCCATTTCAGGCCTTCCCAAGAAGCTTATGGTTTCCTGAACTCAAGAAAGACAGAGGGCCTTTCCACACTACACAGTTATAGTGCTATTATTCCACTTTCAACATCCTATGGAATCCTGGGGTGTGCAGTTTAGGGAGAGGCCTTGAGAATTCTCAGCCAGAGAGCTCTTTGGCCTCAGGAAACTACAAACCCCAAAATTCCACAGGATGTTGAAAGTGGAATAACAGCACTATAACAGTGTCGTGCGTGCAGAATGCAACAGCCTACGTGTGTTCAGCCAAAGGCCCCTCCCTAAAGTGCAAACCCCAGGCGGTTGAAAGTGGAATAATAGCACTATACCCGTGTAGTGAGGAAAGGCCCAGAATTCCATCCGTTCCCGTAGCTACCTTCAAGTTGCAGCGACCTCGTGAATTTTAGACGGTTTTCTTGGACCAGGCATACTCATGAGGAGGTTTTCTATTTCCTTCCTCCAACATATAGCCTACAGCCCCTGGCATTATTTGGCGGTCACCCATCCAATTACTAACCAAGTCAGAGCCTGCTTAGCTTCCAACAAGAGGAAAGACCTGGTGCCTCGAGGGCGGTTTGGCATTCAGAATTACACAAAATGACAAACCTCCTCTTCCCAGTCACTCTTTCCTACCTCACAGCTTACCCCTCAGTAGCAGAAGGTGGCTCATCCCTCGCAGGCCCATCGTCCGGAGGAGGAGGAGGAGGAGAAGCAGCAGCAGCAACCCGGGGCTGACCCCCGAGTAACTCCACCCCACTGACCGCCTTCCCAATTGTAAACCAGTCATTTATCTGGTCTACGGTGAGTTTCCGCAACATCACGGCCTCAGAGCTCTAAAACAAACGAATAAAAGGCGCCCTCAAATCAATCTGCAGGCCGCTGCCGCCACGCGGTTCTTTCCGACAAAGAACTCGCGCCTTTAAGGAACCTTACGTACGCATGCGCAGATAGGGTTGTTCGTCTCAAGGCTGCTAATAAGGGTGTGACCTGGGTTTAAAGGAAAGAAATGTCGTTTTTCGTAGGCGCGCGCAACGTTTGCTCCATTATACTCCAGAAGGGCACTCTTTTGTGTCTTGGATTGCATTCTCGTGTGCACAGTTGCCTGGAAGGAAGGTGCGTTTAAAGCATCATAGTTCTGAGTAGACCCGTAGAGGATGGGCGCTATCAATACATTTCCTTGCTGTGGCCACCTGAAGGAAGCAATGTCCCCTTGTATGGTGACCGTGGATTTAGGGCAATTTTCTTTTTTTTTACGCAGTCATACTGTATTGTCAAGTGAGTTGGAGGAGGATAGGCGTATCTGTGTCCATACATATTAAAAATTAATACAGATTCTCAACTCCTGTACCCCATGTTCTGATACTTGCGACAGTTCAGTGTAATAATAAAAAGATTAGAAATATGATTATCCCAGTAAGAGACATAGGAAGTTTTTTCTTTCAAATTTGTCAGCAGACTGCCCATTTCCAAATTAAAAGGTGAGAGAAGGGAATTTTACAAGCTCCATACTCTAAACGGTATGGAGGAATAGTAATCCAAGGTGATTAAGTAGCACCAGTAAAAGATTATTTATTTATACTGTTTAAATCTTGTTGTTTTAAATCCCAAAGCGGGTTACAATAAGATCACAGGACACAATTCCACGAATTGATGAAGTAATGAAGGCTTAATTAAGCGCTGAAAGCATTCAAAAAGGAGTTGCAGCCTTACTAGCGGACTCAAAAAGTCTGCTTACGCAGGAGGAAGCAATTCTCTGCGGCAGAATTTACTCGCTGGTGTGTGGATTCAGGGTTGCTGCCTTTACTCAGAAGTAATTCCGATTGTGGAGGTACGGCATACTCCCAGGTACACGTCGAAACGGCTGCAGAATCCAAAGCATGTCTACGCGCAAGTAAAGAGAAGTTCAGGGGACTTTGCTCACTAATGATTTTACCTTTACCACGAGAGCCTATGCACGTTTTACTCGGAAGTAAGTCCCACTACGTTCACTTGGGTTTTCTGCTGCCATGTAGCTACGCATGGTACTGAGGCTTTACACTTGTTTGAAAATTGGCGGTAATTCTTCGGCCATTTCCACACTAGACTGTTATACCGCTATTATTCCACTTTCAACATCCCACGGAATCCTGGGGTTTGCAGTTTAGAGAGGGGTTTTGAGGTCCCTCCCCAAACTGCAAAACCCAGGATTCCATAGGATGTTGAAAATGGAATAGCAGCACCGTATTAGTCTAGTGCGGACGCCTTAACTTTGACTGGATTCTTTGTATTTTCTAGTTTGCCGAGGATTGCGTAACAGTCGAAGAAATTCGGTACTGCCTGGAAAATCTAATTTACAGTGTAAACTTTACACTGACTCCGTGACAGTACGGGTGAAAAAGAATCGCAAGTTGCTTCCAGTTCACCCCCAGGACTGCATCACGGATCGGGAAGAATCCTGTGCAGGAATAACTCAAAGAAGCACTGCGTTCGGTTTTTAACCGTTCCAACGCTTTTTCCTTTCTTTTGCAATTCCAACACAAATGCCACTCCATGAAAAACGCCAGTTTCACTTCTGTAAAGAGCAAATGCTCCCCTCATGCACCCCCCAATATCTTAATATAATCTTAAGCTGTGCAGAAGCTAAGGTTGACTTCTGCATAGATACACACACAATTGCATTGACATTTGCAAATATCCTGAGCCAAGGCAGTGTGGTCGATTAGTGAGAGCAGGGATGGTTTCGTGGCCCTCCAGATTGGAGCTTGCAACTCCAATGTTCCGTCTCCATTGGCTCGGTTGATGGGACCTGCAATCCAGAAACGGCGGCAGGGCCATGTAATACCAGAGCCTCGGACAGTGCGTTTCCCCGAGCCAACCGCGGCGTGGCCTTGGAAGGCTTAATTAATTGCGAGGTGGAAACGCCTTAGACAAGGTTGCCCAATGGCTGCACAGCTAGCAGAAATGCAGCCTGAGTGGCTTTGGCCCGCCAACCCCAAAAAGATCGTGCAGCCTGAGATCCCTCACAGGGTTTCCCTGTTGTTTAAGGCAGATGTATTTGCATCAAGGGGGGGGGGTCAAGTTCAGATGTCGGCTTATAGCATTTGTAGATTGCATCGCTAAGAGGCTGCTCCTACGAGCTATGCTGAAAGCAAAATGGGAAATGCAAGTTAAATGCACAGGATAGTTGTTTCGTTTATTAATTTTATTAGTGTTCTATGAGATAGTTATGCACTCTGACCAGATCTGTAGCCAGAATATTTTCTTACAGCGTTGAGAAACGTCGCACACAAAGACACCACACCTCCAAAATTCCCAACTGCTGGTTGTAGAAATGTGCCTCTTAACGTGTAAAGGATGCGTTATGGTGAGAAGACCAAACTGAGACAGGCAGAAGCTGCATGGAAAACCTACCAACTACCACACAAAACTTGACTTTTAAAAAAACGACAAAATTTCTGCTTCCAGCATTCTTCTGATTCTCCTGGTTTAAATCCGCATCTTCTTTGAGACACAAAGATGATTAAAATGTTAACCCTACGCAATATAATACTGTCACCTATTAACCGTCACTGGAGGCCAAAATAACTAAACTGAGGCTCACCTACTTCGGACATATCAGAAAAGAGCCTCGGTTTAGTTATTTTGGCTTCCAGTGACAGTTAATAGGTAATGGTGCGTACTGTGTTGTATAGGATTAGCATTTTAATAATCTTCCTTGTGTATCATGTTTCATCATTAGGAAAGATGATAGAGCTTTGTAAAATGGAAAGCAGTGGGACAAGAGGAAGAGCAAGTTGCACATGGACTGAGTCTGAGCCCTGAGTTTCCAGGAACAGGGCAGGATAGTTAACAGGTGTCTTCGACATCCTCATAAATCCAAGTCGATCTAATAGCGAAGTACAACATGAAGTCCTGATCAGCCACATGGATAAAATTGCACCGCAAAATGTCACCAAACCCTGCTGATAAGATTACTTTTCAGTAAGCATGAGGAAGAACGAGTGGTGATTTTCGTAGTGGAACGACCGCAACTCGTTCCTCTGAATGGCTCCTCCAAAGAAAATCCTGCTGAATTATTTTCTTACTGCCGTCTTATTTAGAAACAAGCTCCCACTGAACCGTGGTTCTTTTTGGACTACAGCTCCCCAAATCCCCATCCAGCAGAGCCCCCACGGGGTGAAGGGTTATGGGACTTGTGGTCCAAAAAGTAACACTCCCAAGCTCTTCTTTGCAAGCACACACAAGAGTGAGCCAGCAGTGCACTGGAAAGGCTCGGCTTTGCATGCATGATTCTGTTTTTCCCTAGGCAATTAAGCGCCTTTCAATTAAAAAAAAATACATCCCACTGAACGTAGTTAAAGGCACACTGCTTAAGTCAGCAAATTCAAATTCCTCTGAAATGAGACGGACCGACTCGTTGAACTTAGCCGATTAACGCTCAACGCGCGAGCTAGAGCAATGGTTTTTCCCGGGCGGCGGGAAAAAGAGGCACGAGTCGTGTGAGGTCCTCCGCGACAGAGGGCGCTGCAAACAGGAAGAGGCAGGGGGGACCCTCTAGGCAGGCGCGGGGGCGTGTTCTCTTCCCGACAGACCTTGCGGCTACCCGAGGTAGCGGCGAGTGAAGCGGCGGCGGCGGCGGCGAGAGCGCTGTGACCTTCGCTGCGCTTCCTCGCTAGTCGCTTCTCCGGCTTCAAGGTGGGTTTGGCCTTTTCCCTCGGGGCCAGTGGGGTTTGGCTGGAAAGGGATTCGGCCGAAAAATGAGTTTCCCTGAATGGAATCGGGTTTTTTTCCCCCTGGCTTCTGTCGGCCTGGTAGTGGCGACGAGCCTCGTTCCGCCATCTCTCGGACGCTTCCCCGGTGGCCTTTCGAACTCGCAAGGGTTGCCTTGGCTACGGGCGTGGGGAGACAGAGGGCATTCCACAGTACGCTGTTACGGTGCTGCTATCCCGCTTTCGACGTCCTGTGGAATTCCGGAGTTTGCAGTGCAGGGAGGGCCCTTTAGAATTCGCAGCCAGAGAGCTCTTTGGCCTCAGTAAACTACAAGCTCCAGAATTCCACAAGATGTTGGAAGTGGAATAATAGCATTATAACAGTGTAGTGCGGAAATGGCCAGAGACCCTGAAGCTCAGGGAAGAGATGCGATGGGAATGTGCAGCGCTCCGAATTTCGTTGGCCAAGAAGTTCTGTTTTTGAGACATTAGTATAGCGAAAGGTAAAGGATGATGGGAATTGTAGTTTAACTATATCGGGAGGGCTCACGTGATCCTTACTGGTGTCTGCACTTAGTTCGACAGTAATTGTTTCCGCAGGTTAGGAGGGGAGTGGGAGAAGTGATTTTTTTAAAAAAAAAAAGTGCAGTGATACCTGTAATTATAACCAAGCTTGGTTTCTCTGAGTACATTGGGGCCTACGTCTGGTTAAATGTGTATAATGTTGCAGGCTTGGAGTACGTGGTACAGGATGTGAGATGAACTAGTAGGCAAGAAGGCCCTTTGGGTGTAAAAGGTTGCATATTAGTAGTCAGAATGAATAAATCAGAATTAATAAGTACAACTAGTCTGGCTTTTAGGGGCTTTAACGTATGATTTTTCAACCTTTTTTTTTGTAAGCCTCAGGAATCATGTGGAAAAGAGGGTGATGAATGGAATAGATTATAGATCTATCCCTTCAAAAGGAGAAACCTTTTAAAGGCTAAATAAAGACTCCGTGTTCAGAGGCATGTATCTGAATAGTGAGAGCTGTTTTTTTCTTGGTAGTAAAATGCATAATTTCCCTGCAGAAAGTCACAGGTTCAATCCTTTGCATTGTATTATATGCATGAGAGTCTTTGATATGTCAAATGCTAATTGTTCAAGGTAAAAAGAAATTTTTTTACGTTTTTTTAATTCTATTTTATTTACCAATCACCTCCCAAATGGTACCCAAAGTAGTGCACAAAATAAGAGAAGTATGTTTGTGGGTAATTAAAAACATCATCCGTAAAACTAAACATATCACAGCATACATAATTGTAAATCAGTATGCTTATAGGGATAAACACTTTCTAAATCTGTTCCATAAGTCAGCCAATGAATTTCCAGGACACACTCAAAAGAAAATGAAAGTAAATAATATGTCTGTATAGAGCAGAAACTTCTCAGTGATCTCCTGAGTTCACTAGATCCATCCAGTTTGCTACTTTGGGAAACAGAATGCTAGACAGATGACCTTCAATTTGCTCAAGGAAGCTATAATGCCCTTATGAGGAACTAGTCACTTTGAATATGATTTGAATTTTTGTGTGCCTTGCATTGAAATGTGGCATAAATAAGAACAGCTTAAAATTTAGGGAAGGGAAGGTGAAGAGGAATGTGACCAAGATGGTAAAAATTCTGGAAGCCAGCTTGCAGAAATGGGTATATTTGCTTGGAAAAGATAAGATTGAGAGACACAATAGCTGTTTTTAAATATCTGAAGGGGTGCCGTGTAGTAAATGGAGCAAGCTTGTTTTCTTTTGCGCCAAAGACTAGGACAGAAACCAGTGGATTCAGATTACAAGAAAATGTTCCTCCTAAATATTAGAAAGAATTTCTGCTCAGTAAAATCTTTTCAACAACGGACTGACTGTTTCAAAGATGGTGGACTGTCCATTGGAGGAGTTTAAACAGAGCTTGGATGACCATCTTGCTTTAACTGTTTTCCTGCAGGGGATTGGACTAGGTGGCTCTTGCAGTCCCTTCCAACCCTAGGTTTTGATTATGAAATCAGTAAATTTCTGTTCAGCAGCTAAAAAGTATTTTTATATGTTGCTTCGACTCATCCTTCTTTCCCAGCAGCCCAGAGTCCACCTGAATAGAAAGGTGTCAGCCATGATTCCTAGGAGGCTGGAGCACTGTGAAAGAAAATGCATATATCTGAAATCAATAAAACTGAAAAGATGTGATTCCGAAGGCTTCCACAGAGCATGATAATCACATACTAGATCAATTTCTTCTTTCTGTAACTGTGTTTCCTACATTGGCTTTCTAATAAGGTGGCATTTTAGAATATTTCATACCTAGTTGAGCAGACAGCATAAAAGTGTTATTTAACAGCTGTTGTAAGAATTCCTCAATTAATCAGCTAAGTTCTGAGATCTTGGGAAAAAAACAACTTCAAAGTAACCTTGATTAGCTGGGGGTATTGTAAATATTATTTTGCTGTTAAGCATATTGCTTTACAATGGGACTTGGCTAACTCCTGATTCGGACTTAATTTTTCACTGAACTGTGTCATTGAGACAAAACATAGTTTGACTTCAAAATACTGCAATCTTGTTCTATCTTGTAGATGTTTAGGAGTGCTATTGCAAGATGGTGGGACACCCAAAAGATTTACCACACTCAGGTTTTCCAAGAACTGTGGGTTGGTGTCATCTTAACCGGCTATGTCTATTATAAAATCTCTTATGGAGGTAAGCTTTGCATATTTGTAATTTGCAAGTACACCTACGAGGTAAAATATAGATTTATGCCAAACAGAACTATAATCACCATCAACTACAGAGTCAGAACATACAACAGACCAAGTTTGTAATTACAGTGGCTTCTCCGCTTTTGCAAATGTTCAGGGCACAGAAACCCATGAAGGTGAAAAAGCCATGAATAAGTCCCCCCAAGCTCCCCCTCCCATTCTCTTCCAGGGTTCCTGTCTCCTATTCCCTTGTCTCTTGTAAGACAGCCTTCCTTCTCTGCACCTGAGCTAAAGGCAGGGGAATGGGAGGGGGAAGCTTTAGAGGCTGAGAAGGAAGTACACATGCCTTTTCCCCCATTCCCTTGCCTTTTGCCTCAGTGCATGTTCTCCAGTGCCTTTTGCCCAGGCACACTTGCCCGCCTTCTCTACACCCAGCAAAATGCAAGGAAATAGGAAGAGAATGGGGGCGCGTGGGAAGGCACACATGCACATCACAAATAATCAGATTTGTGAAGGTCAAACCTGCAAATGTGGAGGGAGGACTATACGTGTATATTTTATTTAGAAGCTCTTTTTGTTTACCTAAATGGAAAATAATAAAGCAACAAGCTTTGATACAGTATAAATCACATTATATAAATGGTAACCTTAATTAACAGGCCTAGTAGTATTGTGGATTGAATCTGAAAAGATTCCAGCATGACCCATGTTTCAAGACAAATTGTTCCAAACTTTCAGTGGGATATCTTTCCTTAACCTTTATCCAGTGAAAGAATTAGGTTCTATGAAAGGTGTTCATTGGTTCATGATATACTTCTTAGAGCCCTGGGGCCAAGTTCAGACTCTTCTTATAAAAGATAGATGATTCCACTTTGCATCTTGTCCAACATTAATGCTATATTTGTATAGTTTGTGGTGATACAGTACACTTTAAAGACTTTACTGTAGAGTGTAAAGTAAGTATCCATAACTTTATCAAGACATATTAATGAGTCTTCTATGTTCCTGTTTCTAAATCTGTGAGGCAGTTTTTTCCCATCAGTTTTTCAAAATGTTGTCAAAATGTGTTGTGTCCTAGTTCTCTGCATATGTGCGGTCAGTCTTCCGCATTTGCTAGGGTTAGAGGCACAGGACTCCTGGAGAATTGGGAACATCGCAGATATCAAAATGGTTGTGTGTATCTGTGGGAATGAGGCCGAGGCATGGTGGGGAGAATAGACACCCATGGTCCAAAAGACGTCAGAGAAAGGGGTGGGTCAGCATGTTGGCCCTCTACTTCCGCTTTCTTACCCATGTCCTTCTTGGGTCTGGGGGACATTGGGAGAGGGTTTGTGATGCGAGAATTGGGCTACAGGTTGTTTTTGACTGGCCAGGCAGCTGCTGCTGGTGGTGGTGGAGGAGGAGGAGGAGGACCAGAAGTGGCTTTTTAAAGGACTGCATGGCCTGATTGGAGCTTCTGAAAGGGAATGTTCCCCCAGAAGAAGCGCCTGAAGTGAGGGGCGGGGGTTGGAGATTCTTGCAGATAATCAGATCCATGAAAGTCAAGCCTACAAATGTGGAGAGTCAGCTATATTCTAAAGAAAATCGGAAGGTCCTAGGAGATTATTCCCTAATAGGTCTGCATTGTCTTGTAGGCTTAGTAAGAATCTAAACTATTAAGCACCAACCACATTTACAAGTCATCAGAAAGTGAATATTGACTCCACTGTAGATGTAGTAATCATGTTTGAAACATGGCTTTATTTGGTCATTTTCAGTGAGTTTAGATTCATCAGGATATATTGAGCATTTTTAATTTGTTGTACCTGATTATTTTTTTTTAGGTAAAAAGGCAGTGGGAGACAATAAGAGTAAGTACTGACTATATATATTATGTGGAATAGGGTATATTTATTATTGATATTAAAATCAAATCAGGTTCTCTTCATAAAGACCAGTAAGCAACTAATGTTAGTGAGCTCATGCCTGTTTGGATCCAGATTTAGACAAATGTAACAGGCTGATAGAAGTGAGTTCCCATCCCCTCTGTACCCAACAGCAAGCCCACAAAATGCCTCCCCAGTGATTTTGTGAAACCTGCTGAATGGGATGGTTGTAACACTAGGAGGTTAGGCAGGGGGAACATGCAGTGTGTTGCATTTGGGAGCAGCTGCCATAGAAGGAAGGGATAGGGAAGCATACTTCTACTAGTCATATTGTTTGGATAAATCCAGTCCATTATATTTAAAAGTTTTATCTTTCACATCCGTTATTGTCCCAGTGGTTGAAACTTTCTTAGAGTCTTCATAAGCAAGATGTAAAAATTACCGCTTATCTACCTGTTATCTGGGGGGGGGGGATGTGTCAGTACAACAGATGTGTGAATCATGCCCTTAGGCTGCAATAATAAGCACATTCATGAGGAAGTAAGTTTCTGAATCCAGTGAAACTTCCAAGGAAAAATGCTTATGATTAGCAAAATAACAAACCAACAGTTTATGTTGACACTAAAATTGAACTGCTCTCTTTATTTGATCCTCAATATAGATTACTTAAATAAAGAACTAATTAGCTTTTTGTGTTTAGCAGAGAAGGTTGAAAGTGCTTCAGAGTGGAAAAACTCTAAGCTGTTTATCAATGGAAGGTTGGATGAAATGTCTCATCAACAGTTGATGAAATGTCTTATCACTTTGATGGAAGAACAGTCTTCCTGTCTGTGAGATGGAAATAGTGATCAACCAGACACAATTTTTTTTCAGCTTGTTTTTCTTTTACTGACTTTATTAACCATTCGGCTGATTCTCCTAAATCACGTGTGAACATGTGCAATTAATGTTATTACTAAGAAAGACTCAAGGTAGTTTATTATGTATGATGAGAATTCCATGATTGTGCTCTGCTTCCTATAGAATTGATATTTGAAAAATTTGTTGTTTTATCTTTGTGATTGTTTAAGAAAAGCACAATGAAAGTTGTTTTTCTAAAAAAAAAAAATTAGGAAGCACCAAGCCATTAAAAAAAAGAGCTTATGACTGTGCTGTCAGTCTACATAAATTGTAGCACACTGTGAATGCAGGAGAATACCCAGATTTGACTATATTTCCAGCCATATAATTGTGGAATAAGAGTTGGTTTCTCTTCCACATAATTAGAAAGTAACAGGGGAAGTGTCCTAGAAAAATTCATTAACTGCTGTGTTTTCTGTACATACTGTCTGAACTGTTGGCTGTTTTTTTGTGTATTATTATCAAAGGTAGTACAGATAGAATTAGCTCCAAATGCAACATTTTCCATTTCTTGTAAGGCAGCTGATGGTAAGGGGCAGTTGCGGTAACCACCTTAGATGGTAAGGTACAGAGGTTTTCCTGACAATGCTTTTTTCATGACCAAATTAAGACTATTTGTATTTATTTCAGAACACTCTTCTGGCCATCATTAGAAGTTCTTCAGTATGCATTTGGTGAACCGTCATCTTGGCTGTAGATGAATCATGCTGCCACCATGGGAAGTTAGTTGTACTGTAAGCTCAGTGTACAGCCTCATCACAGTGATAATCTGTCATCTGTTAAGGACTGAATAAATACGTTGCTCGAAAGTTTTGCTGAGTGCATTTTTAGTTTAGTCTACATTACTTCCAAACATGTGATCAACATTTCTTATTCATACCTAATTTTTACTTATTTCTATTAATGTATTACTTTTCAGAACTTCACCACCAGAGAGCCATGAGCATACTAATGTTAAAAGAGTGCCATGGAGGTGGGCATGGCCAGATGAGACCATTTCCCCCCAACTTTTGATGACCCCAAATTTTCCCCACCCACCTGCTCCCCAAAAGCAGGCAAAAATGCCACCACCAACTGTGGCAGCACTAGTAGCAAGTTTACCACCCTTGTATTCCTGGAAACCATGGAAAGACAGGAAGGGAGTGGGTGTACAGCTGCTCACTCTTTTCAGCATGCCATGCTTAGTCCCAAGGAGCAAATTGATTTGAAAAGAAAGCAAGAAGTTTTCTAGCCGAGAACAATGCACAAGCAGTTTCTGTAGGGCCCCTGGGAGCAAGCAAGGTGTTTTGAAAAGAGTTGGCAATCACACACCTACTTCTTCAGTGACAAGCAAAGCATACTTGACCTTATCTCCATTGCTGTCTTCTTTATCTTCATCTTCCATAGCTATCTGGAAAAGAACATCATGTGGGTAGGAGCAGAGGAAATAGGCAAGGGGCAGAGGTAGCAGGAGGAGTGAATTCAGCTTTTTGTGAGAATGAAGTGAAGAAAATTAAGAGTTTTTAAAGGATGCTACATGAGAGTGGGAAACCTCAATGGACCTCAAAACAGGGCTGGGGCCTCTCTTGCCTTCATTTTAGATGTCTTTTGCAATACAGGACAAGCAGAGTAGAGAGAAACTACAGTTTGAGGGGTTAAGTTAAGAATGATTAGAAAGAGGACTCACTTCTACTTCACTAGTCCTTAGAACAGATGAGGGGAACAGGCAGATTCGGGAGCCAATTTTTCAGCCACTGGAACCCTCCAGACGTCCACCTCTGTTTTTAATTAAACAGTGCAGAAGGTTCCTGCAACATGTTTAAAAGATGAATAGCCACTTCTGGAGTTTTTAAGGACCCTTCCTTTTGGTGAGAAAAAAGAGTCCAAAGAGTCTATGAAAGGTGATAAGAGACAGCTTCAGAGTGCAGTTGTCCACCAATGTCATAGAGTCAGCCAAAATTCAAAGATGCCATCAAGTTTGAATTGGACAAGAATAGCATAGTTCTCAGTTACTTCTATTTCTGTTTGCCAGTATTCTGTGTTGCTGGTTTAGTCACAAAGGAGTGAGAGCTGAACATTGGATCCAGGTGTCACTGCTGTGTGATCTCAGAAAAATTGGTGCCTAAAGTGAATCTCTCCAAAAAAAAAAGAGGAAGTCTATATCTGACATCTGTATTCCAAGCCAGGAAATCTGTAAATCTGTTCAAAAGGAAACAAGCGAGATTGGAGATTTTCCCTAAGCTTTGGTTTGTTGATTACAGTTGTTGACAGACAGAAGAAATTAAATATTAACAGTTAATCCCCACAAAACCTCTTCATACCACAGTATAAAAGCTCTAGCAATTAACAGTAAACAAAATGCATTTATAGAATAGGCAGAGAGGTTTTACAAGCTTCCTCTGAGAACCAGAAATTCAAGAATTTAATTATGGCAAACTCAAAGCTTTCTGCTACTAGTTCATCCACTACAGTGGATTTCTCTGACTCTCTTTGTTCTCCATCTTTTGTGTTTGACACAGATTAATTTTACACCTGTAGGTTTTTTGTTTGGCGCCATCATCCTTGGTTGAAGGCTTTGTTTACATCCCAGTTGACTAGTTGGCTGCTGATACTGATGAATGTTATTTAGTGTTGGTGTAGAAATGTAATAAATTGACCACAATAAAGTAAAATTGGAAGTAATGTTGCCTCTTGATTTAGATAAAAGAGCAGAGATGTAAAATTTCTGGAAATGTAAAAGCCATGGAAGGGACGTTTCTTTTTCTGTTTTCAAGAAAAAAAATGGTAGTTTACAGGAAAATTGAAAAATGTAACATTAGCACCCTTCACAGATTGAACGCTACTTTGTTCCTTTAGGAATATAAAAGGTTTTTTATATGACTTGATTTCATATAAAGTGTACATGCGTGATACATTCTGAACAAACTACTTTTAATACAATTACAAATTGAACTTATTTTATTTTTTCTAACAAATGGAGCTACAAGGTCCTGATCTGTAAGGAAGACTCAGATTATTCAGAGCCTCTTCAGGTTTGCCAGATTGAGGAACAGGCAAGAAAAGAAAAGAAAAGAAAAGAAAGAAACTATCAACATGAGTAAAACAAAAGAGCATTATTTTGCTGGCACTAGTTCTGCATAGTGTCAAGCAGCTGTAACATACTTATTCCTGTTAAAAACAAAGGGAAATCCAGACCAGGAATTCCAGTTATGTGAATTTAACTAGTCTTTAGTCTTACATAAAATTCTTCCTCTTAAGTAATATTTAGAAATTATTGGGGGACAGTAAATATGTGAATTTTTTTTAAGCATTCATCATTCTAAAATATTCCATAATTCTTTTTTTCTGAATGCTTCCAATTTTTTTCCATGCCTTCACATCTTTATAGAAAAGGAGTTAGACTGCTTAGGTTCAAGAGTCAAAGTTGACTATATTTCTCTACACTACTACTAACAATGCAGGCACTCTTCTTTTTTCATCTGGCCCTCTTACTGAGGCTTCTTATCCTCTAATGTTGATATTGGTCAAGATGCAGGAAAGAACTCTTGAGAGTAATCCCATATATACAATGTGTTCTAAGTCACATTTAATCAGTGTTCATTACTTGTTGAGTAGACACACATGAAACTGCAATCTTAACTATATTAGTAGATGGCCCAGTGGCACAAGTATAGGGGAGTATGGCAAAAAGTGGTGAGAGTTCTTGTTTTCGCCTCAGAAATGGGAAAGTTTGGCACAGTTTTTTTTAAAAAAGGGTAATTGTCTTCTGGATTTTGGAAATGTGGACGTCTTTTGGATTTTGGAAACAACTAGGTTAGATATTAACTAAGTCCACAGCTTTCCATTGTTCCCTTGAGGCATCTGCTCTGTAAAAATGCAAGACAGTTCACACTGATGATTTTTACTATTCTTTCTAATACAAAAATGTGTAAAAATAAAGCACAGAGCTTCATAGAGCAAATTTCTAGTAGAAACATACTGAGCGTTCATTGCTACTGTAGCTAATATTATAATAAACATTCAGAGCTATATACTGTCTTCAAGATTTGTACGAGCAGTTCCTTTCTATCAGCAGCATCATTGTTGCAAACTAGCCATCTTGTTTCTTTTCCCTTAGTGAACTGTAGATTAGATAAAGCGAATTTCTGAGTGCTGTTTGTTATGCTCCAGTAGCAATAGGTGAAGTCATAGACCTCTGCACATACGATCTCTGAAGTTAAAAAGGAGTAAGTAGAAGGTTAGAGGGAGGAGTCTGCTTATGGGTGGACAAGGTTATTTGTTTTGTTGTGAGCACTGGACAGTGTCATTTCTTCAGGCTTAGTGATGGCAATGGATACTAGTAAAGTATTAGATGCAGTAATTTCACTCCTTTGTTTTAGTTTGTAAACAAAATCAAGAGAGACCAGAACTACAGAATCTCTTATGCACTAAACCAGAACCTCAAGGTTTACCAGCCAGAGCTGGTAAAAGGTTTAAATTACAGCACACTCAGCACTGAACAGTTCCTAAGTGGAAGAATCTGATTTGAGTACTGGAAGTGGAAGGACAGCACAATTTTTCCATGCTTCTTATAAAGTAATTTTGTTGTTCTCGTCACTAAACTACTGGGAGACAAATCCTTGCTAAACTACTTTATATCACCAAGATTGCCAATAAGAGGTCCAGTTATACGTTCTGCCCACCTCTCACCAAAATGATTTCACAGCTGCACTGGAAGTAGCAGCAGACTCTGTTAAACCCAAGGTTTGTGGTAATATAAAAATCTTGGGGAGAATAGCAGGGCAGCACAATATAGACTGAGCGTAATCACAGGTTGCTGGCTGACTGGGAGAGAGAATTCAATGAAGTGTTTGGAGTCCTTAAAAGGGAGCATTCCACACAGACTTTTACTGCAGGCCCCACTTTTATTTGTGCCACATTGCTAAAAGCCATGCTGAGATTGTTGAAATCTTGTGGTTGTGATGTCCAGCCTCATCTATCCAACTATCAAGGCATGATTGTTGTTGTCTTAGAACAGAGTTAGGCAAGATGTGGGGACAAATTTCTTGTAGATGAAGGCCACACTGATATTCTTAAAAAGGGGAAACATGTGGGAGAGGATGGTGGAATCATTTTAAACAGCTGTGCCTTCTTTAAAAAGATAATTGATGCTCCTCATCTCAGGGGCCTGCAGATACACAAATTAGCTTGGAAAGCTGAATAATTCTCATCTCCAGCTTAGAAATTCTGCATTGTGTAGAACAGGGATAGACAAATGTGAGCCACATCTGGCTGCCAAGTCTATTTTTTAGGCTTCCAGGTCACCACTACCTAAAAATGGATAAAAATTGCCCATACTGTTACTTCACCCTTGCTAGATGTGGGAACAATTTTGCCACTTTGGGAAGGGCATGGGAGCCAGCATAATGTAGTAGTTTAGGTGCTAGACTATGACTCTGGAGACCAGAGTTGAAATCCCCACTCCACCATGGAAACCTTGGACAAGTCAAACATGCTCAGCCTCTGAGGAAGGCAAAGGCAAACATCTTCTAAATAAATTTTGCCAAGAAGACCCTGCAATAATTTTGCCCTAGGGTCACCATAAATCAGAAATGACTTGAAGGCACACAGCGCTAATAAAAACAATAGGGCAGTATAAGCTGAGGAAAAGCCTTTGGAAAAAAAAACCCCAAGGAAATGGATCAGAAGTTGACTCTATTTTTAAAAAGCCTACTCTTTGAGTCTAAGCTGGTCATGCAAGCCAAAAGTGGTGAAGGGAGAAATTCTAAAATATTACATGTTGAGGAGAGTGCAGCTCTCCAAGGTCTCGGGGGGGGGGGGCCCACAGCAGTATAAACTATGGCTCATCGTAATGTCAGCCTGGAACTTTGGCTTGTCTCCTCAGCTGCCTATTGTGACTGCAGGAGCTGGCAAAAAAAGGAAGAAGAGAGTTTTCCCAATCTTTGACCCCCACTTCAAGTGCTTCTTTTCCAGGGGAACCTACCTTCTCTGTGCCTGCAACCAGGCCATGCAGGCCTTTAAAAACTGCCCTCTGGTCCTCCTCCTCTTCCACCAGCTGCTGCCTGACCAGCTAAGTCCAATTTCTCAGCACCACAAACCCTCTCCCAGTGTCCCACACATTCCCAAGGAAGGAGATGGGCAACAGAGGGGAAGTATAGAACCACCATACCGACCCAAATGTGGAGGGCCAACTGTTTACAAAGAGAAGGCATGCCAAAGTCAGCTTGGTTATCTGATCTGCAAATCATGGTTTAAGCAGCAAATCATGGCTCTTTATATCTTTTGTTTATCAAAAAGATGTTTTGTTTATATCTTTTGTGAAGATGTGCTGCAGCTTGGATCCCAACCCAGAAATAAAGTTGATGAAACTTTTTTCACAGCTTTGAGTGCCTCTGCTGTTAGATAACATGTCCCTAAAACTCTGTATCCACCAGTGGGATGTTATCTGCTCTCTGAGACTTACTGGACTAAAGTAATGTAACAATCCAGTGACATCTGAGAGTCACAATGCACAGAAAGCTTGCTATTATTCCTTGAACATAATTGCGTTACAGCCTGTTCTTCCTTCCCTAAGGTCTTCATGAGTAATAAAGTAATTATGCATATTTAGTTTTTACAAACAGGTTTGACCTTCAGCTGTTTGGAATCCATCTTCATGGCACGAGTTTCATCTTAATAGGAAGGAAACACATTTAACAAAACTCAGGTTTGAAGCATTACATAATTACTCTGTAAGGAAAAAAATGCACCCTTCATTTGCTTTTGAAACCCACCCCTCCTTTTTGTGCTTGGATTACTTCCACTGTGATTGTGTAAAGTGCTGAGCTGATTTAGATTTTTTTGTCCTTTGTATTAAATGGGGGGATTAAGCTTCTGATCTTTAACCATTGTGTTGAAATACAGCGGAGCCATTTTGGGAAGAATATTCCAGTGTGCCTAGTTTTGCGCACTCCTAGAATCAAGTGGATAAGGTAAATTTAATTTCCTGATTTAAGCTATTGGGAGCATTTTAGGCTGACATTAAGATGTAAATTCCTGTACATTTCAGGATGTAAAGCCATTATGTAAACAGATTGTGAAAAGGCCCACTAATGAGCGCTAATGGAGCCCTGGTTTGCGCAGTCTATTAACCCCTATATACCCACAGGGATAATTACTCTGCCACATGGCAGCCGGTGTGTGGGTGTGTGGAGGGAGCTTCACAGGATTCAGCTTTGTCCTCTCTATTGTTTTACCCACATGATGCCACTGGGAGAGATCATCTGGTATTTTCTAACATGGTGTTACAAACATTTGGAAGAAATGCAGTGCTGTATTTTTTGGAACCAGACAGCTAAGAGCTGCTGTTTGAGAGCTGAACTAGTATTCCTAGTCAAATGAAAGCAAGACAGTAGATATGAGCTAAATTCAAGCAGCATGGTGGTCATACTTTTACTTAGTTAAGGATTGCTATTGATTAGTTAGCTATTGCTTAATCAGTTGAAATACAATTTTTTTCCTTGAATAGACTTCTACAAACCATTTCAGTAAGGGTTCAATAACTGCAGTTAGTCAAAAATGCTGCAGCCAGATTTTTAACTGGGATGGTTACAGGCAATAATTATTATAGCATCTCTTATTACAGCAGTTTCACTGGTTACTGGATTGTTTCCAGGTTTTTTATTAGTAATAATATTTTAAAGATTTTACACAAACATAACATAAACAATGTATCTCAGATCCAGTACAACGATCTTTATCACATTTTTTATTCATAACTATACATCTCTTTAAAAAATCCAGTTGACATATTGACAACAACTATGATAAAATAACTCTCAAAAAATTAGTATGTGAGAAGTGGGGAGAGAAATGACTAGCTTTTTCATTTGCATAACTAATAAACAACTGTTTTCCATGGTCTTGGTTATCTCTAGTAGTCTTTACCCCTTCAGTTAATATTGCTATCAACATGATGTTCCAAACTCTATTCACCAAGAAAGTGGCAGGTCATGTAAGCCTTTCCAGTTATATATGAAGAACTAAATGTGCTGCCAAACATAAGTACACAATCATTTAAGAAGGAGACTTACTTGCTTTATGAAAAAGATAACAGTCCTAACTCTTGGGATAAATTGTTTGTGATACATTATTACTGATTTCTGCAAATAGCACACTCTGAAAATGAAATATTTGTGGGCATGATCACCACATATAGTGGCACCAGACTTTTTCCAGTTGGAATTCAAAGTTCTGTTTATGACCTCTAAAGCCCTGTATGATTTGTGTCCAGATAATGAGGACTATGTTCTCCCATATGAGCCTGCCTAGGCTTTGACATCCAGGAGGCTTTTCTCTCAATCTTGCTACTCTCAGACACACATTTGATGGAGATGTGAGAGAGGTCTTTCTCAGTGGCAGCTTCCAGTCTTGGGAACAACCTTCTGAGGGAGTCTAGGCAGGCCTTGTGATTGTTATCCTTCCACCAGCAGGCAAAAACAATTTTATCACAGTAATTGATGTGCTATCAAATTGCTTTTAATTCAACTGTGTTTTAGTATAATTGTTTCATTATGTTTCACTACCCAAAGGCCATTTCCGCCCTATACTGTTACAGTGCTATTATTCCAGTTTCAACATCCTATGGAATCCTGGGGTTTGCAGTTTAGGGAGGGGCATTTAGAATTCTCAGCCAGAGAGCTCTTGGGCCTCAGAAAACTACAAACGCCAGGATTCCACAGGATGTTGATAGTAGAGTAGTAGCACTATAATAGTGTAGGGCGGAAATGGCCAAAGTATTTGTGCTTTCTCTTTGTATTTGTTTTTATACTTAAAAGCCACCCTGAGTAACAATTTTGGGAGCAAGCTGGAGATATAAATAAAATAAATAAATAGAAGGCCATCTGACATGGCACCTTTCCCTCCAGTAGAGTAAGGATCTTTCTACTATTAATGTCCTGTAACCTGCAATAGCATGTATATTTCTATACCGCTTATCAGCTAAGTGCTCTCTAAGCAGTTCACAATGTGTTAGTAGCTAACTGCTCCCAACAAGCTGGGTACTCATTTACCGACCTACGGAAGGATGGAAAGCTGAGTCAACCTGGAGCCCGGCAGGATCAAACTCACAACCTTGTGGCTGCAGTACCAGCATTTAACCACTGTGCCACCAGGGCTCCTTCTGGATAACTGACTACATAATATGGTTTGCAAGGGTGTCCTTGAAGATAGTCTGGGAACTTCAGGGTCTCCTGCTTAGGGCTGGGAGATAAGAACATACACAGTAAAATCAGTAGGTCCCCATAACTGTCTGACTGGTACACATGAAATGTAGCCAGAAAATACATACTTTGAATTTAATAATAATTAAATAGAAATTGAAGTAATAAAATGAGGTATGTACAGTATTACATGGAAAATGAAAGGGAGTGAAAATTCTAGCAAATGGTGGTCCATTTGGTTATGCTCTTGCACTGTCTCATGTTGTGCATGCTGTCTCACATTTCCTTACTGTATACATCTGTTGTAATAGTACCCAGTCTCTTAGTAGGTCTCTCGGTTACTGTATGTGATTTCATGGTGGTACAGTGTTCTTCTATAAAATTCTTGTGCTTTTACAGTTATAAAGTCCTTGTGCTTATACAGTTCTCCCCCGACATTTGTGGGTTTGACTTTTGCAGGTTTGATTATTCACGGTACATGCTGGCCTCCCCCACTCCTGCCCTCCCTAGTGCAATTGCACTGGCAGCGGGCAAGAGGGTGAAGGGGAAGGAAGATCTCCCCCTCCATGCTCTCCTGCCACCTCTGCTTGCCTGATCCTGTGGGTGGGGGCAGCGAGAAAGCCAAGCCCCGCTCTTTCCGCCATCTCCCCACCAGTGCGATTGCAATTGCGGAGGTGCAGGTGAGGAGAAACTCATGCAGGGAAGCTCTTTCCTTGCCCACTCTCTCGTGGCCCCCCATCCATGATTGCGATCACACAGATGGGGACTGATGGTTATTCGTGTTTTTTTCACTTCCACAGGGGTTCTGTTTCCCTATCCTCTGTGAAAGTGCAGAGCCTACTGCATAGTACTGTGATAAAATCCTTCTGCTTGAGTACTTGTTTGTAATGGCCCCCAAGCTCAAGAGTGGTGATGCTGACAATCCTGGTAAGCCTAAAAGAATCCGTGAAGTGCTTCCTTTAAGTGAGAAGGTGAAAGTTACTTGACTTAATCAGGAAAGAAAATGCGCAGTGAGTTTGATAAGAGGCATGGTAAGAATGAATCTTCCATCCATGAAATTCTGAAGAAGGAAAAAGAAATTCATGCTGGATTTGCGGTTGTACCTCATACTGCAACAGTTACCTGCATAGTGTGTGATAAGTATTTAATAAAAACTGAGAAGGCCATAAATTTGTGGCTGGAAGACATGAACAGAAAACGAGTTCCCATTAACATCAGTGTGTTACACCAGAAACCACGGAGGCTATACAAAGATGTCTATAGGTCATCCCCTCAAATGACTGCCACCAGGCCGTGTGCTGAAAGTAGGGGACAGTTGCATAGATTTAGGAACAGGTTCAGACTTAAAAATATAAAACTGAGTGGAAAGGCTGCTTCTGCCAATGAAGCAGCTGCTATCAAATTTCCAGATCAGTTTAAAAAAGCTGATAAAGGAGAAAGGCTATTATCCACAGCAGATGTTAAACTGCGATGAAACCAGGCTTTTCTGGAAGAAAATGGCCAGTAGAACCTACATTAATAAAACTGCAAAAGTAGCACCAGGCCATAAAGCAAGGAAGGACAGATAAACTCTGATCCTATGTGGCAACTCTGCATGACATATGATAAAGCCAGGTGTAGTGTATAAATCAAAACTCACATACTCTTAAAAACAAAAACTTGATCTGCCCATGTTTTGGTAGTACAATAAGAAGGCATGAGTGATAGCCATTTGGTTTACAGAATGATTTCGCCAATGCTTCATCCCAGAAATAAAAAAAAATTGCAGCAGGAAGGTTTGTAATTTAAAGTCCTATCAATAGTAGACAATGCACCTGGGCATCCTAAATCTGTTTGCTATGAAAATGAAAACATCAATCTTGTCTTCTTGCTCCCAATGCAACCTCATTGATTCAACCCTTCAATCAGGGCATAATTCATTTTGTCAAGGCCATGTACACCTGACTGGTATTTGATCACATTCTATCAGAAGCTGATGCAGACTCCAATGTGGATGTAATGCAGTGCAGGAAATCCTTCACTAATGCTGATGCAATAAGCTTCATCAAAACGGCAATGGATGAATTAAAACCAGAAACTGTAAATGCCTGCTGGAAAAACGTATGGATTGAGGTTATGGATGATTTTCAGGCTCTTCCAGGGATTGATGGAGAAGTTAGGATAATCATCCATACAGCAAAGTGACTTGGTGGAGAAGGATTTGCTGACCTGCTGGATGTGGAAGTGGAGGAACTTACTGATGGCCGTTAAGAGGTGTTAACCAATGAGGAATTGGAGAAGCTTGTTAAGATGTCTTCAGAGGAAGAAGAAGAAACAGAAGCAGAACCACCATGTGGATCTTGGAGATATTTGCTGAGATGTTTCAAATTGCACAGGCATGAAAGGACAAAATTATGGAATATGATTCTTGAATGGAACACAACATTAAAGTCACCTGTTTGGTCACCAAAGGATTACCTCTGCAGCAATACTTTGATGAGTTATAGAGACGACAACTTCCAATTACAATGTTCTTCCAAAAGTTTCCAGCAACAAAACCTTCAGAAGATCTCCAACATCGATATTGACATTATCTGCTCCTGAAGTTGAGATCCAGCCATCTAATCCAGGATTGCCTTCTGATTATCCTCCTTCTGGTGGTGATCTATCTTCTGACATACTGACATACTGTCTGACATACTGTCAGAAGATCAGTACTAGTCTATGAGACATTAGGCTACAATCGACCTTCTGCATACAGAAAAATATTTTGTTTCCATCTTTTTTTTTTTAACACATGTTATGGTTAATTTCTATGTTTTTATAAGTTGTGCAATAACTTTGGACTGCAAATACAAAGTTTACAAGGCCTTTTTTCTTTTAGGTTCTAAAGTTTTGTTAAATTCTGTCAAGTTTCAGAGCCTCCTCTCCAAGCTGCATACAGGCTTCTCCCACTTATCTGACAAGTTAGGGACAGAAGAACTGTCAGAAAATGGAATTGGTTGAAAAGCAGAATCCATGTACTGTACTGTAGGGAGCATGAAGGACTTATGAAGGGTCACTTGGGATTGACCATGTGAGCATTGTTTGCAAAGTCTCTCAGCTAGCATAGCACCTTTTCCTCTCCTCTCAGCGCCCTTTGCAAGCTGCACACACATGCAAGCTGATTTAAATAAGCCACCTAGACAAGAACTGATGAAAGAGTAGAACCTCCATTTAATTAATGGAACTTGTCCTTAATTTGGAAGTGTCAAAAGAGCAGGCATCAAAAGGTAGGTGCTTCCTGTACTCATCTTGATACCTACATCATTTACCTCATTGAGAAAAATAGCATTTGGTATTGTCTTCATTTTTCACCATCCGTAGCTAGTCTAGGTACGTTTCCCCCACAGTTATGGGGGATCCACTGTAGTCTGATTTCAATATGTTTGGTTTGATCATTAGAGCCTTTCATTAACTGGGTCTTATGTATCTGAGACACTTCTAATATACTCCTCACTGAGATCTTATGGAGTGACCCTGCCCAAGTCACCTAAGATAAACAAAGAAGAAATAAGATTCACAAGATCCAGGAGAAAGGCTTGTATGGCCATTGTCCCAAACCTCTGTAATGTGATTTTTCAAAAATCGCAGCAGTTCTTTTTCCTTTTTGTTTTTTGTTGGCACATCATTTTATAGATATGCTCAGGGTGTATTTTTATACTAACTGCTGTTTGTGTGCTGTTGGGACAATGTCATGGCTTTGGGTTTTAGAGATCTTTAAAAATTGTTTTTATAATATAGAAGACTTGGAATATAAAGGAGCAGTACACATTTATAAATAAATACAGAATTATAAAAAGGTTGGGTACTAAATTATTTTTAACAGCGGTTAAAATAATTAGAAGTTGTAGTAGTTGCATATTGTTCTGCAAATGGAACTGCTTCCATCAGCAGCACTGAGAGTGGATGATTCATATTAGCAGCTGTCTGTTAGTGTAATATTGGTTTTGGGCCATTGATAAAAATAAATGGGTTATAGTATTCTTCATACTGGGGTACCACAATAAGGCATTTTCTATCAGTGGTAGAATATATGAAGTTGCAGATTAATCCTTGGCACTTCCTTGGCCAAAAGAGCTAGGACAGGGATAGGAATTATGGAGCCCTCCAGATGTTGTTGGACTGCAACTCCCAGCAGTCTTCACCATCTCCTATACTAATTAGGACAGCTGGAACTTACAGTCTAGTAACATCCAGAGGGCTGCATGATTCCCATGCCAGGCTAAGAAATGACTCTGATTATCCTTTGGAAATTGCTCCCAGTCCAAGTGGATAAGCCTAAGCTAATGAGCTAATGGTCAAGTTTTATATAAAACAGCCTCTGTCTTCAAAATGTTCATATGCAGTCATGATAACTTAAATTCATAGTAATCTTAGATCTTCAGTATTTAAAGAAGGATTACTAATACCATCTGCTAAAATTTGTATTTCACTGCAATGCCAAAATTTGGTTGTGATGAACAATTTCCCGAAGCTCCCCTGCCAAAGTTGTCTTGATGAGCTATATTTCAGAGATACAGAAGCAAGCAGGTTTTTAAAAAAACGTATGGTAGAATAAGCTGGGTGGCAAATTGTATTTCTTTTCAATATCCAGGCCCGCTGATTTAAGTAAAAGCAGAATTGCACCCAGTCTCTTTAAGCAAGCTTCCAATCAGTCCAATCCTACTAATCCAACAGAAGGTGTTTAGCTAAATTAAAGTCAAGCGCTGCTTTCTAAATGATACATTCTTTAGTCTAACCAGTCATAACCTCCTTGAATGCAAGCTGGTATTTTAAACAATTTTGGGCCCAGAAGAGATAAAAATTGAAAATAGGGACAAACATGTTTATAGAAAGAGGGGTTATATGCCAATTTAGACTATATAATTTTCTCTTTCCACCTGGTGATGGAAATTAAGTGTTTTCTGTTGCATCAGATCAGACCAATAGTTTATCTAATCCAGTATCATCCTCTAAGCAGGATTTAGAAAGTTGCTTTTTTGGACTACAACTTCCAGAATTCCTAGCGCCGTTTCAAAGTCCACTGATGCTCTTACAGTCTGGGGAAGAAGTTTTTCCTAGACTTGTCTAAAATCCTTCAAATGATGACATCAGAGATTTGATTTGATTTATATATTTAGTGCATTTGTATGCTGCCTTTCCCCCAGAGTGGGACCCAAGATTGACACTGGACTGGATTTGTCTTCAAAGTATAATGTTATTTGGGATTGGCCTCCTTTGAAATAAGAGATTAATGGAAGCATTTTTCAAAATTAAAATTAAAGTATAGAAATATATGTCTTTTGTAATGGCATTCATGGAAGAGTACAGGAAGTTCCAGGGTGGCCTCCCATTTAAACACTGACTAGACCTACTCATACTTAGTTTTGGCAAAATAATAGTCTTCAAGCTTTCCCTCAAAGCAATCAGCATACTTCAAAACACTGATTATATAAGCCAACGTTAATTCAGCAGTATTTGAGAAGAAAATGTACTGTAACAACCTGATCCCAAATAAGTGTGATACAAGAGCCATCTCCAGTATTTGTCAGGTTTTACAGTATCCCATGGGACCACACTTCATGTGAAAACAGGATTTTTAAAATTAATGTCTAGAGTGCCTCTAGTTATTAGAGATTTTATATACAGACAGTTGTACGCTGTAGCTGGGTCTTCTTGTGTTTCCACTCATGTTACGTGGCCACTTGTAGTGAATAGTCGTTTAAGATTATGGGGCTGCATCTAAACAAATATAGACCTGCCATTTTAAACTTACAAGAGGGCCATATTGCTGTCCAAAATGGGTTATTGTTATTGTTGTTATGTTGTTGTTGTGTGCCTTCAAGTCATTTCTGACTTATGGTGACCCTAAGGCAACCCAATCATGGGGTTTTCTTGGCATGATTTGTCCCGTGTGGGTTTGCCATGGCCTTCCTCTGAGCTGATAGTGTGTGACTTGCCCAAGGTCACCCAGTAGGTTTCCACAGCTGAGTGGGGCTTCAAATCTTGGTCTCCGGAGTCTTAGCCCAACACCCTCTAATGCTGGCTCTCTTAGAATGGGTTGTAACTCCTTCATAATGCAGCTGAATTATCTTATTTGGAAGTCAGAGGTGACAACTATTGTCATTGAAAATAACTTCCCCAAAGAAGACTGATATTGAGTAGGAATCCTAGTGTTCATGAACCCTCCTCCTCAGCCACATCCAAACAGGTCTCCATGATACACAGCAGGTCGGCCAGCTCATCCAAGATGAGGTCATGAAGGTAGCTGTTTTCCCTTTCACGAACTTGGCATTCACCAGCAGCATTTTCAACCCAGGGGTTGTATTGTTTCTCAGCCTCCTGGTTTTTGAAGAACATAGCAGAGCAAAGCAGAAGAAACAGCATGGAGAAAAGGAAGCTAGATAGAAGGAAAGAAGAAGAAGGACATTTAAAAGACAATATAATGAGATCCATTTCTGTTGCATGTGAAATAAATGCTGCACAGATCAACAGCACTGATTTCCTGCTCTGCTTTTGCATGCAAAAGTGTTCATTTCTGTGTCAAGGTGGTGGTAGATGATTTCTCTGTAGCTGGGCAAAGCACACATTTCTTCTCTGGATGGAGCCCAATTACTTTATGTGACATTTAGCTGATTAATTCATCTGTTTTAAAGTGGGATTAGTCAATTTGTATTAAAACCACCTGCTGAGAATTATATTGAATGAATGCTAACCTTTTTTTCCCTCTTTGTTTCTAACTCAGTGACAGGTTTGTTTGGGAAAAAATTCTTTTCAGTGCCAATAGTGTTTTTGGCTTGAAGCCTAGCCTTTAAATTTTGCCTCCTTTTAAAATCAATGCGAGTTCACTAATTAACTTTAATGGAAACATTATTTTGCATTCAGCTAGCAGCTGTTTTCCATGTTTGTACTCTCTTCCCCCATATCCCATTTACTTTTTTTGGGTTGTGCTTTTGTGTCTTTTTACTCCAGTAATCTCTCATAAGGAACAAGCTGAAAGTGGTACTTTCTGTACAAGCCAGTTATAGCCCTTATTACACTTACCACCTACTGCACATTTGGATCATGTTCCCACCAGGCCAAGTATGTTACAAGTCTGCCGAACTCATATAAGCTTTTCCTTTGTTCTAAGGTCACGCTCTCAACATCATATGCTCTGGATTATGCACACAATTGATTTATTCATAGGAATTATATCCCATTGCCAATTAATCGAGATAACTGAAAGTAGGGCAGTACTTGTAAGAGAGAGGTACAGTTGCTTCAGTGGCCAGTTACACGCTTTTATGGAATGGGGAGGAAGAATTGTACAGTTACACCTATTAATATGCTGTCTGTTATGCTATGCAAATCCCCATGTTTGATCACAGAGTTACCAAATTTGATGTGTTGGCTAACAGGTCCAATATGAAGACTATGTAAGGTTTTGGCTTGCGTACTTCTGAAACAAAACCTTTGACTTTTGTATTGTTTGCTGTAGAAGGCATATTTATAAAAAAAAAATTGACCAAACTTGATATTTACACTTAGGCTGACATCTTGGACACTTAGAACAAAAGGCAAACTTTGTCTTTTTTTAAAAAAAATTGCTGATTTGGGTCCATTTTGCAAGGGAATATGAGTAACACAACCCGCAGGTACTGATTTGTTAGGAACAATAGGCAGTCAAACAGCAACTGGAATACACTCCCTCTTCGAAGCTTTTTGTGTGCTCTCTCTTCCTCCCAGGGTTGAACAGGAAAAGAAAGGGTCTCTCAGTTCCTGTCCTTAAGAATAATGCAGCTGGTACAGCTGGAGAGAACCAGTCCATTTCTACCTTCTTATTTCCTTCCTGCCCTGCTATAGAGCCTAGCTGCCCTGCTATAAAATGCTCACGCAGCAGATGCATCAAGAGAACTGCACCAACCTCAGCCATTTTCTCTCTACCCTCTAGCAAGGATGGGGATCCTCCTTCAATCTAAAACCCAAATTCAATCTCAAACAAATTATCCAGGTAGTGGAAGTAGGCAAAGGCAGCAAAATCCTATCCCTACCCTCAAATATTTTTGCTTAAATCTGTTATGACAGGTAACTTCAAACTTAGAAGAGGGACATAAAACCTTTAAGAATAGGGGAAAACTATTAAAAAGCTGGGAAATGATCAGACCACAGTGTCATAGCAACTGCAGCTGGTAGCATCCATGGCATTGGGGCAGTGAATCCACGCTGAGGGCCTTTCCACACTACACTGTTAATAACACTGTTATTATTCCACTTTCAACATCCTGTGGAATTCCGGGGTTTGTAGTTTACTGAGGCATGAGAGCTCTCTGGCTGAGAATTCTAAATGCCCCTCCCTAAACTGCAGACCCCAGGATTCCATAGGATGTTAAAAGTGGAATAATAGCACTATAACCGTCTAGTGCAGAGAGGCCCTCAATTTATTCTGAACTTTAAAGGAACTATCCATGGTGCTAAAGCTCCTGAGGAGACGGAGTCAGCACAGTGGATAACTCCTTTAATATGTGGATTAAAAGGCAAGATAGATTCACTGTTCAATTGACATGGAAACAACCAGCTTTCTCTGTATCATGCTGTTAGGGTGCTGCCATCTATGGAACCCTGGAATGTCAGTTGAGACCTCAAGATGGCCAAATTCAGCCCTAGAACCCACAAGTTCCCCAACCCTGCACCATAGTTGCCCAGGGAGAGTAAGTGCCTGTCCTTCTATATGTCAGCAAAAGCATTGCTCACCTTTCTATTTCCTACATACACCCAAGAAAGTATGACTTAACACTAGTTATCTAACAGAAACTACAGTGCTTTCTGAGGATTGACAACCACCATCCCTTTGCAGTTACTCAAGAGACAACTTTTTAAATACTTGCTCCTTGCTATGCTTTTCAAGAAGTACTCAGTGAACCAAGACTTCCCCTTTGCAGGCTTCAGTGGATGAGAGTATAGGTTTACACACAGGAGCTGGTTACATTTTTTCCAAACAAGGCAAGGCCTTCTTTAGCATATAAAATGCCCAGGTACTAATTTGTGAGTCAAATACCAGTTATCTCACTACTCTGCCTTTTACTGGTTCCATCGTTCTTCTCTGCATAGACAAGGATGAAATGAGCCACTTGGAAGTTCCCATAAGGTCCTGAAGTAGCCCTGCATTAGGTGTGCTTAAAAAAATAGCTCCATGGCCCATGCTGGCTGTGGGACTCTGGGAGTTGTACTCCAAAAAAAAATAATTTGTCCATACTCTCCAGGGAAACACAATTAGGAGAAACAATTCAATAAGCTTATTGAGAAGCCAGAATGTGTCCAGCTCAGGGCAACTAAGTTGGTGAAAGGTCTGAAAACCAAGCCTTGTGGGGAAGAACTTAGTGAGCTGAAGAATAGAAGGTGGAACAGTGATATGATTATGTGCATGTGTCTTCAAGTCACCTGTAAAGTTATGGTGGTTCCATTAATTTAATGGGGTTTCTTAGGCAAGGAAGACCAAGACATGAACTAATGGATTAAAATCTCAAGGGGGAAAAAATCCACGTAAATATTAAGAACTTTCTGGTGGCAAGAGCTGTTCAACTGTTAAATAGAGTGCATCAGAAGATTTATCATTTTTTGCCAGAGCTCTTTAAGCAGAGGTTGGTGCCATTTCTTGGGAGTGTTTTAGTGATGTATGCTTGCATGGCAGACGATCGGAGTACATGTCCCTTGCAGCCCCTTCCCATTCTGTGATTCGCTCATTTATAACAATATAGGGTTCTGGCACTCATTTCAGGATTTCAGGATTCTTGACTGTACACTTTTTAACCAGTTTAATACATTACAGAGAAATATAGCTATGTTTACTTTTTAAAGTGTATTTGTTATCAATAATACTTGATTCTTGTGCCCTGTAATTTTACATTTATATTTGAATGTGAACCTTCTTGATTGCTCTAGTTAGTAGCTTATTTGTTACTAAGAGTAAATTCTGGGTGTGCCAGAACTGGATTATATTTTACTATACCATTTTTATCATCACACATAACAACTTGGATGGGTCCCAAATAGCTTATTTAGGTGTGCCAAAGGGCTTGGACATGTCTAGTAACATTTTTTTACATGTTTCCCTTGAATAGTGACATTCACATCGTATCATACAGTATGATTTGCTCTTTAGGAAAGAACTGTAGTTTACAGGAGTGGTTTCCCAGACAGTTCGTCTATCTACCCCAGTATTAACTACAGCAGCCTCCCCTAATCTGGCATCACCCAGAGATTTTGGACAAGAATAGCCATCATTCCTCACTAGTGGCCATCTTATCTATAGCTCATAGGAGACAAAAGTCCAAAATATGCGGTGGGTAGTAGTTTGGAAAAATTGGTCTATATCACATGGCATTGATTCTCCAGGTTTCAAACAGGACTTTTTCCTGGTTCTAGCTGGAGATGCCACAATTTGAACTCAGCATCTCTTGAATGCAAAGCATGTGCAAGGAGCTATGGTCAAACTCTTTTAAATCTGTTCCTCTCCTAAAACATACAGCCTCCAGAACTGCAAGACCACATATGCAGGTACACTCCCTGAATAAAAAAACAAAAAGGAAAACAACCCTACTCAGGGGTTGGAACTGTGTGGTTCTCCAGATGTTATTTTAAGTTTATTTATTCCTCACCATTGGCTATGCTGGCTAGGGCTTCTCTGAGTTGCAACTCAACATCTGGAAATTAAACAAAGCAACACTGGATGTACTATGCGTTTCTGTATTTGTTTTCCTGTTGTTGGAGAACAATACAAGTTACTTTTAAAAAAATGAAAACAGATGAGAAACTCCTTCAAAGACCTTTTATGCAACTCCCCCACACTTTCACAAGACTCTATGGTGATTTATTTGAAAGGAACACATTTAAAAGGAACTGACCCAAAACTAGCCTTAGAGTAACACAATGTACTTCCGCTACAGCGTTCCCATTGTCCTCCAGGCAGTTTCAATGTCATTCTCGCAATCACAAACCTCCACTCCTGGGAGTGCCTGACGGAAGCCTTTGCAGCAGGCTCACCCAGCTGCTTTGTTAGGGGAAGGAAAAGCAGAGAAAAGAGAAGGTGGGGTGGTCCCTACCACCTACATTCCAGCCATACCATAAAAGTCTGTGGAATTCCTTTTTTAAAAAATGAATTTTAGCCCAAAGCCCTGCCCTAGAGAATGAGACTGGACAGGAAGAACTTCCTTGCTGTTAGCAATCCTATTTTTAAACTGCCATTATATGTTTTACCAGGAAAAGCAGCAGGAGAAAAGGGTGGTCCACAATGGAAAGGGAAATCTGTTTTTGTTTTTAATCTTTGCACAGCGCTTACTGAGGTTAGGCTGATCTTATGAATAGAAATAACAATGATCTAAAGAGAAGGCCTTAGACCAGGTGGCTAATTAATGTGCAGTCATGTACATGCTTGTACTAGCGTACCCGTACTGTACTTTATTCATTGCATGCCAAAAGTGTAAGATTAGATTCTTGGCCAGGTGGGATGGAGAAGAACTTTGGAGAACCATTGCTAGTCAATGAAGGCCAGACTTTCTCAATCTAGTACACTCCCAATGTGTTGGAATATAGTTCCCATCATCACCACCATTACCACAGCCTTGATCTTTGAATTTTGGGGTGGTGGTGATGATGGGAATTGTACTCCAATACAATTTGTTTTAAATTTTGTAAGGCAGTCCCAGCTTGGAGGAAAAGGTATAACATGAATTGGTGGTGGTAGTGGTGGTTGGTGGTGATAAAATCAAGAAGCAACCTTGAGAAAGCTGATGCAAATTTGCAATAGGCAGACTTTAGGTTTATCTGAACTGCATTGTTATTTTCTTACTGTAATATCAAGACTCAAAGCCTGGGGCAAATGATATACACAGGAATTAAATAATTCTGAAACAAGAATTTGATCTTAGTATCAGAATGGAATGGAGATCTTGCTCTTGCATAAATTGTGAATGCCACTCCTGGTTTCTCCAATCTTTTTTTAACCCTAATTTTGGAAGAATAATGAGAGCAGAATGTTTTCTTTTGCTGCTATTTTTAAGCTTGTAGGAATCAGAAATCTTTGCTAATTTACTACAATTCACAAATCCAGACATACCTTACGTCCATCTCTGGTGTAGACAATAATGACCCAGGCAGATAGGTTTGGTTTTCAGACAGCTTAGAAGAAACACAATGGGATTTACTTCTGAGTAAAGTTGTTTAGGGAGAGCCAGTGTGGTGTAGTGGTTTGACTGCTGGGCTATGACTTTGGAGACCAGGGTTCGATTCCCTGCTCAGCCAAGGAATCCCACTGGGTGACTTTGGGCACATCACACACTCTCATCCCCAGAAAACTTTGTGATAGGTTCGACGTTGGGTTGCTGTAAGTCAGAAATGACTTGAAGTCACACCACCACAGCAACAATATTGTCTAGAATCACATGGCACAACTGCAGTCATAATAGGCACATCTACTTCTTACCTGGGAATAGGGATGAAGCTTGGGGAGGGATGAGAGCTTTGCCCCTCAGATAAGCACTGTAAACCTATGAAATTTGCAGAGACTGAGAAGTTAGAGATCATTCACACCTAGAATCTGCTATATTCACATTTCCTTGGTAGTTTTGTCTGTCCCCCTCCCCATTTTTTTTTAATGCCTGAACTGCATTTTTAAATGCTCAAAAGAAGTTTTAAATTACTGCAATGCTGGAAATGTAGGGACTGGAAGAGAACTTCATGGGAAATAGTATTCTTATGGGATATGGGTATTCTTATTTTGTCCTCTCATAGGCATAAGCTCCAGTGAGACTTTCTTCCAAGTAATGAAAGAAGTAGAAAGCAGCAGGAAAAAAAGAAGACATTATACAGTACATGGATTGATTCAACAGAGGAAATAATGGAATCAAATTTCCAAGAGCTGAGCCAAGGTTGTTGATGACCAGGGCTCTTGGAGATCTCTCCTTCATCTGGGCCACTGTAAGTTGAAGCCGATTTAAAGACAGATTAAAACAACAAAGGTAGAAGTGGGCTGTGTATAGCAGAAGGAAGACAAGTTAGATCAATGGGAACTTTGAGTGTAAACACAAAGAGGTAAGCAGAAAGCCCTTTTATTTTCTCTTCCCTTCTTAAGTGCCCATAACAAAATTTCTAAGGATCAAAGCCTTGGTAGACTGTTTGTCTGACTTTAGTGCTCATTCCCAATCCACTTTGAGAGATGAACAGGTGAAAAATATATTTTTTATATAGCTAGTATTATCAAGCCTTTTGGCCTTTGTGGATAAGGGACTGAAAACAGGCACCTGAATTTGTTGCAAGGGCAACCAAATCCTTTTTTTTGTGACTGTGTAGTATAGCACTGACTATGCTGTTGCACTGAAGTAATTTTTAGCCAAGTAGCTGTTGGTATAAATGCTGTCCTACCGTCAATGGGAAAACCACCTCTGAGTATTCCTTTCCTAAGAAAACTCTATGAAATCCATGGCATTGCCATAAGTTGACAAGCAGTTTGAAGACAAACAGGCACACCTGGCACTTTCTCTCTTGGATCTGTCCTACAGGAGGAGGGGTCCACTTCCAGCCTTGTGAATCTTTCTCTTCCCAACAACTCTTCATTGGCTGAGTATGGATTTTGACTTAGGAGAAGCAGCACTGCTACAGTGGAGGGCGTTTTACAAAGAAAGCTTCCCTGAGTTTCACCCAAGAACCAGGTCTGCATGGCAACAAAGAAATTCAAGAAATCCATTGTGTCCTGTAGTTTTCTTTAGGTTTCTTGATAATCTCATTTTAATTGTCGGGGGGGGGGAATCCTTTGATAGAAACAAAACTAGTGGTCACAACATATTTATATGTCAGGGTGTATCCGACCTGCCCTTAAAACAAACCAAAAGGGATCTTGCAGGTTCTCCTCTGAAATGTTTCGGACTGGATTTACGGGTGGGCCATGGCAGGTAATACAAGAGAAGTTGATGTTGGGTATTTTTGCAGCAGTGCTTATTCTTCTGAACTGCGACCCTACAGTGCAGAATTTTATGACGTCTGTGCTTCTGAATTAGCAGGATGTAGCAAAGGAAGTAGGAGCTCAGCATGTCCTGGACATACACTCTGCGCACCTGGTGTTTGAACAACCCTATGCTACGAAGCAAGCCAGTATGGCGTAGTGGTTTGAACACTGGCCTATGGCTTTGGAGACAAGAGTTCAAATCCTTGCTCAGCCACTGGTCCTTGGCTATCAAACGGTGGCCAGGTTCAAATACAATGATAGGCCAGGTTTGTTGTGGTTTGTTCAATTCTGGCTTGTTATGTTTACATCTGTTCCTGCAAAGCATAAAAAACAAAAAGCCTAGCACACTATGGTTCATTAGTTAACCATAGTTTGAAGCCAAAATTATTGTTGGTTTATGAACTCTGCTTGCTTAAACCACAACTTATTGCCACCTCTGAACCTAGACTGTGGCCTCTCAGTAGAATTTTTATAGCTGCCCACCCAGAACTAGCAGCTGAGAAAAGAGATGGACTAGAAATGAGGAAAACTTGTAGTGGTTTCGTAGGTCCTCTACAGGATTGTTCCATCCCTTGAGTCTTGGAGTCTGAATTTCTGCATGTCCGGCAAGTTTGTGGCATTGTGCTGCTGAAGGAAAGAAAAAAAGGTATAAAGCAGTGGTTCCCAGCTTTTTGGTCCTCCAGATTTTTTACTTCAGCTCCCAGAATCCCTAGTTGTGAACTACTGGGTGACCTTAAGCAAGTCACAGTCTCTCAGCCTCAGAGGAAAGCATCGGCAACCCCCTTCCCTGAACAAATCTTGCCAGGCATAACACCATAAGTTGTAAAAAAAGGTACACAACAACAGTTTCAGAAAAGCTTGGTATAAATCCTTAATGTATGAGTTGGGGGTAGGTGAGGAGAGGGAAAGGTACAATGCATTTTATTACACAGTTCTACTGCTACGGCTTGGCTGTGCTGTGGATACCCTTTCAGGTTGAGAGAGATTTCAGCAGGGCGGGAAAGTGAAGAATGACAGCAATAGCCTGCTGTTTAATAGATACAAGTTCAAATTACAGTGTTTTTGCATTCCTTTCCGTATTTACACTGGAAGCTAATTTTTAACAGAGACTGTACTATCAAGTGAGCAATGGCCAATGGCCAACATTTTCAGCCAAGCTTAAGCTAGAATCTCCCTGCTGATTCATCCTGTAAGAGTTGGGAAAACAGACAAAAGGACTATAACCAGTTCTTTCCCTGTGCAAAGAGCAATCACACATTTAGTGTTTCTTTGGCCCTTTCCGCACGAGGAAATTAAGACAGGCCAGTGCGTCCTGTCACGGAAGTCATCTGCACCTTGGATTAGACTAGGTTCGGACTATTTACCTTATTTGCGCACCTACGTCCTCCAACGTGCTATGTGAAGACTGGAAAAAAGCAGTTTTTAAATTTTCCGGAGCGTGTCAGCCTCACCAGTGCGGATCTAAAGACCTCGCACTGCTCCAAATCGCCCTGGAACAAACAGAGGAGCCCAAGGGAAAGTCCACGTTGTTTCGAGCCCAGAAGAAGTTGTAAGTAATGGCACGGAGCGATTCCTGGCCTCGTGTGGAAAGGGCCCTTGTCTTAGTACATCCACGGCGGTGAGCAGCTGAATTACGTAACTGAACATACTGATTAAGGTCTGAAGAGACCACATCTCAGCTTGGAAGGAAGTAGTCCATGTGTGTAACAGAAACCACAGAGGTCCCTTGATATGAGGGCTTTTGCTATCAAAATTTTTGGGACCTGGAGTTTGACCCTGTACTTCTAGATCGCTCTCCTTCAAGTGTTCATTTTAATTATTTACATATACTTCATAATAATTATGATTAACTATGTTTTTTTAGCTTTATCTATTCCATACCCCACCTCGAGCCTTGGAGAGTAGCAAGTAACAAATAAAATCTACTATAATTATTTGTTAATAACCAGAAGCACAGGGAATTTCCCTGGAGGAATAATCACACATGGTGTACAATGCAAGATACGGCTTAAACAATGCACATGAACACTACTGCAAACCCCTCTCCAATGTTTTCATGTCCCCAGGCTGGGTTCTATGACTCAGTAGTTCACAGGCACTTTCCTGCGCACCACATAATGTGCTCTTCTTCTCAAGTTTGATTTTGTGCCATCCACTGTCTATGAAAAATAAACAAATTATGCAATATAGCGGAAGAAGGAAACCTCAATTGAGAGACAAGCTTTTGATATTTCAGAGGTTGGGCAGTGGAGGGGGAGAAAGAATATCAATAAAGGATTACAGAGGAAGTACTTATTTGTACTTGATTCCAAACATACTTACCCAGATTCAGTGTCATTTAGATCAATGGAATTTACTACCATGTGAGGCTAAAATCTTACGTGTACACAAAATAGAAGTTAACTCTCTATTGCATCTGGTGGGCTTTTCAAGTAGTCATACAGAATCAGGTTGTAAATCTGTTTAGGAATGCAAGGAGATCATTCATCAATGTCTGTCAGAAGGAGTAACAATCCCAGTCTAAATGTGTAGCTGTGAATCTTGCTATACAAGATTTCAGGGCTTGTCTTTGTTTGACAGTGCAGATCTGCCCAGTGTGAAAAGTTGTATCAGTGCGAAGGTTTCAGAAGGAGCAGAAGTGTTGACCCTCCTGGTTTCCGGTTATGAGTTATGATTTGGCTAAAACTGGCATAATCAGGAGAGGGTTAAGGATTTCTCCTTTGAAGGATTGTTTTCAGCCCCTTTTAACTGTTCAATGAAAATGTAATGGGGGCTTGTATGAAATGTGGCACAGTGGAGAACTTCTGGCCCCCAAATGCAAACCCCTAGGCAGAAATGCCAATGATAAGAGATTTTGGGAATGGCACTATTACAACCTGTGGAAGCCACAACTTGCCCAATTGCCCACCTACCGGTGGAGGCTACAAATTGCCCACCCATAGAATAGAGGGAAAAGCTGGTAGTTAGGGAGACATGCTTTCTAGATTTTTCTTAACTGCAGTGCCTTTCCTTTATCTGGAAACAAGAGGCTTAAATTGGGAACATTCTAGAGTAGGAAAGACAGATGTCTTCCTTGTCTGGATACAAATAGCAAATTGTAAGCAATGCAGCAGACAAAAGTATATTTGTCTAAGGCAGTGGTTCTCAACCTGTGGGTCCCCAGATGTTTTTGGACTTCAGCTCCCAGAAGCCCTGAGCATTCACCATAGTGGCTGGGGCTTCTGGAAGCTGAAGTCCTCAAACTCTGGGGACCCACAGGTTGAGAACCACTGGTCTAGGGTAACTGATAATGCACTTCAAATATACACATGGTATGTCTGGAAGACCTTCACACAGACCAATGGAGGCCTGTTCTCAGAACAGCAAAACTATACTGGAAGAGTATGATACAGTCTCCTTCTACATGTTAATTCAGCAACACATTGAACTTGCACTGAAGGAACTGCCCTCCAGGTCATCTTGTTACCAACAGCCCTGTCAGGTCTTCCAGATTCAGGGCTGTGTCTCCTCGATTAAGCCAATCCATCTGTAATGTAGCTGTCCTCTCTTCTTACTGCCTTCTACTTTACTAAGCATTATTGTCTTTTTCTTCTCACATCTTCTCACGGTTTGTTTGAAGTATGACAGTCTCAGGCTATTTCCACAGTACACTGTTACAGCACTATTATTCCACTTTCGATTTCCTGTGGAATCCTGGGGTTTGCAGTTTAGGGAGGGGCATTGAGAATTCTTAGCCAGAGAGCTTGTTGGCCTCAGCAAACTATGAACCCCAGAATTCCACAGGATGTTGAAAGTGGAATAATAACACTATAACAGTGGAGTGCAGAAATGGCCTCAGTTTAGTCATCTTAGCATCTAGAGAGTTCAGGCTTGATATGCTTTAGGACACTAATTGGTTGACCGACCGAACCCAAAGAGTGATCACGAATGGCTGCTTCTCATCCTGGAGAGAAGTGACTAGCGGGGTGCCACAGGGTTCTGTCCTGGGCCCAGTACTGTTCAATATTTTTATCAATGACTTGGATGAAGGAATAGAGGGCATGCTCATCAAATTTGCAGATGACACCAAATTAGGAGGGGTTGCTAATACGCCAGAGGACAGGATCAAAATTCAAAATGACCTGGATAGATTGGAGAGCTGGGCCAAGACTAACAAAATGAAATTCAACGGAGACAAGTGTAAGGTCCTATACTTAGGTGGAAAAAATGGAATACAGAAATATAGGATGGAGGACACGTGGCTGGATAGCAGTACCTGTGAAAGGGATCTAGGAGTCTTCATAGACCACAAGCTGAACATGAGTCAGCAGTGTGATGTGGCAGCCAAGAAAGCCAATGCAATTCTCGGCTGCATCAACAGGAGTATGGTGCCTAGATCAAAGGAGGTACTGGTACCACTCTACTCTGCTTTGGTTAGACCTCATCTTGAATACTGTGTCCAGTTCTGGGCACCCCAATTCAAGGAGGACATGGTCAAGCTGGAGCAAGTCCAGAGGAGGGCGAGCAAAATGGTGAGAGGCCTGGAAGCCATGCCCTATGAGGATAGACTTAGAGAGCTGGGGATGTTTAGTTTGCAGAAGAGAAGGTTAAGAGGGGACATGATAGCTATGTTTAAATATTTGAAGGGATGCCATGTAGAGGAAGGAGAGGGCTTGTTTTCTGCTGCTCCAGAGACCAGGACAAGGAGCAATGGATTCAAGCTGTAGGAAAGGAGATTCCACCTGAACCTCATGGAAGAGCTTCCTGACGGTCAGGGCCGTCCGGCAGTGGAACATGCTGCCTCGGAGTGTAGTGGAGTCTCCTTCCTTGGAGGTTTTTAAGCAGAGTCTGGATGGCCATCTGTCGGGAGTGCTTTGAGGGTGTTCCTGCATGGCAGGGGGTTGGACTGGATGGCCCGTGTGGTCTCTTCCAAGTCTACATTTCTATGATTCTACTTTTTTTTTTTTAGCAGTGCAGGGTATCCACAAAACTCTTCTCCAGCACATTTTGAATGAGTTGATTTTCTTATCAGCTTCCTTCACTGGCTGGCTTTCACAACCATACATAGAAATCAGAGATATGATGGCATGGAGAATTCTGACTTTGGCATTCAATGAAAACCCGCAACCTAGGCCTATTAAATCCCAAGTACTACAGACCTAAATAATCTCTCAAATTCTAACTAGAGTGAATCCATTGACTCAGTCGCTGAATTGTAGGCCAACACTTGTGTAAATCTTATATACTCAATAGGCCTACTCTCATGGAGTGGCAATTACATTTAAGCTGCAGTTCCTTAATGTGTTTGGCTTTTTTTGTAAGGTGAATCTAATTTGGTTGTATTTCAAGTTACACAGCCCATGGGTGTGTTTGGTAACTTTTCTTGTTTTCAGACAGCATTTTAGAAGCTTTTCTTTTTTTAGTAGATTCAGTACTAGGGTGCTCCCCACCCAAGTCACAAGTTACACAACGCTGGCCACCAATGGGGAAGACTGCTCCCCTTTTTATAAGGAAGCATACAACACATTGCTTAAAAAAAGAAAACCTTACAGACTAAGGCCATTGCTACACTACACTGTTATAGTACTATTATTCCACTTTCAACATCGCATGGAATCCTGGGGTTTGCAGTTAAGGAAGGGGCCCTTAGAATTCTCAGCCAGAGCGCTCTGGGGCCTCAGTAAACTATAAACCCCAGAATCCCACCGGGTGTTGAAAGCAGAATAATAGCACTGTAACAGCGTAGCGCAGAAATGGCCTATCTGTGCTCAGCCAAAGGCCCTTCCCTAAACTGCAAACCCCAGAATTCCATAGGATGTCGAAAATAGAGTAATAGCACTATAACAGTCTAGTGTGGAAATGGCGTGGCAGCTCTTCATGAGATCAGGCCGACTTCATTCCGCGTGAAATACCCGCATAGGAAGGTGTGCTTGTGCACCCAGAGGAATTTTGCCTCCCTGTTCACTGTCCTCCCATCTTCCCCTCAACGAGAAACGAAATGGCCCGGCCCTCTCATCACAAGGAGCGCGCGCACAAAGCCACGAGCCCGTTCCCCTCCCCCCTCCGATAGAAGGATACGAAATAAAATTGTAATCTTCTTCGTGGTCCGTGCGCGCATGCGTCACGTGGAGTCTAAACACCGTCCCAGCTCTCCGAGCCGCGCACGCGCACCGGGATCACATTCCTCACTGCGGCCCTCCTCCCACCGCGTCCTTCTTATTCCGAGCGCAGCCCCTCCCCCTTTTCTTTCGCCTGCCCTGCCTCGGCCAATGGGAAGGCGTTGTCGTTAACCCCTGGAGGAGTAGCGCTGTGGAGAAACTCTGAGGAGAAAAGAGGAGGGTGGTAGCGGCGACACGGAGGCGGAGGCCGTGGGCTTGAGTCGCCTGTGCCTTGGCACTTCCACCACTGCCGCCGCCCGCGGGGAGGGTGACGAGGAAAGCAGGCAGGCAGGCAGGCAGGCAGGCGGCGGCGGCCCACGCCGGGAGAAGGGAGGGAAAAGGGACCTCGAAGCCTGGCAGCCATACTACTACGCCGGAGTCACCCTCCCTCTCCCCGTGTCGAGAGGCAGAAGCGAACCGACAGCGCGGCCAGGCCTCGTCCGCGGCCACCGACTCTTCCCCCCCACTTGGTTCCCACAGAAACGGCGGCCTGGCTTGACTGACTCGCGAAACGAACAGCGCCGGAGATGATGCCGGTGAGGAGAGGGGTCGAGGGGAGCGGTCGGGGAAGGTTATGAGGGAAAATTTGGACGGCAGTGGTGATGGTTGTGCTGTTTAAATTTGGGGAATGGGTGGGTGAGGAGGCGGAGCACCGGTGGGACAGTCGTCGTTTCCTCGTATGTCGGAGAAAGGGCGCTGAAAGGCAACCCTCGCGTCCGCCACCAGCAGGACGTTGGCAGCAGGAGCGATCAGTTCCTCCCGTCTCTTCCCTTCCCCTTCCTTTCGGGCAGCTCCTGATCCTATTAGGGTGCGTTATGCTAAAGGAGAGGGTAGGTGGTGGGCTGAAGAGGAGGAGAGAGCACACCCGGTTGGCTTCCCTTCGCTGCAGAATCGCTTGAAAGCGTGTGGATGTGTTTTTAAAATATCTTAACGCAAGTGGAAAGCTAGCCCCAAATATCAAAAGTAATGCTAGAATTCCATATGCTACTTTTCCGTTTGCGAGGAGAAACGTGGGAGGGAAGAAGTTATCGGGATTTAAGAGAGGGAGCTGTGTATTCCACTTCTGGTCTGAAGTATACACTGTTACAATGGCAAAATGGAGTGTTATACCCTGTATTAGAGGTTTTGTTCCCTTATGGGTCTGTTCCCTTGTGTTATGGTCTGTATATACAGTAAATTAATAAAATGATGCTCACCAAGGAGGATCCTGTCAAGCCCCCTTTCTCCTGCCCCGTTCCCTCCCCCCTCGTCCTGCCATTCCTTTCCTACCAAGATGTGACAGGGACAGGCTGCTGAAGCTTTTTCCTGTGCCTGACAGAGCTGGATGTTCGCTTTTGGGAAAGACAGGAAAAGCTTACGTTTTCTCTTCCTCCCTCCTCCTCCTCTCTCTCTTTTTCTTTTTGGGCATATGCAGGTTAGCTCCCTCTTTTCCGCTCCAACCCTCCCCGCCCCCATTTCAAAGGATTGGTCAGCTTGCGAGAGAGATTTAAGCTGCTCCTGTAAAAACAAAAAAGCAACCCCAATGCTAATCCGTGATTATTTCTAACACTGGCTCCTTTGGGAGCTTATCCTTTTTTTGATGTGTTTATTGTTGAAAGGTTAATTTCGTATTATCATTATGATGATGATGATGGCATTTTGATTTAGCTATTTAAGCTCTCCTTCTGGTGGGAGAGATTAATTATAACGAAACTGTGAGATGGATATGATTTCGAACCTTTCATCAGGCAGTCATATGTGATTTTGTCCCCGTGAATATGCTTCAGAGACATTTGGAGGTGCATGACAGGAGTCGGACCAGAGTGAGATGCACGCAGGCTGCAGTCCTATGCATGTTTGCATGTGAATAAAGTGCAACTTGCTAAATGCTTTCAGTCTTGCATATTCTTGCTTAAGAATGAGCCTGATTGAATACAGTTGGATTTATATCCAGTGAAACATGCATTGGATCAAGCTGCAGAGTTCCTTCCCTGCTTACTCCCACATTTTTTATTTATTTAAATTAGTAATCTTTTCCCCTCCCAGAGATGCATCTATGCTTGCAGCTGGTCTTTCTGCTGCTCATTTCAGCTTAAAATAATATGGCCTTACTTCACTGCTTTGACATTGGTACAATATTTTGTTTTAAAAATGTGTTGTTTCTCTTAAAATATGTCCCTTGTTGCTGTAGTTTTATTCTAATGCAGAGAGAAATAATGTGCTGCTTTATATTTGTGTATTAGGTATTTATAACGAGTTCTTTAGAGTGATGAATTATTCATTTGTTTGGTTCAGAGTATTGTTTTTTCCTGAATTGGTCTTCAGTATAGCTAAAAGAAAGGTCTTTAAGGAGAAGTTAAAATTTCCAAAATCATTTAACATCCTAAAAATAAGGAAGGAGGAATTCCCTGCAATACTTTAACATTATGAATGCAGGAGATTGCTTGATTATGAGTAAGTGATGTAGTAGCGTGTATCATTTTATTATTAAAAATGCAGAAGCAGGATTAAGATCTATGAATTCTGATTTAAGGCAATATGAGAACTATAGAAAATGCCTATTTTCAACATAAATAGTATGACAAATGACCCATTCTTTTGATTTCCAGCAGAGGAGAAAAAAACTTGAGTACAATGATTTTGCATTAGAACTGGTAAACAGAGATTTTAGAATGAATGGAATTAGAGAATCTGGCAGAAGAGATGTTGGCATGAATCTGCTTATGAACTAGGCCTCTGAACTGGAAAACATTTACATGCATGGAAAATCTTTACATGCAAGCATGTAATCTTAATGCAGATCTAATCTGTTAAACACTTCCTTTAGAGTATCTCCAATAACTTCATTGGACATATTCCAGTATTAGTGTTCTATAGTTAGTATCCCACAATGATGTGTGGACATAGTTCTAATAAAAATTCTCCATCTAAGAATTTTAGCTATCAGAGCCTTAGCATGTCAATGTAAGAAGCAGTATATGTTGTTAAAGAGTAGCTGTAAGATTTCTGTAGTCAGCTTTACAGGCATAGGCCTGAATCCAAACAGAATAAACCCACTGAATTAATGTGTTTTACTTGCATGTTCGCACACTATTTAACAGTTGATTAACTGGATCTACTCCTGATGGAACCAGCCAATAGGTTTCATGGATTGGTGTGCAAATGGAAGTTCAGATTGCATCTCCTGAGTGCTGTATGGATTGTATATGATTCTAAGAACAGTGCTGAAAACTGGTGGAATTTTATAACACTTATTTGTTAATGTTTATATTCTGTATTCATGCCCTAATTGTAGTAAATATTTTTGTGCCATATGAGACCACAGTCATATTAATGATTTTTGGATGTTGTTTCAGTTCTTTTTTTTCCAAAAAAAATTAGTAATGATAATCAATAAATCTGATGTAATTGCTGCTTAAACTGTGCTTGTGGACATACCTTGTTTAATGTACGTGTTAAATTATGAGAATGAGAACTATTGGTCATAAAACCATAACCTGTCACAGTGCAGAAAAATTTGCATGGAAAACCTGAAACTGTTACAGTGCATCTCAGTCCTGACCTTCAGGATTATAATGCTTAAGCATGAGTGGGATATGTACAAACTGCATTCAGTTGTTTGATAACCTAGCCTTATGGATGAAGAACTAAGTACAAGCAGAGTTACTTTGACTTGACCACAGTAGTTTTGAGCCCATGGCAGCAATTCACAAACCACATAAAGTAATTTAATTCCATTGAAGTCACCGTGGCAAAGCTTTATTAACTGCTTATGTTCTGTAATGAAAAGATTACGATCATCAGATGTCAGGTTTGTTATACCACAATACTCACAAAAATATGTTCAAAGCAGTATAATATAACATAGAAATTTGCAATGCTACAGGCTACTAGGGAGGAAGGAAGCCTTTGTATAGAACAACTCTTTATTCCATCCCCTGTGCCACGAAGATTAATCTTCCAGCAGTGGAAAACAAAACATCCTGCTGTGAGTTGCTCCTCCCATTTATTATTTTTATTTTATTATCATTTATTTATATAGCACTGTCTATGTACATGGTGCTTTACAGGTACAGTGCACCCTCCATACATGCAAGGTTCTGTTCTAGGAACATTTGCTTGAAACAAAATGATGAATGCTCTGTATTATCGCCATTGGTCACAGTGTGTGTGTACCCATAGGTGCACGCAGGGCATATCTATTGATGATAACGGGACAAGAGGCTTTGTGTGATCTCTCATTTGTGTGTGCAGAGGTCATGCGGGCAGAGGGCATACTGTAAAACAAGCTAAAACAGTGGGTTGTGCCAAAGGTATACAGTCCAAAATAGATGTATATACAATGGGCCCTCCATATTTGTGACGGTCCTGTTCTAGAAACCCACACAAATAATGGGATTTGTGAATGTTTGTGATCCATTTTGTTCAATGGTGGTGATGCGCACATGCGCGCATCTGTACTTCCGCACATATGTCACTGCCATTTTAAGTATAATGGTGCAACACTTTGCACAAACATGAATTTGTACATGTGGAGATTGTGGGTGAGGAGGGCATGCTGTACACAAATGGAATGAATGAATAATAAAACAATGCCATACAATATTGTAAAACAAACTGTCCAAGTAAAAGACAAGCAATACAAAGTAAACTGACAAGTATGTATAATCAAACTACCGTATTTGCTGGCATATAAGACACACTTCCCCCCCAAAAAATAGCCTTTGAAAATGGAGTACATCTTATACGCCGACTGCGTCATTTTGGGTACTCCTTTCGCCCCTCCCTTTCCTGTGGTTTTGCCTTGGCGGGGAGTTCTCCTCACTGAGGCAAAATGGAAGGGAAGGGGGTGGGGTAAGTGTTGTGTGAGTGCTCCTTTCACCCCCTTCCTTTTCCTATGTCTTTTGCCTTGGCAGAATACTAATTTTTTCCCCCTGAAAAATACCCCTTGGAAAATGGGGTGTGTCTTATACACCAGTGCATCTAATATGCTGGCAAATATGTCATATAAGATCATACAACAATATTAAACTAAAACTCCAAAAGCTTTTGAAAACAAAGTTTTAAATTGAGATTGATAAATAGTAAGGGAAGGAGCAATCCACAAATGTTCAGGGAGGTGATTCCAAGAGTATGGTGCAGTGAGTGAGAAAGGGCAAAGTCCTAGAGTTCCTAGAACGCAGATCTCCAGCAGGTTGGTAAAAAGAAATAAGGGCTGAAGGATAGTCAGGAGCTAGGTTGTGTGGGGCTTTGAACGTTAAAACAAGAAGCTTATAGTTGATCCTAGAAGAAATTGATAACCAAGAAGAGATATCAAAAGTGCAATAACATGAGCAAAACAAGCCGGATAGAAAAGTTTTTGGAGGAAGAAGGGACATTTCTCTTTTGTTAGACTTTGGTGTAAATTATTAGTAGGGTGAACATTTGTATATAATTGTTCTTATCAGATGTTCAGCTTTTTGACTGGTAATTAAACAATGACAACAAAAAATTTAAATTATGTGAAAATGCTATCTTTGATTGTACAATTTTAATAAAATTACGGTAAATGACATTGAGCATAGTTTTGGGATGGAAAAGGGGCATACAGAGAAACATAATGTTGCTGCTGGACAACTGCTAAGTGATATGTGTAGTTTCAAACTATTCAAAATATAATCTAACTTCTCCTGTATCCCATTTCCCCTTTAGAAGAGTCAGTTCATTATTTAGGGTTACAAATCTAGGAAGGCCAGTCAGTCTGCTGCTAAAGGCAAAAGAAGTTCTGAATTACACTGTGCTAAAAGTATTAGTAGTGCAGTCTGTATTTTGTGTTTAGCAAATCATAGTAAACAAATAACATAGGGATAACTGCCTGAAATCTTAGTACTTAATTTGTGTTAAGTTTATACCCATTTTTTTGAGAGAGATACGTTGAAGTCTTACCAGAATAATATTTTGTTGATAATAGCTTTTGCATCTTACCTAGATCTGTAGCATCTGGATTAGAAGAAATATTACTGTTTCCCACTCTAACGCCATTGAGGAATGTGGAATATAGATTGAGTGGAAATAGATAAAGGGTGAGGCTAACCCCTTGATTTTGCGGGGGTGAAAATTGTCAAGTTCTAATTTTTGGCACTGCTATCTGGGGAAAACCTGCTTCCTGTTTTGATATAGGAGTTGCTGGGAGTAGGAAATGATTAGCTTATACTGTAGTGGAATTGTGAGTGTTTTCCTTTGTTTTCTAGAGTAAATAGGTTGTGGCCCTCCAGATATTGTTGGTCCATCACTCTTCACCATGGACTGTGCTGATTAGAGCTAATATAGGTTGCAATCTGACAAAAAGCAGCAAATAGATTTGTTCACTTTACAAAAGAGCCAAGCAATTTACTTAGAAGAATACTGTGGAGGAAAGCTGAAATTTTCTGCGCTATCTCCACAAGAGGTTGCACTAGACAGGCCTACTACCACAAGTAACTCACCTTTTCACCCTCTAACACCATGTTTTTCTCCTCTGCCTCATCTCTTCTCCTCTAATGGATGTGAAAGACCACCCAAAACAGCATCACCTTAGAAATAAATTGTTGGAGCTGTTGGGTGTTATTGGAAGGTCATCTCCCTGCCAAAAAACAAAAAAAGAGAGGTGTTGTTTTTTTTTAACCCCAAAGGCCATCTAGGGAATAGGAGGGCAGTTTTGTCAAATTTATCGTCCCCCTGTGCCATTTTGGGACTATGAGGGTTTTTTTTTTTTTTTTTACAATAAGAAGTGATCCAGAAGTAACTTGCAGGTCACTTGCTGTTAGAAAAAAAGGCTTCCCCAGCCTAAAATAGCCTAGGGGAGTATAAAAACATGGTAAAATTGCTGTCACCCAAACTATGTTTTCATTTTTAAAAGTACTGTAAGCTGCTTTGAGTCTTTCCGAGGGAAAAAGTGGGGTATAAAGATGACAACAACAACAATGATAATAATAGATTACTATTATTACTACTACCACCACCACCATTATTATTATTATTATTATTATTATTATTATTATTATTATTATTATTAGGTCCTGTGGGCCATAAAAACACCCCAGGAAGCTGCCCATTGTCAGGAACCCACATTTTCCCAACCCCTGTCCTAGGCCCTAGGATAAACAAGGTGCAGCTTATAGGGTATGCAGTATGGCTCCTTGATCCCTATTTTTATTGGACCATTCCTTCCCAAGTTATTCTGGCCCTGGAAAACTTTATCCAAAACTGGAAAAGAATTTCAGGCACTTCTGATTTGGGGGAAAAAAATTTATTTGATTAAAAACACATTGAAACCTTCTAGTCATACTTTTATGAATTGTTATATGTTTTAATTTGTATTGTTTTAATGTTGTTGGTTACTTGGATGCCTATTATTGGGACAAAGATGAGATATAAATGAATCAAATAATTATAACTATAATTGTGAAATTGCTCCCTGAGGTCTGTGATGGTGCAAGGAGCCTTTTTCAGATGTATTTTTTTAATTGGATGGAAAGAGCTGTGTCCAACAGAGTGTCATGCTGTACTTGAATATAGGAAAGTTAGCTTCTCCTTTTAGGGTGAGCCAAGATGTCAGGTAAAACAGCACTGCTTAGAATTGCATAGGGCTACCTTGTGCCATCATGGTTAAGTTCTTATCTTGAATTTGATGTTGTGTGTCTTCAAGTCATTTCTGACTTATGACCACCCTAAGGTGAAATTATCATGGGGTTTTCTGAGGCTAAGAGTGTGTGACATGTCAGTGTATTAAAATAGAATTATGTTACTGGGGGCCAAACATACCAAGATTTTAAATATGTGACCTCTACAGTAAATTTGTGATTTTTTTTAATGTCAAAATACAGAATTTCATTCTTTTAAATTTTCCAATGTGGTTTTTGAATGCTTTTTCAGAAATAATTGTAGAAATAGATAGAAAACCTGCAATTCCTATTTCCAGTCTCTGATAGAAACATCTTTTCAATGCTGGTTGAGATTAAAAACATGTACATTTTTGTTCCAATGGATCTTTTTTCTCTAAGCTTCCCAGAAAGCACAAGCGGAATCCTAGTTAACACTCTATGAGCCATGTCTTCATGGGACGTTCTCTCCATCACAATTACACTCCTTTTGGATTGCCAAGCTTCTGTGTACACTGCAAAATTTACAGGAAGAGGAGCATCCAGAGAGATGGTCCTCCCTGTATGCAGTTGCAGGTCTCCATTACAGCTGTGCTCCCTGATCTGTGAAGCAGCTGTTTGACAAAGGAAAAAAGGAGAAGGAAAGTTTGCCAGCAGAATGCAGCTTGGGTACTTTGTGGGCTACACTGAACGCCCTCAAGGGCCTTTCGTGGGTTATTAGCTGCCCATGTTGAGTACATTCCAGTTTTGAGATCCAAATTTAATAATATTCACATACTGGAGAACACATGGTGATAAGAAAGGTAATGACTGTCAGGTGGCAGTCACATCTGGAAAAGTGGAAGGGTGACACGCCAACTTCTTTTTAAATAGAAAGGTGTGGTGAAAGAAATAATAATCACAATACTCTATAAAAATTAGCACAAAAAGATTGGTCATTGATCAATGACCAAAAAACAATAACAATTGGTTTAGGAAGATACTAGTACTCAAAATAGTACTGAACTGTTGTTCAGTCAAGATGACCATCTAGGCTTCAGGTGTCTTTGAACAGTGAAAGTATTTATTAAGGGAAGGCGTAACATGTTTCACTGGAGTATTTCCAGAAAAAAAGCACATTTTTTATCAGAGTGATGTTAAATGTAATTTCTGTGTTGAGGCTTCTGAATTGCCTTTCATGTAGGCAATCCCTATCTAAATCTGGATGAAAGAACAGATTCTGTCATTTCATTAGATTCTTTTCCACCATTGTGGGTTAACTTGCTACATCTTCTGGTTAACACTGAAGTTAACCCCCATTGTTTATAGAGTTTGCTGATTTTAAAATATTTGAATTCATTTAGCTCTTCCTCAACAGATTCAGTAAGACAGCAAGGCCTAAGGAGGAGGAAGATTGGGATTAGACGAAATGCTTTATTGCTACACAGCAGAACTCAGCAAAAGAGCTAGGAAGTAGTTGGAGAGCTGAGATTAGGCAGCAAGCAGTTGAAGAAGAATGGAAAGGAGAGGGGGAAAGAGAGCAATGGAGTGAAATGGTGAGGAATGAAGTGTTTGCTTAGCTGCCAAGCAGTCATGGCCCATACAGAATGTTAGACCTTTTAAGCCTGAAAGGTTGGTGTTCCCCACACATATTGTCCCATATATGTTTCTGCAGGATGAAGGACACTGTGACTCTCTCCAATTCTTTCCCATTGATTTTGTTCTCATGTCTGTTGTATAGTATTGCATATTATTATTTGAGATGGGCTGCAGATTACTTAAATTCATGTCTTCTCCGTGGTTGCATAGAAGTAAATGCCAGTGAATGCCTGTGTAACCTTTTGTTCAGCCAGTGGTGACACCTGCATAGTTGATTCTTTTCTATCCTTCCACTAGCTTTAGACTAAACATGAGGAGGGCACGAATTTACTTAAATTACTCTTTTAGCATGAAACTAATAGGATCAACTCACCAAACCCTCTTGGCTTTTCCTTCCTTCTTGGCTCTTTATATTCTCTTCATCCTCCCTCCAGTTATATTTTTCACCCACATACTTTTTCAGTAGTCACACCATTTGAGGGGTTTGATAAGGTTGAACATGGCAGCCATAAGATACAGCTAAATTCTCATCTTCTAATCTCTCCCTATGGCTTTCATTAAAAATATACTGAGAAGTTCCACTGAGTTAATGAAGAAAAATGAGTTTTGCCAGTCATCTTCTCAGATCACGTTTCCTGATAGGAGTCAGAGGGTGTGCTGTGATTCAGTTGTGCAGAAAAATGTCCTGTGTTTTCAGCTAGGAATTCCTGATTCCCTGCTTAATGTTTATAGCCAGTTACTGTTTTAGTGCAGTGATCAGTGTTCTCTAGTTGAAGTTTACACATCATTTTCCACCTTACTTTAACATTACTTCTCCTTAACCTTTAGTAAGCAAGGCATTTGAAAGGCAAGTGAACAGTGTATATGTTGGTGAGGGTGTGTGGCGAGGAGGGGTGCAAATAATTGACATAACAGAATAGAACAGGTTGAAATATGAGGTGCTTTAAGACAGCGTTCCCAACCTTACAGGTTCTAGATGGGTTTAAGTCCCACCATTCCTGGGTCTATTAGGTGTTTTGCAGTCCACTGAAGGAGGAAGTTCCATGCTGAGGGAAAGCAACTGTAAAAAGACAAAGAGCACTTACAATGATGTCAGCAGAAACCTAACAAATAACTGTGGAGAATTGAGCAGAAGCCTCCCAGTGCTGGTCTCTGAAAACCATGTTGTACGTAGAAGTGGAACTATTATAAGAAGGATTGCTAGACTGAAAATAGGAGATGGCTCCTGTATCTTTGCTGGTTGTATAGAAGAAGCAATTTCAGCAAGTATAGCTTGTCATGTGAGCGGATAACAAACAACTCTTGCAGAAGTTTGCCCTTCTACACAACTGCTGAAGGTATAGGAGCTGTCTCCAGTTTTCATTCTAGCAATCCTAATTTTAATAGAGTACCTCCTATATCTACCTAGTGTGCCCATTTAAGATGAAGCCATGATCAGTGGTATGAAAAGCCACCAAGAGGTCAGTGGAAATGAGAAGGATTGTACTCTGTTCACTTGTCTCCCAAAGAAAGTCATCAGCCAGGATGATCAAAGTTATTTCCTTGCTCTGCCCAGGATAAATGTACTGTGCTATGTACAGGGTAAATAATATGTTCCAAAAAATAAATCGGGAAGAGCTGCTGCTTAGTTCTATAAAGGTACTACCTACATCCTGAAAATGATTTTTTCTAGAATCCTAAAGAAAGTAAAAATATTTTTGAAGTGTTTCTTGAATTGGAGAGGGGAGTTAGTTCTGAAATTAATCCTACATTTTAAAAAAATGAAACATTTTAGGTCTGTAGGAGTTGTTAGGGGCTCTGATGGTTTTTTTGTCCAATTCAGTGAAAAACAGGAGGGTCCCAGGAAAAGAAGGATTTGGATTGGAGGAAATGCATCAGATTATTCTTTTGTTCCTCAATTTATGCCTACCATCTTAAGCTTTGGTCTGATTTGCCTATATACTCCCTTGGTCAGTGCTTTATTCTTGTTACTATGAAGAACTGTTTAGTTTCTGGCTTTTATTTTGTTACTGAATTTCTTTTATCTGATCATCATCTTCGTCAGACCTCATCTGTGTCCAGTTCCGGGCATCTCATTTCAAGAAGGATATTGACAAACTGGAACAAGCTGGAGGACAACCAAAATGGTGAAGGGTCTGGAAGCCATGCCTTGTGAGGAGGGCTTAGGGGGCTGGCTATGTTTAGTCTTCAGAAGAGAAGGTTAAGAGTGGACATGATAGCCATGTTTAAATATTTGAAAGAATGTCAAATCAAAGAAGGCATAGGCTTGTTTTCCACTGCTCCAGAGACTAGGACAAGGAGCAATGGATTCTAACTGCAGGAGAAGAGATTCCACCTAAACTTCAGGAAGAACTTCCTGATGGTCAGAGCTGGTCGGCAGAAGAATATGCTGCCTTGGAGTGTGGTGGAGTCTTCTTCTTTGGAAGTTTTTAAGCAAGGGCTGGATGGCCATCTTTTGGGAGTGCTTTGATATGTGTTCCTGCATGTCAAGGGGTTGGACTGGATGGCTGCTGTGGTCTCTGCCAACTCTATTATTCTATGATTCTTTTCTATTTGTCCATAATCTACCTTCCAGGTGTTCTTTTCTTTGTTTTTTGAGAGACTTTTCATTCTGTTCCTGTTGAGGTCTTTTCTCCTGCAGATTCTTTGGATTCAGCTGTTTTTAAACTCAGGTTCAATTCTTGATAATTTTGCTACTTTGTCTACATGTATGGTTTGCCAACCAACTCCCAGTCCTGGCTTACTCCTTTTTCAGATGGGTCATGCAAAGCATTTTAATGAGGAGGACTATATTCATTACAGATTCACCTTTTCTCTTCTGCTGGCTCACTGACCAAACAGTAGAATCACTGCTTTATCCTAAAGGCATAGGACCAGTCTTTTCTTTACTTCCAATTCTCTGTTAAAGTCTATCTCACTGCAGCGTGTCTGTTCACTCTTTGCTAATGACTTTGCTATCTTTTCTAAAGACTGAGTTGAAATTATCTTTTCTGGTGCTGCTGCTTCCTTCTGCTGCTTCTTTTGATCGTGTTCTCAATCACTGTTGGCCTTGCCATTGTCCTTCCCTTTCCCATATTATTAATTTGGCCCTTTCTGTTGGGTTTAAACAAGTTTCTGTCTTTTTGATTCTCAAAAAGTTTTTCCTTGATCACTCTTCCTTTTCTATTCAGTGCCCTGTTTCTTTGTTATCCTTACCTGTATTTTAAATTGTTGGTTGGATTTAATCTGTTAGAGGGCAAACCTGGGCACACAAAATGAGTCCTGAGGTCCTAGAGCAAATCAACACTGTACTCTCTCTAGAAGCCAAGATGACTAAACTGAGGCTGTTGTACTTTGGATGTGTCATGAGAAGACATGATTCACTAGAAAAGACAATAATGCTAGGTAAAGTAGAAGGCAGTAGGAAAAGAGAAATTACTCAAGGAAGCCATGGCCCTGAGTCTGCAACTGCAAGATCTGAGCCGGGGTGTTGATGATAGGGTGATTTGAACGTCTCTCATTCACACAGTTGCCATAATTCAAAGTTGACTTGAAGGCAGTTAATAACAAATCTCTGATCTGGGTAGTTATAATGGTAAGTTCAACTATTTAATACATTGAATTTTTTCTTTGAATTGGATCATCTGGTCTCATAATTAAACAAGGAAGACTTCTGTTGACACTGGATTGTAGGGGCTTGTTTTCCACAGCTCCGGAGTCTAGGACAAGGAGCAATGGATTCCAACTGAAGGAAAGGAGATTCCACCTGAACCTCAGGAGGAACTTCCTGATGATCAGAGCTGTCCAGCAGTGGAATATGTTGCCTTGGAATGTGGTGGAGTCTCCTTCTTTGGAGGTTTTTAAACAGAGACTGGATGGCCATCTGTCGGGAGTTCTTTGATGTGTGTTCCTGCATGGCAGGGGGTTGGACTGGATGGCCCCTGTGGTCTCCAACTCTATGATTCTGTGACTCAGGATTAAAGTAAATATATGTACTCTACATTCAGGAGGTGGCATTGGCAGGGATTAACACAAATGGGGGTTTAACTAATTCAGAGAAAGTATCTTAATGAAAGGAGCATGAGAGGCAGAAAACAGGCTAAAACCAGATGGAAGGCTTAAATAGGCTGTTGTCCGGGCAGAAACCCAATGGGTTCAAACTTTCCCTCTATTGACCACTTGAAAATTGTTGTTGCACCACTTAGCACTTTCTACTGATCAAAATAGCAGAAGCTTAGACTTGTAGAAGTCTTGGTAACTTGTTCGCTCATCTGTCCCTGATCAAAATTGTCTCTGTTATCATGAAAGAAAGAAGAAAATAAAAATAAATCAGTTGTGGAGCCAGTCACATATATTCTTATTTGTTTGGCAAATAGTCCATGTGAATTGACCTCATGGACCTCAACCTGTTAAACACAGGTTGCAAATCTCTGCTGTAGTTTGGCCTAGGTAGATACAAGGTAAATCAGTGGAACAGCTAGACTAGAGGTTCTTAGCCAGGAAAGCTGTAGCTGGTGTTAAGATATCAACACCCAGAATCCCTCACTACTGATTATGGTGGCTGGGAGATCCAACAACATCTGGAGTCCTTCCCCTTTCAGAATCACTGATATAAAGAATGGAGTCTTGCTGAGGGCAGTAGTTCACAGCTTGGCAACCTTGAGTAACTCAAACATACATACCATTACATAATGACCCCACCTTTTCACCATTTGTTATTTACTTATACTATCAAGGGGTTATACCAGTACTTTAGTGAGTTGACAATGAAGCAGTAATATATAGGCATTTTTGCATTTCCTCCGTTGAATAACTGACTGCCTGTGCACCATTATTTCCTCCAGGACAGAAACAGCTAAAAATCACAAATGAACTAGGAAATGAAAGATTGTGTAGGCCTATGTGGTGGAAAATCTACCTTGGTATTCAGTTAATTGTTGATTTACAGGAACATCCCTGAATTAAAATAATTGAAACTTTATTGAATATCCCTATTTATCTAACAGTAAAATGCTGCCTGTTATTTTAACAGAAGTAGATAAAATGTAATTTATGTCCATATCTAACAAGAATACAAAGGAGTTTCACAATTTATGCTGCCTTTTTATATCAAATGTCTAATTTATATCTAATACATATCCATTTAATGCCTCAAAATGGGTTTGTGCCATGACACCATTGTATGAAAGTATTATGTTTAAAATATTTTCCTCCATTGTTACAAGCCTTCAGTTCTAATTCCATAGATGGTTTCAACCATGAGTACAGTAACTAGTGTTTGGACTCAAAACCAATAACATTTCTCATTTAGTGGGATTTGGTGTCATGTTGTGTTGAAGACACTCATATAAAATGTCTTGGGCTGTTGTTTAAATAAGGCATTAAATGCATCTCAACATGTACCTCAGAACATCTCAGCAGATTTGTGTTTTGTTTCTTTATATAGGTGCCTTGCTTTTACCGTTTAGGAAAAGTTTGGTTACAAGTGCAGTCTTAGATTTCTTGATGTAGAAAAGGAGTTTAGTAGGGAATCTGGTATACAGTGTGCAGTTTAAACTTTGCAGTTTAAAGAGAAATATGTGCATAAACAGAATTTGTACGACATTTGATGAATTGTGAACCACAGGCATAAATCTTATGCCTACTCCTAATTCAGTATTTATAGGATTGAAGCCATGGAAGTGTATGTAGTGAGAATGCTTAACCGGATCAGGAGATAGTGCCTTTTCCTCTAATGTAAGCACAAGTAATCAAAATCTAGCTGAAGTGTAACTACTTTTAGATTTGGTTTAAAATATTAGAATTCTGAAATGTAGCCAGTTAAAACCAAGAATTTTTTAATATGCTTTATGTATTTAGTGACACAGTTCCCTCTTTCATATGGTCCCTTTTCCATTTCCTATATTTTGATGTTGAACTTTTGGGGCACACACACTGATGATTGTCCTAAAAATAATGACTAAAACCACTGATGTAGCAGGAAGCAGCAGCAGCACTAACAAGTGTTGGCAACTTGTGGGGGCTGTTGCTCTCTTCACCCCCCAGCTCTGATGGCTACCGACATGTCCACACGAACAGACTGGTTCCATCTGCTGTCATTGTCTGAGGTGTTGTCATCCAGCAGGTGGAGGTGGATGAAGACTCTTTGTTGGAGGACAGCAATGTTGACAAAGGAAGCTCGTGGTGGCCTCCACGGCAGCCGGGCCCTCCCCTGTGGCGGTGGTGGCCTTCGCGGTGGCTGGGCCCTTCTTGGCGGCCGGGCCCTCCCCCGCGTCAGCAGCAGCCTCCGCGGCGTCCAGGCCCTCCGCCGAGCCCAGGTCCATGACACTTTTATTGCTTTTTTGTCCTTAGTCCTCACAAGGCCAATAAGGGGAGGGGCGTCTGCCTGCATTCAAATCCCTCAATATCATCTTAACTGATAACATCTCAGACGAAATGTAGACCTGTGACTAACATCATTGTTCTCACTTGTGTGATTTTTAACATCTTTGCCTGATGAAGAAGCTGGTAAAACTTAAGAAGCTTGCAGAATGTATTTTACGCTTTGTAGCTGGCCTCAAAAAAGCAGTGCTGCTTGTGGGTTTTTGTCTCTGTTGTATTTTGCTGCACAGCCAACATGGCCATCTCTGGATATTTTTTCCTGAATGTTATTAGGTTGCCTGCCTCTGTCAAGTGACTCTGCATCTAAACTAGATTTAGATCTAATGGACTGCTTTTCTACTGCATATCTGTAGCTCCTTTCTCAGTGCGATGATGTGCTTGAAAGATACTTTCAGAACCAAGGAGGACAAATAACCTGTCTGAACAAGTCTAAAATAATGCTCTTTATAGATATGAATATTTGAGGAGGGTATACTTAACTGTGTTTACTTTGCAGTTTTCCTTGATCAAGATGGATTGTCATTGTAGGTAGCATTTACATCAATGTGGAAACTTCTTCCTGAGCAAATCACTCAATTAAGGATCACTAGATGCAGAACTGAATTTTGGAATCTGGTATGCTTTTTCTTCAGTATGTGATAATCTTGCAGGACTGGCAACTTTTTCCTCTTTTCCATTCTTGCTTGACATAGGTTGTAAAGATGAGGTTGGTATCATACTGAAAGCAAGCCAAAAACAAGCCAATACAATTCAATAGGCTCTGATCATGAGGGGATTTGTTTGGAGCTAAATGAAAATAGTCAGGAGCACTTGTATGCTGAACATGAGATTTCTTGCATAAATGCAGTTTACCACTGCCACTTTCCTTCATACTGCACAAATGTGAGTTCTTTGATCATGCGCTACAGCAGTTATTGTTACTGAAAAGAAAGGTGGATATTTAGTTTTTTTAATTGATTTTATAACTAGTAGCCAGAGCTGTTCTATACATGGCTTTGTTGAAGCATGCTAAAAAAAAAATTTGTGCAAGCAGCAAAGGAAACAGTTGAGTTTTTCTACTTAAGTATTGTAATAACAGTCTTAAATTTTGGCCATTGTTTAGATGTGACATTTCCTAAACTAATGCAACAGTTAGCACCACAAACTTGATGAAGAGAACTGCTTGTGTAACCTTACCTAATTAGGCAAAACTCAATCCAGCATATCTACTTGCTGTCACAGTGTGCTCTGCCTTCTTTCATTAGGCTGTCTTATCTTGGCATGCCATTACCTCTTGTGTTCATTTACCAGCAGAGCAGAGGAATAGCCATTTAAGTAGATTCACACACAGTAACCTGTGCACTGAACTATTTTAGATTCTGGTGTTCTGATTTTTTATTTCGTTTTTGTAAAATTGCAATTTGCACATGAAGAACATTTTAAGAATGATTCTTGAAACTGTATCAGGCACATCAAAAGAGAATGCTTGGCAACTGGGAAGGAGTGGTGTGAAGCAGAGAAGTAGGAAAATAAGCAAAATAATGAAAAGAAAGGTGAGAGTGAATTGACGTAACAATCTTTCTTTTTGTATCATTTTACATAATATTTTTAGTAATGTTATTTTCTATCTCTGAGCTTTTAAGCAAGCAATACTTATTTAATCTGCAGAAGTTTAATATCTATTCTCTCATCCTGTATTTGTACGTGTACTTGTTTTGAAATGTTCTTTCTCTTGCATGTATACATTACACCTGTTTCAATTCTTTTAAGCGTGATTATTTTGAAATTTGCTTACAAGAATATCTTGTATGTTGTAATTTTTGATGTTACAAAATTAGATGTATTAACAATCATGGTCACCAGAGGTTGTGAAAAGTAGCCATTTCTGTGTTGTATTTTGTATTTTGTTGCTTATAATTTGTAGAAATAGATTGTAGATATTTGTAATAATACAAGAGGCTTGTGAGAGAGAACTTTTCTCAGCATATATCCATGTATCCCTTTCCTACTTCTTTTGCTTATAGTATACTATGAGTTACCTTAAACTTTATTTGGTGGAGGTATGACAATCATTCACTGCTGTTTGTGAGAATAAATTGTTGCTGTTTTACTCTTAATATTGCTATCTTGTGAGTAAAAGGTTTTGGGAGAAAATTATGGTTGCTAGTGGAAGACACCTTCATTAATACCCTGAAATTAGTGCATATCCAGATAATTCAGATTTGTATGTAGCAGTTCAGCTGTGTCCCAATGTAACACACTTCTGATGGTCTTATGTACTGTACAAATGAGAGAATGCTCAAGAGATCACTGTTACTTTTGTGTTTCTTGACAAATATTTGCAGGTTGGCAGAGCAGTGCACTGTGTTGCACTGAACAAGGGTCTGTATAAATTAGAGATTAGGGAGATTATTTTTTGTAGTTTGACCTTGGCAGCAGGGATTTGCAAGGTCATGGTTTAGGTTGTTTTTCCCAAGTGATAGTTGAGAGAGTTTTTTTTAATTTCTTGTACCTATATTAAATTAAATAAAAACATACATTGCCTAGAATACTCATTTAATTTTAAACTGGTTGTCTTACACTTAATGATGCTATGTGAACAGTCACAAGTGTTGTATTTCAGGGTGAAAGACATCCTTTGTATCACTTACAAAAACACAGTTGTCTGTGTGATGTGATTATTGCTTTATGCAGCTTTAACCCGTTTATTGCACAGGATTCCTACCTTTGCATAGATTTTGAAACTGGAAATCTATATATTCCAACGTGTAAAATGCCTACCAAATTACGCTGGGACTGTCCCCAGACTTTATAGGCAATGGGCTAACCTCAAATGAGCTAATTTAGGATTTCATTTTACTCTGGTCTAAACTCAGATCTAAACTTTGGTCCCATTCTGAGCTAAGGTTCCGTTTTGGTTATTTTGTCATTGTTTGTGCCCTGTAGCCTGTAGGTCACCATCCCAACCTCCATATGAGTTGCCACTTCTTTTCTTTTTCCACCACTTTTCTGGTAGTGAGATCTGTGTTAATTCTTCATCGCTGTGACAGTATCCTGACTTGCTAAGATATGTCAGAACTGCTTTTTCCATGCAAATCTGTACCAAGGATGCTATCATGTAGTTCCTATGATTTCTGGTGTCGAAGATACATTGAAGTTACAACGTCAGAGATTTAGCCCCTGAGTTGCTGGTATGAAAGCATTGAAAGTCTATTGCTAGGATGCACATCCTGTACCCTTCTATGTCCTAAAGCTCTCCTCCTGATCCCCCATTACCACTACTGAATCCTCTTCCCCCACAGATTTCCTGATTGTTTCATGTAGATTATTCTTTCCCCATTACTACTAGCAATGAGCGGTGATTTATATCCAGGTCTACAGCTGTATCAGGATTTTTGAGAGACTGTCCACTTCTTCTCAGTTAGAAGAAGAAAGTACTGGGTTATGTGTTTGGGGCTCTCAAGTTAGCATCACATTTGGCCCTTGGTGCAGAAGAGCTGTTATCCTGACCAGGTAGAAGTCCAAGAGCAAGACCTTTCTGTCAGAGTTGTTGGTGGGTTTGGATAGAGAGTGTTGGAGTGACAGAGTTGGAGAAAGCTGGCAGCAGACAGAAGCCTATGGATGGAGAGAGTTTGATTTTGCTTTATAATTTGGCTTACAGAAAAAAAACAAGGCTGTTAGTAACACTCTCTTTAAGATCTCTCATTCATACAAAGATAGAATCATAGAGGTAAAAGCAGATCTGGGCATTGTACGGCCCCTGGGCCACATACGGCCCTTTGATTGGCTCTGACCGGCCCATGTAATAAACATACTTTAGGCCAGTGGTTCTCAACCTGGGGGTTGCGACCCCTCGGGGGGCGCATGACCCTTTCACGGGGGTCGCCGCTGCCAGCAACCTTTCTCACTTGGGCCGCCGCCTCCTCGGCGCCATCCTTTCCTCCTCACCCCCCGTGGAGCTGGTGGGCGGGCAGGGAAGAAGGAGAGGAGTGGATGGCCCACATCGGCTCTTGCATTCACTCTTCCCTCTTTCTCCCCCCTGGAGTGAGGCACGGACACCGGGGGACAAGCTGTCGCCCATCGGGCCCCTCTCGGCTGGCTGTGAGGTAGGTAGCGGCTGCGGCTCGGAGCGACCTCTGGGCCGGCCTTCCTTCCCTCCCTCCCTCCCGAAAGGGGCCGGGCCCGGCCCAGCGTCCCCGGCTGAACCAACGCCAAGGGGAAAAGGCACCCGCCACACAAAACAAACTGACGAACGGCAACAACCATTAATAAATAAATTAGCAAGCAAGCATCACATCTACCCAGCACAGCAAACTTTTTTTAAAAAGTCAGAACTGTTAATAGCTGGGCACCCGTTTTTTTCAAATAATCACAGGAGGAGGGCGGGTGCTAACTTCAGCCTCTCCAATGTGCGCACCCCAAGACATCCAAAACTCCAGATCCGTGGGAATGCACTCCTTTCCCGGCAGCAAGCACGTGCGGCGAGGAACTGCACCCTCTCCAGAGGGAGAGAAAAGAAAAGGACAAGACAGGCAGCAATTCAGCTCCGAAAAGATCTCTTCCAACTCTACATTTCTATGATTCTATGAAGGGGAGCTGATGAGGAGAGGGGTTGGTGGAGGTGGCAGGAGTGGAAGAGTGGAGGGGTGGGGGCGGCCACGCGGGTGAGAAATACCTTGTGAGGTAAAAGTGGCGCCAGTGTTGAGGAGGCGGCTGTGGGGCAAAGGGAGGCTGCTGGCAAGAGACCGAGGGAGCCTCTGAGGCGAAGGGGTGGCCGTAGGGTGACTAATGACAGGGCGCTGGGGTGTATTCTCCGTGGGGGGCTCTGTGGGTGAGGGTGGACAGCACCCAGGCAGGAACAGGGGCGAGGGAGGAAGAGAAATGGGGGGGAGTCTTGGCGGCCATCGACCTAACCCTGTTTACTTGGAAGTGAAGTCTCCCAGAGTTCAATGGGACGTAACTTCCTCACGAAGAGAGAGTGGGATTTCAGCTTTGTAAAAAAAAGACACGGCTCTGGTTACCAAACCTCAAATTGTTGGGGCTCCTTAAAACGCCCTTAAATGTTTTTCCCCCTCCCTCCATGTTTACTGCCAGAAGCAAGTTCTTCCGTTTGCAAGCAAAGTTTTAAGCAAGGAATGGCAGAGGGTTGGACTGCATGGCAGGAGGTTGGACTGGATGGCCCCTGTGGTCTCTTCCAATTCTATGATTCTGCAAATATTAATCATTAAGACCACAAGGAGGATATCTTGGGGTAGGTGGACACACTGAGGAAGTTAGTATTCAGAAGGTGTTTCTCCTCAGAGGAAAAAGAAAGTTAAGAACCTGCAACAAAAACAGGGTGCCCTAAGAGTTGCTTTACTTTGCTCTTTCTCCACATGTTCCAATGGATTGGTGGTACTGGTGTGTGTATATGTGTGTATTATCACCTGGTAACGCACAACATGCTCAATGTTTCTGGTGGCTGAGGGACAGAGGTGAGGAAGGCCTTGTGAATTGTGCTGCTTATTCTTTTAGTGCTGCACTCCTGTCACATCTTGTTTCTGAATGGGGATGATGTTACATGCCCTTTTTACATTTCTGCTTGGAAGGGTACTTTTTTTTTGGTGCCAAATTTGTGAGCTTTGCCTGTCTCTTTGAACAGTTCAGAAAGTGTTGTCATCCTGAACTGAGCATTTGAGATTATGCTCCCGGGATGAAACTGCAGCACTCTGCACATGGCTTTCAGGTGGAAGGAGAGAAGGCCCAACAATAATAAGTGTTGAGGGAAGACAGGAGAAAAAATAAAAGTGAATTTTTCCTGATTTTCAGGGGCAGGGAGGTGAGAGCTGGTAATCTTCAGAGCAGGTAAAACTTTTTAAAATGCAGCAGAGCAGAAATTAGCATGGCTTAAATCAGTGTGGCAGGATAGTGAGAGAGAGAGAGACCCTTGCTTATATATCAAAATTCATGATGCTGGAAGACTTAAAATTCCTGCCAAAGAAATCTCTTAAGTTTGTTCTGTACACATTTAGTTCAGTAGATGTCTTGAGAATGCTAAGAACCTCTTTCCAACAGTAAATGAAACTCAAAATGTGTTTGAGTGAATGTGACTGGAAATTTTCACTAATATGAGTCACAAATAGTGAAAAATGTTCATTTTGTTTACAATTATTTTGGGAAATTTTATTTAATAAATTACATTTTTTTGTAAGGCAACCTCACTTTTTCATTGTTTAACTATAACATATACTCATACCAGCTTGTCAAAACAATGCTATTTACTGCTTTTTATAAAGAAATACAATTAATATTATGCAGAATTGAGTTCAGCCTTTTGGCCCGGCCCTCCACAGTATTTTTAGTTTCTCATGTGGCCCCATGGAAAAAATAATTGCCCACCCCTGGGTAAAAGGGACTGCAAGGACCATCTCATCCAATCCCCTTCCATGTAAGAATACACAGTAGTCTGCTCCCGAGAGATAGTTATCCAACCTCTTTTTACAGATTTTCATAGAAGAATTCACCACACTCTGAGCCAATCTATTACACTGTCAAACAGCTCTTTCTGTCAGGAAATTCTTCATATTTAGGTGGAATCTTTTTTCTTGTAATTTTAGCAGCAGAAGACAAGCTTGCTTTGTTTTTTACATCATAGTAGTTATTAAAATGGTTTAAATGGATAAACAGTTTTAAAGTTATATGTATCTTTCAGTGACCCATTTTTAATTGTATCAATCTATTTTAACTTTAATTTTAGTCACATTTTGTTCTAAGCATTGTAAAGGCCATTGGCTATATACAATAAAACTGCAACAACATCGTATCCCTTCAAACATTTAAACATGATTCTCATATCATCTCTCTTTTGCAAGCTAAACATACCCAGCTCTCTAAGCTGCTCCTCATAGGGCTTAGTTTCCAAATCTTTAACCATCTCAACCATCTTTTTCTGGACATATTACAGCTTTTCAAAATCCCCCTTGAACTGGACACAGTATTCCAGGTGAGGTATGATCAAAGCAGAAAAGATTGTTGATACCACTTTCATCAAATTGCATTGGCTATTTTGGCTGCTACATCACACTGTTGTCTCGGGGTTTTTTTTTTGCCAGATGTCTCCCATCCTGTATTTGTGCATTTTGTTTTTCCCTGCCTAAATATAGTACATATATTTACATTTATTACATGGGTTTGCTGCCCTTCTTCCAGAGTAGGATCCAAGGTGTCTCCCAGAAAGTCAATTAAAAAAGTCAATTAAAAAAGTAGGATCCAAGGTGTCTCCCAGAAAGAGAATTAAAAAGCCTTAACAATAAAATTTAGAAACAATTAAAATCACCACATAAAACAGTATAAAACCATTTGAAAACATACAGAAGTTTGAACAAATGCATAAAGCATCCCAAAAGGAAACTTCACTGCTTGCACATTAAAAACTTCCTTAAACAAAAAGGTCTTTGCCTGCTGGCAAAAGGAAAGCAGGAAAGGGAACCAACCAGCAGGACCAAGAGGAACACACTCCTCTTATCCAATTCCCTGTGTAGGTCATCCACCAGAACAACCAGAGCTGTCTCTGTCCCATAGCCAAGCATCAAGACAGATTGAAATGGATCTGGATAATTTGGCTCATCCAAAAGCTTCTGGAGTTGGGTGGCCAACATATACTTCAGAACCTTGCCCCGAAATGGAATGTTAAGAGATTGGCCTATAATTGCTCAGAATGGTAGGATCCAAGGAGGTCTTTTTTAGTAACAGCCTTGCTATAGACCTTTTTTTTAGTCAGGATGGAAACTTCCCTTACAGAGGAGCATTCACCAGTTCCCTTACTCACTTGGTCTTTCTCCCTCTAGCTGCTTTCAGAAGCCAGAAAGGAATATAATCCAGTATGAATGTGGTGGTTCTCCTCTCCCAAGGATCCTGCCCACATACTCAGGCTGCACAGATTGAGGCGTATCCAGTAATACAGGGCAAGCAGGCACAAAGATTACACTCACTGGACCTGTCTCGAGTACAACATCCATGTCAGAAAGGATCCAATAAATTTCATCTGCAGGGTGTCTTGCATGACAGTTCATTACATCAGTCTGTTGAGTAGTCTTTGGGTTTTTTTTTCTTGTGGGCCAGATTATAAAAGGCCCCTGACCACATGAGACAGCTCCACTGGATGACACTGTATACACAGGGGTGGCAGAGAAGTATATATAATTTCTTCTCTGCTGCCATCGTCACAACATAGGCCTTCCAGTAAGTTCTAGTCTCCTTCTCACTCATTTCATCATCATCAGCTCCTTACTGAACCAAGGGGTTGACTTGGCTCCACTTTGTGGGATGGGATGCTTAGGGGCCATCATGTGCACTGCCCCTGGCCATTTCCATATTCCAGAGATCAGCCAGGTCTTTGACAGGATCACCTGACAAAGCAACAAGAAACTCCCCCAGAGCCATCAGTAATCCATCTGAACCCATACGTTTCCTGGGGCGAACCATGTAAATTGGGCCCCCACCAGTGCAGAGGCTCTGAATCCCAGTTGAGTCTAAATCCCACCAGGTAGTGATCAATCTGTGATAACAGAACTACAGAAAGTTCTTCCACACACAGATTACCATCATTCCTCCTAGAACAGAAAACCAGGGCCAGAGTGTTTCCTGTACCATGGCTGGCACTAGATACTACTTGGGATAGGGCCATGGGTATCATGGCGGACAGTCTGCGTGGATGATGAAGTGCCCGGTGCAATAGGCCGAAGGGATTCTAACACTGCCACTGAGGCCACCTCAGCCAACTAAGGAAGGGAGGCTGTTGAGCAGCAGTGTGGAATGATACACAAACAGTATCTCTGTTCTGTCGCAGCCACCCAGCTTCAAAAATGCAGACTCAAACCCAGCACACTGTCGGATAGGGCACCTGGTGAAGAGGAGGCAACCTCGATAAGACCAGGTTCTTGGCCAGGTGTCTGTGGATCCCCAGGAGGCTGTTACATCTTCACAAGGGGTCTATGAAGGCTTGAAGAAATGTTATGAATTTTTACAGTTAAAATAAGAAGAAAAAAAGAATGAATGGAAGAAAGAAAGGAAGACAGGCAGATGGACAGTAATATATTGATCTCAAAAAGTGGGAAAGTTTTGCGGTTTTGTTTGTTTTTGTTATGTTTTTCTTTTTTTTTGTTTTGCTTTCTTTATAGACATAATTTATACAAAGATTAATTATAATACCTCAAACTGTTCAAAAGTTAGGAAAATAATTATTTGATAGTAAAAAATGTACTCAGCACTTTCTCCTTGCGCACATAGTCTTGGTGAGTCATGGCAACAAAAGATGTTAAAGGGGGTTCATGGTAAAGATATGGTTAAAAATCACCGTGATAAGACTACTGGAACTCTGCCTCCCCACCCTCCTCAGCTTTGTCTGTTGTTGTTATACAGAGAACCCAATGGACAAAGCTGGGAGAGGTTAACCGCACCCCTAGCTTCCTCCAGCCAGGTCTCCATAATACAATCCAAGTCAACATGCACATCCAAGTTCAAGTCCTGTCTTGGACCAAGGATGTTTTTCCAGTTATTGACCTGGCATTGAGCAGTAGCATTTTCAGCTGAGGGGGCCTATTGCCAAGGTTATCCAGACTGTCTGAAATGGGGACAGCTTGGGGTAACCAACACCCTTTGGCTCTATTATCTACCATGGTAATAGGACTGTCTCCCACCACCATATCTCCCTTTGCCCATTATTGTTGTAATGGCTGCTCCCCAGGTTATTTCTCCTCCAGTGCTCTCTGTGTAACACATTTCTTGTGCAGGTAAGTTTAAAAAACAACAGCCATGCACTCCTCCTCCTCCCAAATAAATGGACTGGTCCTTGCACTTGCTCCATTTCCATAGTGACAACTCCAAAGGAGCACCCTTTTGATGTCACTCCTTTCAGTGATGAGCCCACCAGTGGCAGGCTTGCTGCAGCAGGCACCTAGATTTTATTTCCTTGCAAAGGGGACAAGTGGTCCTCTGGCCTATAAGCCAGCTGAGTAGCTGAGGCCTTGTTCTGCAGGGAGTGCTGGTGTCTGGATCAGACAGCACAGAGATGAAGAGCAGGCAGCAAGCTGACAAGCAACAGACCTCTTTTCTGGGGTGGTGAAGGTGATGGTATTCTTTTTCCTCCTGCATGCTGACTACCTTACATTTAGACATATATAAATTCATTTTGTTATTTTTTGTCTAGCTCTCCAACCTGTTGAGGTCATTTTGAATTCTGATCTTGTCATCTGGAGTATTAGCTACTCCTAATTTAGCATCATTTGCAATAAGTGTGCCCTACATTCCATCATCCATCATCTCGTTAGTCATTTCTCTTCAGGTCAAAGAGGAACCATGGCTGAGCACTAATTGAATTTTCTTGTTTGTTGTTGTTGAGTGCTTTGAAATCGTTTCTAACTTACCATAAACCTTAGGTCAACCTATAGCAAGATTTTTTTGGCAAGATTTGTTCAGAGGAGGTTTGCCTTTGTCTTCCTTTGAGGCTAAGAAAATGTGACTTACTCAAGTTCACCCAGTGGGTTTTCATGGCCGAGCTCAAACCACTACACCAATATTGCCCTTTGTTGGTTAACCAGTTGCAAATCCACCTAACAGTACTGCCTAGCCCACACTTTCCCATCTTGCTTCAAGAATATCATAAGAGACCTTACTGAAATTAAGGTATACTGTACCCACAGCATTCCTTTGATCCATCAAGCTTGTAGCTCACTCAAGGGGTTCAGATTGCCAGACAAGATTTGTTTTTGAGAAATCTGTGCTTGTTCAGCTAAAAACTAATAGCCATCTTAGGCTACGCTCCAACTGAAGTGTTCTTCCTTCTTTGTGGTGGCTCAGATTTCTTGCTTTGCATGTCAGGGGCTGCGTCTGTCATGGTGCCGCTCATGTTCCTAGCTCCTCCCTACTTGAGTCTTTACTAGTTTTACAGAGGATGGAGGCTACTTGCTTCCACAGTTATCGAAACTTACCCCCTTTCAAGTTTTACTGGGGGTAAATATTTACTTTCCTCCGTCTCTAGGTGTACCACGTGGATTTGAATTACTGCTGTAGAGATGCCGCTTGATTAAGTTAAACTAACGACCAGATATAATAGAAATAATAATAGTGGTTAAAAACTCTGTGTGTACACATGCACATACACATACACACAGTGTGTGAGTGTATGTGGATATTTAAATAATGAGGATATTTAATGTGATTTGCTTGCTCAACCAAATAAGCAATGCTGTAGCCTTGTTGTGCTTTAGTTTACTATATGAATTAAACATTCAGTATAATAATAATACACACACACACACACACACACACACACACTCTGAATTAAATAAAATGTACATATTGGCAGACAGAAATTGGATACATAGAAAACAAACAGACACAAATTACAGGTATGATTTTTTTTAAAAGTACATCTACCCACAATAACTAGGGACAATTGGGGGTTAGAAGGGAGAAAAAAATTATCTAAAGCATAGAGGCAGATTAATGAACAGATTTACTGAAATGAACAAATGAAAAACAAGTTTAAGTGAGGCAAGTGAGGCAAGATTAAGTGAGACAAAAAGTTAAGAAATGAAAAGAACAAGATTCAGAGAGACCAAACACGTAAGGCAACCTACAATCATCCAAACCTTCCTCATAGTTCTTTCAGTGATCTGCTGAACAATTAATTGATTAGCCTAGTGAATAAGTGAAGAAACTGCATAAATCCCTCCCTTTGAGGATTGTGTTTATAAACTCTTGCTGTGATTCTTGGCCTGGATTGCATCTTAGAACTGTCAGTGAGCAATGTCGGGCTCCCTCTTACCCCTCTGCATCATGCCACTTTAGCGTTTCCCTCATATGGTAATTTTAGAGGCATACTCTCCAGCTGTTCCCTGATACCAATGTCTGAATCTCCCAGTTGGTCTGAGTATCTTCAGACTGTACTGGTCTACTGTGGGACCAAATCAGGTCAATCTTAGTGAGTTTACATCTGGTATAAATCAGTCTGAATTGGCATGATGTGCTTCAGAAATCAGGATTTAGCCCAGTAGTGGCATAGCCCTAGAATGACTCCTCCCCACTCCCCAGTGTGGATTTATAATGGTAGAATATTTTTTTGCATGCTGCAAGTTAGTTCCACATAATTTTGTGTGTAGTTGCATTTATTTAAATCCCACACCTTTCTCTATTTGGCACTCAAGACAACTAACAAAAGTTAAAACAAATACAGGGAAAAATTTACAAAAATATACATAAGTTAAAAGTGTAATTAAACTATCAGTATAATTAAAGTCAGTTAAAAACATTACCATTAATGTTAATCTGCCTTCTGCTAATATTTGTATTACTGTTAGTCAATAGAACTAATGAGTGAATTTACTGTGATATTATTTCTTTGAATGAAAATAGAAAGGTCTTGATATTTGGGATGTCTTTAAGATTTAATGAAGTCTATATTTGCATAAATGTTTTGAACGTTTCAAAAGATTTTTTTAAAAATGTTAAGTAGCAGTATTTTGGAAGACCAGATGATGGGATTTTTTAAGTCCTTGGAATTCTAGGATTAGGATTAGACTTTTCCTTGCTATTTGCAGTTTCTTGAGACAGTGGCAAGAAAAGATTTTGTACCCCCTTTAACTGTAAGCTATTCAAGCCTAGAAACTGAAATGCTAACATTATTTGAATATTTAGAAGCAACTTGTGAAACAGATAGGGAAAATGATCTCTTCTATTTCTTCTGCTTATCTCTCGGCAGATCTTCCTTTTATAATTTGAAATTAATGTTTACCTAGTTTTGTAAAGTTTTTCATGCCTTGAAGATTAAAGACCATTTCATCAAGTTAATGGACCAAACTGTATTTATCAGACTTATATGTAACCCAGGATTTTTGCAGATATAAAAGGATGGTTCTGCATGGTGTTCTCTGTTTTGCAGATGATATTAACTGTGTTCCTGAGCAACAATGAACAAATTTTGACCGAAGTGCCAATTACACCTGAAACAACTTGTCGAGATGTGGTGGAATTTTGCAAAGAACCAGGAGAAGGCAGTTGCCATCTTTCTGAAGTGTGGCGAGGAAATGGTAAGCAGTCTCTTGGTATCCTGAACCAGTTTTTCAGTGGTATAACTTTTATTTTTTTCCAGTACATTCATGCAGCATTTCCTGAAATGTATTGTTTCATTCTCACTAGAGATAAGTCCTAGTTACCAGTTACTATGAAATCCTTTCACTTGGGTGCTCTTCTCTGGAAAAACGTAAAAGAGGCTTATTCCATCATCTGCATGAGAACCCTTCAGATATTTGAAAAAGACTATCATATCACCTCTCAGTCTGTTCTTCTCTAGACGAAGCATACCCAGTTCTCTCAATCATTCCATATTGGGCTTAGTTTCCAGAGTGTTTACCATCTTGGATATCCTCCTCTGGACCCATCCCAGCTTGCCAGTGTCATTCTTAAACTAGTGCCCATAACACTGGGTGAAGTTTTACCAAGTTTGTTATAGCATCACATTCTTGGTCCACTTTTATCTTGTTGTCTGTGTTTAGCTTCTGGTGTGTTGAGATCTGTAGCTTTACGTATTCTGCTGTCCATGTAGAAGTTACCTGTCCTATGTTTGTATGCCTGTTTTTTTTTTCCTGCCTAAGTTTAGTATCTTACATTGTAATACTTCTTGAAATTAATTTTGTTAGTTTTTGAAGATAGGAACTACATTTGCCCAGCTCCACTTTGGAAGAGCCTCATTTGTTCTTCAAGAATCCTCAAAAGTTATAGCCATTCTGCTCCTCTCCCCTCAAATAATAGCTACTTTTTTGTGATCTTTCTTGATTTCCTCCTTTTCCCGTTTCTTATACATAAAACTTTAAATCTCAGTTTCTCTGAATGCTCCACATATAATCGTTTTAGATCTTTCTCAGTTCTCTTTCTCTTTGGAATTGCTTGTCATTTTTCCTTCAGTATTTCTCATGTTTAGCTGCTGCATCACACTGCTGACTCATATTCAGCTTGTAGTCTACTAGATCCTTTTCATATGTACTGTGGTCAAGCCAGGTGTCATCCATCTTATATCTGCGTGTTTCAGGTTTTTTTCTGCCCAGATGTTGTACCTTGCACTTTTCTCTGTTGAAGTTCATTTTGTTAGTTTTGGCCCAGCTCTCTAATCTGTTAAGATCATTTTGAATTCTGATCCTGTCGTCTGGGGTGTTAACTACTCCTCCTAATTTGGTGTCATCTGCAAATTTGATAAGAATGCCCTCTGTTCCCTCATCCATATCATTGATAAAGATGTTAAATAACACAGGGCCCAGGACAAAACCCTGTGGCACCCCAGTAATCAGTTCTCTCCAGGATGAAGAAAAACCTTTTGGAGAGCACTCTTTGAGTTTGGTTGGTCAACCAGTTACAAATCCAGCTAACTGTAGCATTGCCTAGCTCACATTTTACCAGCTTGTTCATGAAAATTTCATGAGGGACTTTGTCAAAGGCTGTACTGAAGTCAGGATGTGCTGTATCCTCAGCATTCCATTCATCTACCAAGCAAATAGCTCTATAAAAAAATGAAGTGAGATTAGTTTAGTATGACTTGTTTTTGAGAAACCCATGATCATGTTTAATGAAACAGCATTCCTTTCTAACTGCTTATAGACTGTCTGTTTAATGATCTGAAGATGTCAGGCTGACTGGGTAGTAATAGTTTGGGTCCTCCCCCTGCTTTTGAAGATGGGGACAATATTTGCCATTTGCTGGGACTTCTCCCAATCTCCAGGAATTCTCAGAGATTATTGTCAGTGTTCTGAGATTACTTCTGGCAGTTCTTTTAACATCCTTCAATGTAGTCCATCTGGTTTTGGAGATCTGAATTCATCTAGAGTAGCCAGGTATTTACCTATACTGTACTGCATTCTCGGGATGACAGGCAGAGCAATCCACTATGTATGGGTATGGGTTGTGATCCTCGCGCCAGCTGATGCAGGAGCTGTCCTCATGCCAACAGAAGAAACGTTTAACCAAACCAAAAAAAAACAACGAAATAAAGGTGTTCAGTGGTTCTGCCTATTCTCTGCATTTCATCATCTTTTCCATGCAGAGACCCTACCATTTCCTTGTTTTTCCTTTTGCTATGAATATAATAAAAAAACCCTTCTTATTGTTATTAACCTCTCTGGCAAGCCTGAGCTCATTCTGCACTTTAGCTTCTCTAACTTTCTCCTACACTTGCTGGGAGATAAATGTTTGTTTCTTTGAATTTCTCTTTGGTGATTTCCTGCTTTTTCCATTTCTTGTCCCTGTTAAATCTTAGCTCCGTTGAAAGTTCTTTAGACATCCATCTCAGATTCTTTAGATGCCTCTCATTTTTCCTCCTCATTGGAAATGTTAGAAATTGTGCCTTTAATATCTTACTTTTCAGAAATATCCATTGTGAACTCCCTTCTCTTTTAGTATTCCTGACCATGGGATCACTCACAGTATTTCCCCAAGTTTACTGAAATCACCCTTTTTAAAGTCTAGAGTGTGAGGCTGACTATGCTTGGCTTCCCCTTTCCATTGTATAATAAACTCCAGGAGACCATTGTCACTTGCACCTAAGGATTCTGCCATCTCCACACCATTAACCAAATCATCATTGTTGGCTAGGATCAGATTTGAAATAGTTGTCCCCTTTGTTCCCTCCTAAATCTTCTCAATAAGGAAATTGTCTGCAAGGCAGGTGAGAAATTTGTTGGATCTGATACTGTTGGCAGAGTTTGACTTCCATAAGATATCAGCATAGTTGAAATCTCCCATTACTACTATATCTCTCCTTTCTGAATGTTCCAAGAAGGCACCATCCAATTCCTCAACCAAATGGCCATCTGTCGGGAATGCTTTGAGGGTGTTCCTGCGTAGCAGTGGGTTGGACTGGATGGCCCGTGTGGTCTCTTCCAACTCTACATTTCTATGATTCTATGATTCTATGTGATGGTAGGGTTTTCACAGTACTGTATGTATAAATATATAAGTGTAGTGTTTCTCATTATTACACTTACGCCTTATTTACATGGATAGGCCTGCTTAGGTTGATCAATTTTATTAAAAAACGCAACCCAAAAAAGCTGGGTTGACTTATCCATGGGTCAGTGTAAGTATTGTGCCTTATCTCTTATTGAAAAAGGAACCAGCTCCTTCTCTGAGTAGAGGGGCAAAAGGCAAGAGCTGTGTCTGTCTCAGGAAAACCTAAAAGAAGCACTGACTCTCTTTATTCTCTCCACAGCAGCACTACTTCTGGCCTTTTTGAATGCCTGGGTGGGAAAATCGTGGTAGTGGTGGTGGCTCTTTGGTGCTTCCCCTCAGAGGAGCGCTAAGATAGTAGAGAGAGATGGTGCTTCTTTTAGGTTGTCCCAGGACAGACTAAGCTCTTGCCTTTCACCAGATAATACTGTTATGTTAAATTTTATCGAAAAAAGAACTACCCTCTTTTCTGAATAGTGTAGCGAAAGGTCTTTTTGAATGCCTGCGCAGACAAATGGTGGTGGTGGCCAGGGGCGATTGGCCCTCTGAGATGGCACCGGCACTTTCCTCTCTCCGCAGAATGACTCTTGACTTATCCACAGATCATATCAAAATCCTGCCATTGACTTATGCACAAGAATATATGGTAATTGCTAAGAATTCTCTCATTCAGACTGCCTGTTCCCCTGCAAGTTTGATTTGACATCTCCCTCTGACCCTAACTGCCACGAATTATCTGTCTTTAGCATGTTATTACTGCTTAACTGGTAGGATACAATAGACACTTGGCATTTCTGCTAATCCTTTATTCTCCTGTTCACCAGGAAGCAGGACTGATGTACCATGTTTGTATTATGAATTACCCATTATAAATTACCTTCCAGTATTCCTTCCTCCCCTATAAAATACCTTTGCCTGAAAACTTATTTTTGTTTCTGGTGTGTTTGTAGAGTGATTGGCTACCCAAAAGATACACTAACTGTCCAGGTCAGGACAACTTGTGATCTGTCATGGAAAAACACCTGTCTTGTATTATGGCCTGCCCAGAGCTTATCTTTCCAACCAGCAAAAACAGGAGAGTTAATGAGCTCCTGGTAGGCTGCTGTACTTGGCTGGTAATCTAAAATCCTGCTTATGTTCTGTAAAACTGCAAAACCAAAATCAAAGCAAATGCCTTTACATGCAAAAGATTCTGTTATATAAAAAACTCAGTTATATGAAAATCATTTTTGCCATGTCAGAACTATTCTTGCATAGCACTAATGTGACTGTTCCTTGAATAATTGGAGATTCTATTTCAGATAAAGTTGGAAGAGCAATTTTTAAAGGAACTTCAAGAAATTATATTACAGATTTGTGTAGAAGAGGGGACTAGTTCGTCTACTTGGACCCTGCTAATGTTTAATTTTTAAATATGTTATTAGGTGACGGGAGATTAAATCAAACAATAACATTTTGCTTTATTCAGTCTGCTTACTCTTCTTTCAAACAAATGTTGAATGAATAGCTCTGATACAAAGTACTTCGTTTTTCCACATTCAGAACGGCACATACCCTTTGATCACATGATGTATGATCATCTACAGAAGTGGGGACCTCGGAGGGATGAAGTGAAGTTTTTTCTTCGACATGAAGAATCCCCGACAGAAAGCAGTGAACAAGGTGTGTATGCTGTTACTCTCATATGTTTGTTGATGCCTTGAGAATTCAACTCCATGCAACCTACTTTTTGTAAACTGAACTAAAAAGTCAATATGATGGCAAAGCACTGTCATCCACTTTCTTTACTTTGTAGTAAGGATGACTTGAAAGATATAGAATCATTTCTATATGACTGTAGTCCGGAAGAAAGGCCATTTCTACTACTGCTTATTCCTCTGCCCACTTCTCTTTGTTTTGGCTGTTTACCATTGCCATTTGTTTTATCTATTATTTACTCTTGCCCTTTCTTTTCTCATTCATTACCACCCTAATTCTTTGAGATTCTCCTTTCCTGTTTTCCCCGAGTTATTCCATCTGTACATCCAGTAGTCTCATAGGATCTTCTATCCTGGGGCACAGCACATCAGATTAATTCTTTTCCCAAGCCCTGCTTCAGTAATACTTTCAAATCCAATTGTTGCATGAAAGCTACCAGTTATCATGGCTTTGAAGGGAATCCTAGAAACTATTGGACCAGATGTTTTATAAGGCTAAAGAAAAGTCCTGTATTACCCAATTTTAAAATAATGATGGAATTTGGGGATGTGACAGTGATATGTAAAGCACTTGTGTTTGCAGATGTTTTACTGAAAACATATTTAAAATCAGGTTTTGGAAATGTTATAACCGGCAGATTAATGATAATTTAAGGATTAATTTGTGTACGTTAATAATTTCAGTGGATATTTAGAAATTACTTTATTGCTTTAGTGGCAACACAATAATAATACACTTTTTAAAATAAAAAACTACTAAAATTAATAAAAGTGGCCTAAAAAGGTCCCCAGTCTCTTAATATGAAATTGTATCAGATGTTGCAGATTACCCCTTCAGCTGGAGTTGTTATCTAGCAGCATGGCAACAAAATCATGTGCACCTGCTAAGGAGAAGATAAAAACTTCTTAAGCAGTAGGACCTAGGAGCAAGCTCAGAGAAAGAATCCAAGAGGTTCCTTCACCTAAATGTGAAGGAGATCCAGCATAAGGTAGGCAAGATGCCTAGAAATGATTTGCCAGATGAAATACCTGTATAATCAGGTCACCTATCAGCCTTGCATTCAGGTGCAAGCCTAAAAGGGGATCAGTGGCTTGCTGCACTCAAACTAGAACAGCCATACTGGCTGTTTATTTATATACTGGTGCCTAGTCCCCTCTGCCCCCAAGGGGTAGTACCTAGGGTGTGACATGGCTCTACATGACTCTCAAATAGGGGCTGTACCTTTGCCCCCCTCATTCACTTGAAGGGACCAGTTTTGTAATCACTGACTGCATCTGGTTGTCTGGTCCTGAAACAACATGCCAGCAAGAGTGGCCTAATTGTGGGACAGTTTACCCTGACTAAGTTCCAAATCTAGGAGGCACATACCAGTAGGAAGGAGGTGCTCTTGTAGCAGATTATGAGGAACAACCTCCTGGAATAACTTACCATAAAGAATAATACACTGTAAGGCCAGGTAATTGGTTCAGGATACCAGCTCCTGAGACACTTTACCATCCATCTATTTCCAGTCCAGTATATTCTGTCAGCTACCTGGTGGCTACAATGACTATGATGTGGTTTTCCTTGAAAAGAGTGCATTCAAAGACTGAGAATTCAGCAACCTCTGCATCCTGAAAAGTGTCATAAAATGTGTTGGCAGCCATTTAGTGAGCTGGTTTTGTCATGCAAACAGATCTTTATAGCACTTCTCCTGGGAGGAGGTAGGTATGACAACAGTAAGAAATTAAAATAATGTGCAGTGATAATTGTTACTCAGCCGCTTAACATAACTGTCATTAAAATCATAAGAACAATTTGAAAACAGTTGTTCAAAATGATAAGAAGTTGTGGGTTGTGAATTAATGTTTAACAAATTAATCCACGCTCTGGTGAAAACTCTTTGTCTCTGAGACTTAAAACTGTCCCCTTTCAGACCTCACTGTTCAGTATCATTACTTCTTTCTCTTCTCATCTGAGATCCTTATGGCTGTGAAAACTTCATCCATATCCATACTCTTCTTTATGTTTGGAAGCCTTTTTTTGCTGTGTCATGCTTTTTGGTCACAGTTTAATTATAGCTGTCAACACTTTATGTAACCTTACAATTAAACCTGTTTAGTCTGCTCTCTTAACCATTTTTACCAGGGAGTTTGTTTTTTTTTCTTGAAAGTTGTTGGGAGTTTCAAGTCTTTTTAGGATAAATTTTGCATAAGAGTAATCACATCTCTTTTTGATGAAGATGATAATAATTCCAGGTCACTCAGTGTCACTCTCTTCGTTTAGTTTTGCTGCCAGTTAGCCTTTATCTGAAGAGAAATCCAGGAAGATTTTTTGCAGTCTAAACTGGGCCAGTCAGAGATGCCCTTATGCAAAATGAGAATATGCATTACTTTGGCAGTGGCAGGTAATCTTCACACTGTACTGTCTCAAATAATAGCCTAGACCAGAGGTTCTCAACCTCTTGTCCTCCAACTCCCAGAATCCCTGACTTTTGGCATTGCTTATTACAGCTTGTGGGAGATGAAGTTCAAAAAATCTAGAGGAGTATCACTTGAAAACTGCTAACTTAGGCCATCTATTTAGAGCCAGTGACTTAAACCCTGTGATAGGCCAACACTGCCTGATTTTTCTTGCAATTTCAAAGTCAGGCTGGCTTAACAACATAACAAGCAGAACTGATACATGAACACAAGAGTTAAACATTTCGTAAACATCTGAAATAGGAACTGTTGGATTTGCATTTAGGCAGGAAGCATGAATCCTAGATACAGGTGAAGTTTGTACATCACACTGCAAAGAAAATGCAAATTTCTTCTCTTTGGATGCAACACTAAAAATGCAGTCATATGCATAAAGTGCTCATATGTCTGCTTATATGTGTAACACTGAGAGCTGTTGATATGGTTGTTCTTGAGCATGAGTGTTATCCAGATCTTTCCTTGTGCTCTTCCTCCCAAACTCTGTCTATAGGTTTTGTTGATTTTACAGTCAGCCTGTACTCAAACTCCTCTACAGTTGGACTCTTAAGCTCTTTAAGTGCTACTTGTACTCATACTGTTTAATTAACTCTGCATTGCATGCTCCTTCCCACTCCACCTCTTCTTCCAGTGTCAATATTAGACCAGTCACTCCCAGCATTATTGTAGAGTGACAAGCTGCAGTTCCATCAGCATCAACCATCAGCTTGGTTGTTAGTATGTGGAGATGGCAACAAATCATGTCAGGCTTAATTCACATTCATAGTGGTAATTAAATTAAATTCTGCCTGGCTTAAGTTTGAATAAAAATGTGATAAGATGAGAAGAAAGTGTATAAAATATATCGGCCTGAATTATATTGTTAGTGCTAACTAGAGTAGACTTAGAATAGAATTAGTGGGATGTATCTGTGTCCATTCGGTGATGGATTCACTGGACATATGCTAGTTGGACTAATGAATAGGATTCAGGCCATAATTAACCTTCTGTCTGTTTGTTCAAAAGTCTGTGCACCTTACTACTTGAGCTTGTGTGTAAGATACAAAGTCTGCACTTAAATGTCTGATATCTACTGAAACAGTTGATCTCAAGCACTGTTATATGGAACCTGATTCTTTTGAAATCAGTAAATCTCAGGGTCTGTGCCTGTATTCCCACAACAACACAGTAAGTCAGGGTTCCACTGACCTGTCGTGAATGAGCACCATGCTGCCTCATTTGCAGTGGAAATAATGCACATCACTTTTCTCTGTATGCAGCAGTTGGCATTATCAGATATGAGGTACCGTCCCTTCTCAGGAACCCTGGTTTCTTATGAATGAGTACCATGCTGGTGCATGCAGCTAGATCACTTTCTTATAGCCAGAGTCGTTAAAGCAGTGGTTCTCAACCTGTGGGTCCCCAGATGTTCATGGACTTCAGCTCCCAGAAGCCCTGAGCATTGACCATACTGGCTGGGGCTTCTGGGAGCTGAAGTCCATGGACATCTGGGGACCCACAGGTTGAGAACCACTGGGTTAAAGAAACCAGGAATCTTCACTACATAATTGCTTTGTTGCAGAATGAGAATCCTTTTGGGGATTCTAGTGCAGACCTTGACAGTCTCCTGGTTCTTCCAAAGCCTCTACCCTTTCCATAACATTTAGATTATGGTTAAATAAAGCTTTTTTGTTCTATAGCCACCCCCCCCCCAGGCATTCTGGAAAACAATGAGTAATGATAGAGCATCATTTTCAATCACCCTGAATGGTAGCTGTGTTGCAACTCTGTGGAGCTCTCAGTGAGACTAAAATGACATAGTGTGGTTAGAAATTTGAAGGCCTGGAAGAAAAAAAAAATAGGAAAACAGCTACATTTATTTTCTGTATATATTCCCAAGCTTTCCTCCCCAGAAAAACTGTGAAAATTTAAAATTTAGATTATGGAATATTTTCTTTTAGAATGTTGAGGAACATGTTTAAGACAAAGTATTCATGTATTCACTCCCAGTTAGTTTAAAAATGTATGTAAGAAGAAGACCTAAATGTAAAACATTGTGCAATATCTCATCACCATAGTTTCTGGTTTTGGTTTCCTTTTCTCAGTTCTCTCAGTTTCTCAGGAATTAATGTTTTATATCTGCTTGACATTGTGGAGAACTGCATAAAAAATGTCTAGATCTTATTTTTGTCTGGACCAGAGTGGATCTGTTGAATCCATCAGATTTATCTGTGTGTTTACGCACCAGTTAAAGTTTGAATAAGTTTACTTTAGTTGGGACTAACCAACAGGATACCGGCCAAAATAATTTTCTTGCTGTTACAAGAAAAAATGCAAGACGGTTTCTTGCATTTTTATTGTTTTTGGCTTGTCATTAATCAACTAGCAAAAGAAAAGAAGGTACTTACAGTTCAGGGTCATGTATCTCCATTTAAAACAATTTTTTTTAAAAAAAAATACAGTGTAGCTAGGAACTCTCCGCATAAAATAAAGAATGTGAAGCTTATGTCCCATTATAGTTGGAGGCAATATGCTGCTTTCATTGACTATAATGGGACGCGAAGCTTTGCATGACTTCACATTCGGTAATATAGAAACTTCAAATTTGTAAACAATGCTATATCACATTGTTCACTTTTTTGAGAATTCCCCCCCCCCTCGGTCTTTTTTTGGCTTGGGAATGAAGCCTGAATCCCTGCTTAATATTTTCCATTCATTGCTTCAAAATTTCCGGAAATTTTACATCTCCAGATGGACTCTTCCAGGTTTCAGAACTGATTTTGTAGTCTGTCAGAGGGAGGCTTCCCAGTTTCTTTTCTCCCAAAGCAAATATAAATTTTTTTCATCAAGAAGAAATCCTGGGTTATGCTACAGATGGAGGTTCTGTGGATTGTTTAGTCTTCCCTGCTGCAAATAAGAGTTATTGAGCTATGTGTAATTCATGACAAGGCAGGATTCCTTTGGAGTCCTAGCTTATTGTATTGTGAGAACATGCCCTCTGTTTGGACATAATGCTAACTGTGATTTGTTTAGTTTAACTGTGGTTTGTATGTTTGAAATCATTCCAGCCCATTAAGTTTTGCTTATTCATATCAAATCACGATCTGCATCTATAGTTTGAAGTTGATTTGTAAATCTGTTTGCAACAACCATAGTATGTTGTTAGTTTTCAGTCATTACTCTTAATTAATCCTGATTTCTAAAGTCCTCCACCCTGTTATTAACCACCCAGAGGGAAATGGTGAGCTTGTCAGCTTTTCATCAGTTCTACTTCATTGGCTTATGTTCTGCCTCTATGGAACAATAGCAACAGTATCAGGAGCATTCTCACCAAGAAAGTACTGGCCAAGTGAAGTTACCCCAGATGAAGTTACACTTAACTAAAAGGGACAAAGACTTGAACTTCCCCTGAACAGCAGCAGTGATGGTGATGGTTGCTATTTACATGAAATCCCCCCAGGAGCACAGTGGATTTTTGAGAGGAGGGAAGAATGGATTGTTACCCTGTCTGTAGCCCTATGTAATGCATAAGGATAATTACTAGATGTTTATATCAGAGAAGTGATAGATTACATAGTTTCTAGCATTGTGTTGTTTATAACTGAGCTTTAAATACACTTAGAAAAACAAACACTTGACACAATTGAAAAGAGGGAAAATATTTACACATTGCCTCTTCAAAATTATGAATTGTTTTTATCAAATCAAAATATGAGGTTGGTCATGTTCAGAAAAAAAAATCTAGCCTTGTATTTATGCTTTAAGTAGCTATTTCATTGGAAACCAGCAGAGTTAAATGCATTTGTATTATTCCTAGGCCGTCAGACTCAAAATCAAAGAAATGGAATCAGTATACCTGTGGAGAAACGTGCTGAAAATGGGGTATGTTGCAAATTTCAAATAAAACACACTGGTTATTTCAGCTTATTGTATCTCTCAACATGCATTTGCGATTCAGAAGCATAAACATTTTAATAATACTTATATCTAGGAGAATAATTTTTCTTAGGAAACTGAAGAAAGTTCTTTGATGAAATGTGCAAAATTCTGCTCTAAATCAAATTCCTAGTTCCAGTTAGGTGAGACCTACTGTGACGTAGTGGTCTACATGTTGACCTCTGACTCTGAGAGACCAGGGTTCAAATTGCTTCTCAGCCATGGAAACCCACTCAGTGACCATGGGCAACTCACACTTAGAAGAAGGCAGTGGCAAACCTCCTCTGAATAAATCTTGCCAAGAACATTTGACAGGGAGACCATAAGTTGGAGTTGATTTAAAGACACATAAAAACAACAACAGAAAATCCCACTTAGAGTAAACTCACTGAATCAGTTGCTGCATGGTAAGTTGATATGTATATAAACACCATTGATTATGTGTAGTTGGAACTAGTAGTTGGATTTAGGCCTCTGTTTCTTTTCTGCTCACTGGTTGTTTGCCATTGTTGATAATCTTTATCATTGTAAAATTATATCTTTTATGAATTGCTGCTCAGCAATACTGGCAGTCAGTTTCTGTGCTACTGTTTCTTGTGGGTTCAATGTGATTGACAGCAGTTTTAAAAGAATGTAAGAAAAACAGCACGCTCCTGGTTAACCTTGTTGAATGTTGGTTTAAAAAGAAAAATCTTATAATGCTTCTAGTGGCTATTATGTGTGCTTATATTTTGGTGGATTTATAAGGACAAGAAGTTCCATAATTGAACAGCCATTTTTCCATGGAAATAGTGAAATAACAGTTCCTTATCCAGCTGGATTAATTTAATTAGCCTTCAAAACAGACCCTAGTTCTTAGTTTAAGTTTTTCTTCCTCTATAGTTCTGAACCAGCAAGAAGTATTCCCTCTGATCTGTGTTATACTTGTGAGGTTTTCACATGCAGATATTTGTTTGGTAGCAAAGGAATGCTCAGTGTATTTTGTCCAAAAAGGATTTACCTTTGCAAATTCTTGTTTAATTTTGGATTGTCTCATTGAGTTTTCATGATTCAAAAGTAGTTTACTTATGCCTTCTTCCAAGTATGAGCAAATGTTAGCCATGGTGTCACTGTTGTTGTCTCTGAGAGATCCTCGACCGGTGTCACCCTCTCCCCACTGCTGCTGCTGCCCAATAGCTATTTATCACATTTAGTCTGGCTTCTCAGCAAAAACCTGTCTGATATGAGAGACCCTACCAGCAGTAGTGTTACCATCAACATAGTCCCTTGCCTCACAGGAACGCTCAGTCCCACCATCACAGAAAGGTAGTGCCATAGTGCGAATCAGTTACCTTACTGTTACATAATTCACTAGGTTTATTTGTTGGCTTTAGAATGTTTTTGCTTGGTCTAGAATAAAAACAGAAAATAGTGAGATGTGTTTTTCAGGATATTTTTTTCAGCAGTAAGTTTTAAAAACTATTCCGTAATCCTTAGAATGAGTAGGTAGATAGAATATTGTACTGTTCTATAAAAAAAAAGTGGTAATAAAGTCATACTGCTTCTACTCAGCATGAATTTAAACCTGAAATTAGGAAGCTCTCAGTTGTTCTGTGATTGTCTCAAGGAATAATGAAATTTGCAGGGTCATAGGAAAGAAATCTGCCTTTATACCAAGTCAGACTATTTGTCCATCAAGCGTAGTATTAGGTATTTTGAGTAGCAGACTTCTTCAGGTCTTTTGCATCACCTGCATTCTGCTTCTTTTAAATGGAGATGCAAGGGGTTGCAGCTGATACACTCTGCTTGCAAAGCATGTGCTCTGCTGATAGGCTGTGGCTCTGTACTCTCTTGTTCTGTGAAATTAAAATATATACTCTCTACCTCTGTTTAGTCATTGAATATTAAATGACAAGTATACTACATCAGATTGGCAGAGGTGGATTTCACCATTTTCTCACCCGACTCCAGTGGCAGCCTTTCTGGTCCCAGGTTGATCAGTGATCGATGAGAGACAGGAGGCTTCTAGTCCATGACCTTGTTTCCCCCACTTGCTTTTCCTTAAACCAGCTACTGGGCTGTGGAGGGCCATGAGACAACATTGTGTTGCTTTGTTTCTCCTCCTCAGCCCAGTCCCACATTTTCAGTGGGTTACTTTTCCCTCACATTTCCTAAACTGTTTGTTCCTTTTGTGTGTGTTTGACCCCATAAGAAAGAATGCAACAAAGATGGGATTAGTGGGAAGTGGCTGTACATATTAAAATCTTTCTCTCTATATTAAGTGTGATGGGCAGAATTGCCGGATTGAAAACGAGATGGATCCTGGATCTTTGATGGTTGTATAGGAGAGTTTTAGCAGGTGATGCTTGTGTAGCAACTAAGTAACGAGCAACACTTGCTAAAACCCTCTCCTCTACACAACCATTAAATGTGTAGGAGCTCGTTCCAGTTTTCAATCCGGCAACCCTTTGCAAATCTTTCCTCTTAATGAATGCTCTTAATGAATGCATAGCATGGTGCTGATTGTTTTACAATTCCTTCTTAATTTACCCTAAAAAACTATCCTAAAAAACTTAATTTGGGTACAAATTAAGAAATGTTCTTGTATTTTAATGATGTAGGAGAGGACATTTTGGCTTTTTTTAATGCTGACATGAGCAAATTGGCATCTGACAAATTCCCACACACAAGGATGTAAAGTTCAGAAACACTATTTTCCTTTGCATCTGATCATCTAACATTTTGCTTGAGGCGTAATTTTAATTCACTGTAAACCACCTTGGATCTCATTCTGGGAGAAAGATGGGGTATTCAGTCAGTCAGTTAATGAATCAGAAGATGATACATACATGGTTGGGAACCTGCTGAAATGAATGAGCTGTGGTGCAGAGGGAAGGGGTGCTCTCAGACAGTTGAGTGGAGTTATCTTGCACTCGAGCCAGTAGGAGGCAGATCCTAGATCAAGCCCACTGGTCTATATTCAGAAGTTGTGTCAGTGGAAGGCTACTTGTTCCATTGTCATTTATCTTCTCTTTCTCCCTGCCTTGCAGCCCCTGGAGCCCAGAAAAATGTTTTTCAGAGAGTTGGAGGCCTGTTTAGCATAGGGATATAGCATGGGTGAGGGAGGGGGAATTACACACAGGAATGTTATAACTTAGTCAAAATGTCTGTAATTTAAATAATCAAATATTTTTTGTTTAGGCATGATTCCATTTCTTCCCTACCTCCGTTTCCTTCTGTCTTAGAAGTTTCATATACAAAGATGGCACCACAATGATTCCTGTGAGTTTCCAGGAAGTTATGTGAATAATGGTATTAATATGGCATTAATATGAAATTGGTCTGTGACACATTGGAGAAAAGAGCTGCTAGTCTGCCACCTCAGATATCTTGAGAAGTACTGATTTAGATTAACATTTTAAGAAGGCACAAGTCAGGTTGAGGAGTGTAACTTGTGGTTTCTTTTCCAACTCCTCTCTCACTTCCTCTTTGTCTGTGGGATTGGCTACCTTGCTCCCAGATCCAATGTATTACACCACCGTTGAACTTTGGAATAAGCAATGACATGGCAAAAATATGAATGTACAATGAAGAAGTGGCATTTTGGTCACAATTCTAGATGTCCATAAAAGAGAGAACTCAAACTGCATGTGTTTAAGCCATATCTCACACAATGTTGGACAAGTCAGTACAATCTGTATCCCTTTCTTGTGTGTTTTCTGATATATTCTTTCTCATTTCTTCGTGAAATTGCATTTAGATACTTTTAAAATAAAATTTCTCTCAGATTTTAAAATAAACATTTAATGCCAGAAACATGATGCCATTTGGAAGAGGTTAAAATCAAATGTTAGCCAAACAGTGTGGATCATACATGTTCATGTTGGGTTAAGGCTGAATTAGTCAAGTGGTTCTTACCTCACCACCAATAATGGTTAAGCTTGTTTAGTAGCATCATTATTTTCTTCCTGCTCTTGAGCCAGACTGCTTGTTCAGTTTTTTTTTTACTCTGTTTTTTGCAATCAGTAAAATAAAGCTCTGAAGCTTTTCCTGGACTGTAACATCTTCAGGCAGCTGTGGAAAGAAGCAGTGGGTTGTGCAAATTTTGCTCTGAAAAAAATGTCCTGTGATGTAAGAGAACAGCATACTTGGAAGAACAAGAAGAAAAGTCATTCTCTCTGACATACTTACTTTCTGTATTGAGGGATTTCCCCACTTCACGAATAACTTACCTGTGCTTCTCACCTACTGTTGCAGTCCAGGAAAATTATTTCAACTTGATTCTGCTGTTTGCCTGTACTGGCTGTTCAGGGATTCCAGGAATTGAACCTTTGGCCCTGTGCATACAAAGCATGTTCTGTGCTGCCCTTCCCTGTTCTGATTATATAAGCCTAAAAACAATCTGCCTGAGACCTATCATTCTGATGGAAATGTTATAAACTGACCAAGTGTTTGTTTAAAGGCTGCATCAAGGTTTGAGGAAAACAGTTTCTATATTTAGTTAGCTGAAATTAAGAGTATATGTCTTCCTTCACCGTTTGACAATAAAGAGCCTTACCAGACAATAACAGTGGGTTTTTTGTTTTTGTATGATGTTTATGGTAGTATGGAGCCAGACTCAGTATCATCATACCATGTCAATGCATAATAGATCTGGGGATAGGCTTCTTTGCGGCATAAAAAGGGAGAAGAAAGGGGGAGAATAAAAGAAATGTGGCAACACGGCTAAGACTGGTTTTTTATTTTTTGCATGAGCTTCTGTAGATATAAAACCATTTCTTAACTGTATTTTTCTTCACTGTTTTGAAAATACTATAGATGGAGGAGGAGCTAAATCTTCAAAGAATAAATGACAATACAGCATATATAGCTTATTCACAAAATAGGTATGTGCAGTGAAGAACTGAACCTAAGCTGGGTTCTGTGGGACCAGGTAAGAGACATGGTTCAGAGAAGGCAATATTAATCCATTCCCTACACAAACTCCTGGTTTCTTTCACATAACCAGATACTATACAGTGCTTGTTATTGTATGCCTTCTGGTCATTTCCAACTTATGACGATCCTAAGGTGAATCTATCACAGGGTTTTCTGGACAAGATTTGTTCAGAGGGGGTTTGCCTTTGCTGTCCTCTGAGGCTGAGAGAGTGTGACTTGCTCAAGTTCACCCAGTGAGTTTCCATAGCTGAATGGGGATTTGAAGCCCAGTTTCCAGAGTTGTAATTGAGCATTCAGACCGCTACACCACACTGGCTCTTGTACACAACACTCAACACTGAAGAAAATGTTATTTGGCAGATACTGGGATAGTTGCCAGATAATGGATCTAGAGGTCTTTCATTTTCACAAAGGGGGGTCTTGTCCTCAGTTTAAAAAAGAAATCATTGGCAAGGAACATAAGAATTGGCATTTATCTGTTTAAATATTTAGATCCCACTCTATGTCAGGAGTTAATGTAATACAAATAACAATTACAGAGGCTTTTCTCTTACTACAGCTTTCATACACACAAATGTGATGTCACACAAAGTGCCATGTCCCATTTTAGTCCATAGCTGCAGCTGGCACACACCTGCATTGCCACAGACCTGCGCACATCTCATCCATGGACTATAATGGGATGCGACACTTTGTCTTTTTAATATTACATGGGGGTTCCTGGAATGGAACCTGTGCATATACAGAGAGCACACTGTATATTTTGTTTCACCTATTTTAAATATTTATATTTTAAATTTCACTTAAATATGCATTATATTCTTGCATATAAATGAGATAAAATTGTCAGTGCAGGAACCTGTTGTATTTGCATTTATTCCTCGGAAGACACGCCTAGAATTGAGCTGTGTTTCTAAACTACACGTAACTTAAAATTGGTTCCCACCATTATTGCAAAACAGTGAATAATAACCAAACAGTAACAACTGACTATTAAGTCGTTAAATTTCAATTAAAGTTAATACTTTTTGCCTATTTATTTTCATAGTAAATATAAATCTACAAAATTAATTAGTTAATACAGATCTCTAATGTCAAATACAATCAACTTTTAACTTCTGTATGTTATGTTAGTATAGATTAATTCATTAACAAAAAAAGATTAATAATTCTAGGTAAGTTATTAATAATAATTCTAACTTAATTATTAAAAGTTACCTTTAACTACTTAATAATTACTTGTCAATTACAAAGTATCATTCATTAACAAAATTACATATAGACTTAACTCCTTAGCTACTAACTCAGTAACCAGTATATAGATCTTTCTTAATGTATTCTATCTTATATATTAGTTGTCCTTAACTTATCCTCATTCTAGTCGATATTAAAATTAATATTTCTTAAAATAATAAATCTCTATACAGTGAGTAACTTTCAAAAGCAACAAAGAAAGTAAAACTATTAACTCCAATTATACTTACGATAGTAAAAATATCTCATTTTCCTCTTTTGGTAGTGTATTGTTGTGTAGTTATTTCTTGTATTACTCTGTAGTGTTGAGCTGTTCTTCTTTGTTTCTTACTTAATAAAAAAATTATTTAAAAAAATTTAGCTGTGCTTTGCAAGCCTGAAAGCTACAGTGCAGGTTACTGTTTTATTAGGTATGTATAAGAATTGAACTGTGTTTCATATGCTTGCTGGGAAAATAACAACATGGGCAAAATGTACCTCTTGTACTTCTCCACTCTGGAATTTGTACTCTGGACAGAAAAACATTCACTATTCCAGGGCCAGAATATACATTTGAAGATAATGTTATAAACGTTGCTTGAACCTCTGTATTAAAACCTACAAGTGCTATAAATTATTTGATATTATAATTCCATTATTTAATATGAAAATATTTGAATATGAGTATACTAGGAACAGCAGCACCCCAAACCTATAACATTCCCAACCATATAAAATAAATGGCAATAACTTTCTAATGGCTCTTGAGGAATGTTGTTAAATTAAAGGTATTAGATTAGAGTTGTGGTAGTTGGTTTGCAAAGGAAATAGTCAATCTTAGTTTTTTAAAAAGTGAAGGCTCTACTGTGAAAGTGGCAGTAGCAGCTGAAAAGCTGGAGAAATGATGATTTAAACACTGAAAATAAACAATATCTTCAGAAATAATTAAAAGCTTAGCTCTGAACAGATTCAGATAATGATGACATGGGCCATCCACAAAAATGTCAGAGAAGGCAAGCCAGGGAAATAGAATGAGGAAGAGATGAAACAGGGCTTACTTATGGATAAAGATACATGGGATGATACTCTAATCACTTTTTGACTTGTCTATGGTGGTAAGAAATAGAGGTGACTTTACAGTAAAAATCCATTTATGGCTAAAAATCAGGCTGCCATTTGTGCAAAAGGAGATATGAGCAGGACCCAAGTTGAAATTCACTATTGTACATTTTTATTATGAATATCCAGAATTTTGTGAGCGGAATCTCACTTATGAAGCAAGGCATATTTGTGTGGATTTTAATTGTAGGATTCTTGGGGGGCCAGTCTCTTTTGGGGGGCAGAAGGGTGGTCTATAAAGAAATAAAATAGTTGAAGTCAATCAAACAAGTACATTTTGGCTTTGACACATTCACAGATTGACATTAGACAGTGCCATAAAAGGACAAATTAAAAAATCATTTTATCTAATACAGTGTAAAGGTTGTATACAAAACATGGCTGTGCTCCTAGCTGGAAATGTGGTGATGATGTGGATGATGAGGTAAGGCATTTAAATTCAGTGTAGTATAGTAAATTGCTGGACTGGGAAGACCCGTGTTCAAACTTCCACCCAGCCATAAAGCCTGCTAGTAGTTGTGGATCAGTTACTGTCTATTATCCTAATCTGTGGTTTTGTGACAAAAAAGTGTGGAGACAAACCATATACAGTACCAGAACTGTTTGGTGTAGTCCATCTATATTTTTAATACATATAAGTGTACTGAAAATAATAAATGCCTTCTTTGGCTTGAAACTCCTTTTATCCACTTTGGCCGATAACACCACCTGGAGGCAGATAGCAGGGAGAGTATTAGATAGGGTATTTTTTAAAAAAAAAAATTGAGTAGCACAGCCAGAAGAAATCTGGATTAAAGCCAAGGATATTGTCAGGGAGGAATGAAAAAATACATTATCTGTAGTCAAAAAGAAAGAGAAGCCTCAATGGATGAAACTCTTCGAGCAGTTGAGGAATAGGTGAGACACAAAAGTAAAAGGTGACAGAAATAGAGCCAGAATGCAACTGTTCAGCAACTTGTGCACAGGGACAAGGAGAATTACTATAATAATCAATGCAGAGAAATAGAAGATGACCCCCCCTCAAAAATGAACAAGAGACCTCTTATACAAGATCTGAAAAATCAAAAGGAGCAAGGATGCTGTGCAGCTAGCAAGAGAACACATTACACAACCAAGTAGCAATAAAAAGATGTAGGAAACAGTACATGAAAGAACTGTATAAAAGAGATTAAAGGCTGATAGAGTCATTCAAGGAAGAACCATATGAAGATAAGCTACCAATTTTAGAAAGCAAAATGAAAGCTGTACTCAGAGTACTTGGGAGAAATAAATCACTAGGAACAGCAAACCAATAGAGTTATTTCAGTCTACAGAGATAGAAGCTGCTCTACTTCTAATCTGTCAACAAATGTGGAAAACAAGAATGGCCCACAGATTGGAAATGCTGAATATACAGGGCACCCTCCAGGAACTGTTCTGTTCCAGGAACTTTTGTGTAAAACAAAAAAAGGGAATGCACCATCCCATTATGATCAACGGATACAACGTGCATGCCCCCGTGCAAGCACAGGCATGGAATGAGTGCATCCATTGATGATAATGGGACACAAGGGTTTGTGTGACCTTGCATTCATGGGTGCAGAAGTCACATCAGTAAATTCCAATCCTCAGGAAAGGGGACACCAAGGATTGCAGTAACCACAGGAGCATTGCATTAATTTTCCAGGCAAGCAAAGTCACACTCAAAATTTTACAACAAAGATTTCTACCATATATGGAGCAAAAAAATGCCAGATGTTCAGAAAAGGAAGAGGTACTAGAGATCATATTGCAAATATATGTTGGATAATGGAGCACATCAAAGAATTTCAAAAGGAAATCAACCTGTGCTTCATAGATTATAACAAGTCCTATGATTGTGTAGATCATGAGAAACTGTGGGTTGCTCTTGAAGAAATGGATGTGCCACAACATTTAATTGTCTTGATGCATAACTTACTTAGTGGGCAAAAGGCTACTGTCAGGGCGGAATACAGAAAAAGCAAGGGGATCAGACAAGACTGCATTTTACCACCCTATCTGTTAAACTTGTATGCAGAACAAATAAAATGTAAAGCAGGGTTAGACTCAGAGGAAGAAGGCATGAAATTTGAGGGAGGGAACAACAATTTAAGATAGGCAGATGACACCATACTACTAGCAGAAAACAGCAAAGACTTGGAACGATTTCTGAAGAGGATCAAGGCAGAAAATTCAAAGACAGGCTTATGGCTGAACGTGAAGAAAAAAGTAATGACCACAGATGATTTACATAACCTTAAAGGAGAGGATGAAGACATTGATATAGTCAAGATTTTCAGTACCTTGGCTCAGTCATGAATCAGAATGGCGACTGCAGTGAAGAAATCAGAAGAAGACTAGGACTTGGAAGGGCAACTATGAACAAACTAGACAAGATCCTGAAGTGTAAAGATATATATACTAAAGTTGAAATTGCCCATGTCATCATATGGCCAATTTTTATGTATGGTTGTGAAAGCTGGACATTGAAGAAAGCTGATAGGAAGAAAATCAACTCCTCCGAAATATGATGCTGGAGAAGAGTTCTGTGGATACTCTGGACTGCTAAAAAGACAAATAAATGGGTCCTAGAACAAATCAAGCCTGAACTCTCCTTAGAAGCTAAGCGGACTAGACTTTGGCCATATCATGAGAAGACCTGACTCACTAGAAAAGGCAATAATGCTTGGGAAGGTAGAAGGCAGTAGGAAAAGAGGAAGGCCGCATTACAAATGGACAGACTCAATCAAAGAAGCCAGAGCCCTGAGCCCTAAATCTGCAAGACCAGAGCAAGATGATTGAAGATAGGGTGACTTAGAGGTCTCTCATTCATAGGATCACCTTAGGTCGAAGTGACCTAACAGCAGTTAACATCAACAACAGCATACCTTTTACAGAACAACCTTCCCAGACACCATCCTTGTTGGGGAGATTTAAATACTATATAAAGGCCTTTCTGTTTATTTCAACTTCAAAATAATGTATGAGGCCTGTTCTTCTTCACTTTAAAAAAAGAGGCTGTGCTGTAATATTAGGGATAGTGAATTTAGTTCTTTGCAGTATTTCTGCTGCTTTTGACTTTTTATGTTTTTTTTTTAATTATATGATACCCAGAGAACATTTCTGTAATCTTATGGGGCAGATGACAAATAATGTAAATAATAAATGGATACTTCATGTCTTATTTTTATATTCTTTGCATCAGTACAGTATTAGCCACTTCCTTTCTTTTTTTAAAGAAAATGTTGGGCATTTAAAACAGATAATCAAAAATTATTTTATCCTCTTGTAATGCTAAAGAGAAAATGGTATCTTTAAAAGAAAAAAAAATATTGCATGTGTCGACTTGTGTGTTTGAGAAACAAATGTGTTTTAACTACTATAGCTATATTTACTCAATTTTGCTAGCTTATCATTAGGCACTCTGTTTCAGTTTTTTTTCCTTTTTGAGAGGTACAAAAGCATTCTGTTATGAATCACCCCTTTATGATATAAAATATGCCAGAGCCTTTTAATTTGTTTTTCTCTGTAGTTGTTTAGAAGTAGGTTATTCTGAAAGGATGAGCAAATGAATTTTACTATTTTTGTTTGGAGGTAGAATGGCCAGGAGATGAATTTATTAAAAATGACTGGTGTTTTTTTGCTCACTGTATTTCAGAGTGATGCATCCCTGTGGTTTTCTTATTATTGCTTGTGTGCTGTTTTACTAAGCTGTTTTGCATGGTGTTCCATTTTAGTCTGTGAATGTAGCAAAAGCAGCTCTTGGGAAACTGTTTGTATATAGTATTTATCGTGTCTTGTACAGTCTGCTTCTTCTGATAGGACAGCAAGTTTCAGTGGATGTCAGTCAACATGACACCCTGTTAACTCTGAAGTTCAGTACTGCTATAGAGTGAAAAGGGGGAGACAATAATGGCCGTCTACCTTGTTTTGACATGCAGTTTAGCACAACCAGTTACTTTTTACAAAAAGACAAATTTAAAACTTTATATTCTATGTTGAATGCAGTGTGTTTGTATTTTAACTTAAATCTATAATTAGCTGCAAAAGGAGAGCTTGCTCAGTTTTCTCCATTGAATATGAAAAGTGCAATGCATCAAGCTGATTAGACCTGACAGCTGGCTTGATCTTGTCATGATTAGGTCCCTCACTGCTGGCAAAATCCACTAGCCTTTTCTGTTCACTGATTGCTGATGAACGCAGAGAGACAGCTTTCCATATTGATAAATGATGGGGGAGGAGGCCTGATGGGGGCTCCTGTGTGTAATAGGAAAAGAAACAAAATTACCTAATATTGATTAATCCTTCTCAAATTAAGAATTAGGGATTTATCTCATTTAAGGTTAGAAAAGGGGCTATTTACCTGCTTGGTTTGTGGGCAACGATCAACACAGTTGTAATTTGGAAACCTGGGGAAAAATGGAGTTGAAGCATGTTGAAGCAATGCAAGAGTTTACAGATGATGGGCAGTGCTGCAGAATAAAAGTATGGTCATTTGCAATTACATGGGAAAGTTGGCAGCAGGTAATTATTCATTTTAAGGAATTATTTCTTCTTCTTACTTGGCACATAACTTTGCAATATTATGTTGTTTCTTATTGTATTTAATAAACATATTTTGTTCTGAAAATATACTGTATGGTGAAAAACATGAATTAGAGCATACCAGTTTGTACAACATTGTTTGAAATTACAGAACTTCCTTATTTTTCCTTTTTTTCCTCTCTTAGCTGAATTATTTAAAAAGTGAGCAGTAGAAGGGATGGTTAGGAAACGTACAAACTGCATGGAGCTTCACAGCTTCGTCATCAAGCTTAGACTTTTTCCCCCATTGGCTTTGTTTTGAGCGCTGTATCGTCTTCATAAACACAGCCTTAACTACTATGTTAGAAAACACATGATAAAGTAATAACTATGTTATTTAAAAATCTTGTTATGAGTCTTAAACATAGCCACTTAGGAAGTATCAAAGGAAGATGTTTTTCTCTTAATGTCTAGAAAAATCCAGTTTTAAAGATCAAAAGATGCCCAAAGAAACATTTCTATTACTCATAACTGTTTTTGAGTAAAGAATTGTGGTATGCATGTCAGAACATTCATACCTTTTGGTCTGCACTGCTTCTTAACTTTAATAAATGGAAAACAAAAACCACATCTTTATTTACTAGTTGTCAATTCCATACAAAAAGCATGTGTACAATAGATAGCATTAATTTTCAGCTGCTTTAGAACTATTTGTTTTCATTTCTTTCACCTATTGAAACTGATTGCCACTGCTTCTATTTTTTCTGTAGAGTGGATAGATGTTCATGATACAAAATGCTTTGCACTTTTGAAACTTCTGTTCTGATGCTAGTTGTTGGGTTTTTTTTAAGAAACTTTTATTTCTGAATGCCCTGGCAATTAGAGCTACCTCTTAAAAACGAGAAAAGAAGCTGTACTGAAGAAAAATTTTAATGAGTAGGGACTACTAGCTGTCTTAAAACTGTCTTGCTCTCAGGAACTCTAAGCCTTTATTATTGAGAAGACATCAGCATGTGATAGGTGAGGCTGATAGGATGGTTTTTTAAGAAGTCATGATTGAATTCATACTGACTTTGTATGCATATAACTTAGTCAATATGAATTCAATCAGATATGTGATGTGGTAATTTGAGCATTGGACTATAACTCGTGAGACCAGGGTTAAAATCCCTGCTTGGCCATGGAAACCTTTTGGGTGACCTTGGGCAAGTCACACTCTCTCAGCCTCAGAGGAAGGCAACAGGAAGCCCCCTCTGAACAAATCTGGGCCAAGAAAACTCCGTGATAAGTTTGTCTTAGGGTTGCTGTAAGTTGGAGATGACTTGAAGGAACACAACAACATGCATATAAAATCTGATATAGGCAGAATTAGGATGTTCTTCTGAATAATAGTTGTGTCCTAGTTAACTAATACAAATTAAGTCATTATATTTTTAAAAAAATTATAGCCTTCTCCATAAAGTAGCCAGTTTAGATTGAAAGCGTTTTTCAGATTTTGAACTGTGCATTTATTTTTTTGATTCATATTCCAAAAACTGTGCTTGATTTATCTGGATTTGATCACCCTGTTCATTAATTAAGTTTTAAAAAAATACTACTGGTGTAGTGTTAATTGTTGGCTTTCCAAATGGATTCTGCTGCTGGCATTTTGTGACCTAATTAAGGAAAAACAAGACAGAGCTGTGGATGAAACCATTAAACTGGCAATAACGTCACACACACTGAAACCACGCAGTGTTCTTATTCCAGCAGAACTAGTTGTACTTTCTGTAAGATTTAAACTTGGATGAGTGTCATGCAGCAGCACAGTCTGTTTGCTGTTGGAAACAGGAGCTGGGAAATTGTTCATGTTGAAATACAGCTTTCTACCATGACCCCCCCCCAAAAGTCTTCCCTTTAACTTGGTATGGTTTATTCTTTTTTTGTTTGAGGTCCCGGCTTAGTTTGTGCCAAGATTAGTCTGTTTTGAATGCCGGTATGCAGGAAGAAAAAGAAAGTGAGGAATCCCCATTTCACAAACAAAATTGGTTGTGATTTTTGGAACCTACACTAGTATTTGCTTTAGATATTTAAGAAATATTATTTTATGGTGGAGCATCTCTGCAAGAAAGGTTTTGGATGTTTATTTTGCTGTTACTGGTAAAACCAGTTGCATCTCACAGTTGGGAACCTGACTTTATCTCCACAATGCTGGAGTTGAGGGGAGGTCCTGAATGAAATGTTTGCGCTGAACTTGTCACTATTCATTGATCCCTTAGGAGTCAAACAAGCAGGATTGACATTTTGAGGACCGAAAGTATCTCTTAAATTTGGTTGGTCAAGCCTCTTAAGAGTTAGAAATTTTTAAATTTTAGTAATATGTGTAAATATTACTAATCAATATACAGTGTGTGTATGTCTGTGTCTGTGCATGCACGTATACACACACTTACATACATGTACACACACAGGCAAAGAGTAAGAGAATGGAGGAGGAGAATGGGGCAGGCAAGCAAGCACCTCGCAAATAATCAAATTTGCAAAAGTCAAACCCACAAATGTGGAGGGAGGACTGTATAGGTAAAAGTGCCAACCCAACCATGTAATGAGGAGCAGAGATCATACCAATTACGTGGTTGGGTTGGCACATTTACCTATACAGTCTTCCCTCCACATTTGTGGGTTTCACCTTTTCGAATTTGATTATTTGCAAGGTGCTTGCTTGCCTCCCCCCATTCTCCTTCTCCATTCTCTTACCTTTTGCCTGGGCGCCCTGTCTTCTTCCTCTGTCCCTGGGCAAAAGGCAAGTGAATGGAAAGGGGAGGGTTCACGTGTGTCTTCTCTGCCTGCGAGGCTGCCCCCTTCCATTCATTTGCCTTTCTCTCAGGAGTGGAGAAGGAATGCACAACCACCCAGGCAAAAAGCAGGGGAATGGGAGGGAGGATCCCTGGAAGGGAATGGGAAAGGGAGTGCTCACTAAGGCAGGAGGAAGTTGTTCGCTTTTTTTTTTTTGCGAGAGTTCAGCACCCCAAACCCTTGCAAAAGTCCTTCACTTCCTCACCATTATTTGATTAAAAAGTAACAACAAATCAAACAGACTTATTTGTGGTGTTGGAGTTATTGCAGAATTGCCTTAGAGGATTTGTTTTCTTGCCCCCATCCCACATGTTGTGGGCCTACATATTAACACAGTCGTCTAGTTCCCAGATGTTAGGACGAAGAAGCTTCAGGTCACTATTAACCTTGGAGAGATTATGACATTTTTTTTACATATGTGTACCAGGAAATGGTTTGAGAGGCATTTTTCTAAAAACAGTGGCTCTACTTTTCCCTTCCCTGTTCCTGAATTGATGCCTGATGAATGGCATTAGCTGACTCAGTTTGTCCTTAGAATTCTTCCTGCAAATCCAGATATGCGTAACATGTTGCTTGTGCAAAGATTACATCTGATTACGTGGGTCTTCTGAATTTCTCCATGTGATCCACATTATAGATAGTTTGAATTTGATGTCTGTTGCTGTGCTGCCACATGTTTGGCAGATGAGGCATTTTTCCTCAGAATGGGTGTGTTCTCTCATGAGGCGCATCATCACCGCCCAATGGAAGATACAGCCTGCACACCTTTTATGAAGGACTAAGAATTACTTCTCAGTCACATTTTATATGCCCCTAATGTTTGCTGTGCTTATACATCAGAGGAAGGATGGCAAATTCTGTAAAGCATGAAGCAGAGCCACAGCTTTATAAACAACATGTATTTATGCAAGATGCCTATATCTTGATAAGCTTACTTTTTCTACTGCTTCATTATTTATGTTCGCTGGTCCAAAAATGTGCAGCAAATATCCTTGACATATAGTGTCAACCAGCCCTTACTGGTAGCTTTAACATAAAAAGTAATAACAAAAAAAAGCTGCGTTCAGCAGCAGCCCTCTGTTAACTTGATACTTAATAGTCTAAAGCTGCCACCCAGTTTAATACCTGTACCCTGTGTGATACGGAATTTGACACACAGGACAAAGGTGTTAGAGTGGGTAGTCGCGTTTTATTTTATCATTTTTATATAGCATGAAAAGGTGAGGTTTCATTAACTGCATTATGAGCAGATGTTATACAAGGTACATTGCTTCAGAACGTTGCTCAGATATAAGAAAGTGGCAGGCATAAATAGTAAACACCAGTTTGGATAAAGGGTTGTTTTCACAGAATGCTATCAAAACCAGTTTTAAGCTAGTACTATTTTAGGTGTTCTGCTGTGAAGCAAAATTCCCCACAATTTGTATAAATAATGTAGTAGTCATTAGAATGTTAAGCTTGGAGTGAATCTGTGGAATCTGTGGGAGTAAATATTTTTGGAGAAAGATAGTTGTTTGTTTTGAGTGTACATATAAAAAGAGGAGGTGCATTTTTTCTGGTCCTGACAACAAAGAAGGATGTTTTATGTCTTATAGGCTAAGGTTTGTTATGAAAGGTGAATGATGTCATTTGGAGAGGTACTAATAGCTACTGTGAGAAAACTTAAGGTGGTTGCTGAAACTTTTGGACACTGAAAATGTTCAGGGACATTTGCTACTGTTCTTATTGAGCACTGTCCTCTTACAGAGCTTCGTTTGGAATAGCAGTCGTTCCCAACTTTTATCATTCTTTTTGTTTGAAATTTAACGGTGAATAATAATGAATGAGATTAAAAGCTCGAACCTCAGTGATTAACTAGACCTGTCAAGAAAGAAGAGCTGTCTGCTGGAGGGTGCTTTTGTTATTTTGTCTCTTGTTTAAAATCTGGGCTGCTCTACTTTGAAGACCTAACACATTGGTTCTGAACTCTGAAAATCAGTACAGAGAGTGAAGAGGAATCTTGCTTCTAAGACCATCCTTTTGCCATGTGGATGAAAAGGAGGCAACTACGAGTAAAGCTACAGGTTAGCTGCTCCCTTACCCTGTGCTAAATAGTGACTGTGAAAGGAACTGGTTTTAAAGATGTGTTTCCATAATGAATAATTTTATGGAAAGGATGTTCGTACTAGCAGGCATTTGTCAAAGTTTGCTGCATTGATCTCTATCAGAAAGTGTTTTCTTTGGAGGTTGTAAAAAATGTAGTCACTTTTCTATGTTGGATTTTTTTATGGAATTAATTCATATATAGATATCTGTTAACTGCTCTGAATTTTAAAATTGTTTTCTCATTGTACGTAAGTTTTGTGATGTTAACATTGAGGTTGGTTTATGTTTCTCAGTCATGCAGACGTGAAACACCAAACATTAACTTATCTCAGGAAGCAGTCTATTTAACTGAAGACCATTCTGTAGGCTTCTCTTTTCTTTTAAAGCCCAGTTACCTAAACTTTTAAGGCTAATATAACTTCAGAGAAAATGGATTGGATCCAAAATTAGCCTTACTTATACACCTACTGAAGTTAGTAAAATTTAACATGTGTCCCTTTGGTTTTAGTGCATGATGTTGTTGTTGTTGTTGTTGACATGTTGTAGTGCATGTCAAATCATTTCAGAATTATGGTGACCTGAAGGCAACCCTGTCATGAGGTTTTCATGGAAACACATTCAGAGATGGGTGCCTTTGCCTTCCTCTGAGGCAGAGAGAGTGTGACTTGCCCAGATCACCCAGTGCATTTCCATGGCTGAGTGGAGATTTGAACCCTGGTCTCCAGAGTCATAGTCCAACACTCAAATACTACACTGTGCTGTATTTCTGTGAATAAGTGTGAATCCAGTGTGTAATCAAAATTTTACTGCTAGTTTTGCTGCACTGTACAATTAAATAGAATAATGTGATGTACTGTGATCCTACCAAATGAGGTATTTTGATACAGATGTGAGAATAGCGCAGTGCTTAGTATAATTTTTTGAAACAGAATGATGGTAATTTTAAAGTCAGTTTTCTTAGTTTTAAGTGTATATTAACATGGATGCCTCTTCTTATGAATCTCATTTTGGTGGAATTCTGTCATTGGTTCCTGTTCTGACTGTTAAGTGCTGATGCATACTAAGGATTCAGTTGGCACTCAGATAGCATCTGAGTCCTACAGAGGAAAGCAAAAAGCCATGAGGATATTCAAGTCTCATGGCCAGAATAGCAAATTTGATCATTGCAGTGGAATGAGAATGTCAGATTTTTTGTAGTTGGTACAACCTGCTGTGAACGGTTTGTTGCTTTGATATAAAAGAATATCTTGATTTTTGTGAGTAAGATTTGAAAAACACTGTGACTTTGCTTTTCAGAACAATAACATTTCAAGCATAAATGAACCCAAGCAAGTTTAATAGGTAGTAAGGAGCAACTATGTGATCTTTGTATAAATTCAAAGTGGTACAAAAAAAAGATGGAAAAAGTCTTTATACGTAACTTAGACATTAAACTGGTTTGCTAATGACAAGGCTTCTGGCATCAAATTATGGCTAGCATGTCACCGTTAACATATATTATTAATCTGCATTTCATTGCCAGAAGCCTGCTTAATTTGTCAGACTGGCAGTTTTTCATATAATCTGTTCCTGTTTTTTGTGTCAGGAATATAGCTCATATGCAGGTAATTAAAAAAAAAAGACACATACATGTTCATATTGACACTATATAATGTTATCTACTAATTTTGTTTTGTAGAAGCTATGCCCGGTTAGCTAGACTCTTCATTTCTACCAAACTGCATCAATTTGTTTGTAGTGGCTGTAGGTGCATGAGTGTAATCAAAAGAAATTTAACATTGTTAACAGAGAAATGATACGAAGTTGCTTTGGTTTAGATCTGCAAGCCCCAACCATGAGCTTTCATGCTTGCAAACATGAAGTAGCCATTTATTTATTATATGTTGCACAGAATAATGGTGTAGATGGGACTCTGGAAGGGATGAGCTATGAGTCTTGTTCTCAGTCTTGAACTCCTTCTGTTTGCTTTATTTGCTTTTTTACACTGTTATTTCTGTTTGACACTCCAGAGCAAGCAAACAGTGAAACCAAGAGATTTCTTTTTATGAACCTCAACACATATTCTGGATCATTGCTCAGAGTTTGAGATTTCTTAGTTCTTCAAAGTTCTGGATCAAGCTCTATTAAAACAGTCTTGCTTTGGGTGGAGCTGTCTGAGTCCCACCATATCAAAGTCAAAGTCAAAATCTCTCCACCAAGTCCATGTGGCATTTTTTATCTTTGTCCTCTCTTTTCTGGTTTTTGCCTTGTTTTTCCATTCTACCTTTATTTTTTTCATCTTCATTCTCTTGCACAACAAGGACAGCTCCAAAATATCCTGTTGACTAGAAAAGTCAAAACACTCTCTAGAGGGTGTAGTGGGGACGTTCCACCGTGTTTGAGCTTTCCTGATTGAATTTAGTTCTAGGAAGTGATTCCTCTCAGTTCCTTTTGTAAAAAAACAAAAACAAAAACCCTCTTTTGGGCCTAAAACATACCACAAAGGCCCAAGTATGTGTTGGAAATACCATCCATGTCCCCTAGAGAACATTTGAGGGTGCCCATGGAGGCCCCCTAGCCATCCATGTTGCCCCTTGGATTTAAACTGTTTTATTCTTCCTGTATTTTGTGCTTTCTTCTGTACTGTCTCACTCCTTTTTCCTCATTTTTCCTCATTTTTCCTCATAGATTTCTTTTCCTTTTACTAGGAATTTCTAGGAAGGGATGAAGGGAAGAATCATTGATAAAAGATCTAGTTTTTTTTCTTGAGAGAGCATCATATTCTTTGATCCTCTTTGAAACTGGGTTTGGAATTAAAGTTCTGTTGGCTTGATAGCACAGACTCTCCAACAGCTTGCGAGGTCATTCACAGTAATTGAGACACAATTTGTGAAAGCCACAGTGGCCGTCTGGCATAATCAGATCAATAAGAGATTCCCCACCTGTGAAAGCTTAGCTGTCAACACTGAAAATTTCTGTGTCCTTATAAATGAATTCTAGGATTGTAAAGGCACTGTGTATATTGAATCTTACAGGAGGACAAAATGGTTCACATAGAGAGTTGATAACCTGTTGTTAGAAGGAAAAGAACATACGTTTAAGAACTGGACTTGTGTAAATGCCACCTACAGTGTCCCAAAGAGAGTGAAGAGCAGAGCCTAGACTCACTGTATAAGACTTGATTGAATGCTCTGCCCCTGCACCTTTTTTGTAATACAAAGCATGCTACTAGGAGGAAATGCTGAAGTAGCTTCCTTGCCACCATCATTTTGAGTCAAACAGTCAGGGTTCAAGGGTAGAACTGTGCTTTCTAGGCAGAGTGAATCTTATAGAAACCTCTGTAGTTTGGGCTGCCTCAGGGAATTCTAGTGATTCCTTAGTCTTAGGATCATGTTTGAGCTCATATATTGGCAGAGATGGTGGTGTCAGTGCTACATGAGAATTTCCTTCTCTGAGGATTGTAAGACCAATTTTATTAATGCCTTTGCGAAGGCAATGCCATTCTCAAAATTCACTATGACACCTAATGTCAGGGTACCCTCCATTATTAGTTTGGGTCATGCGGTAGTAAGAACTGTAGTATGTAATCAAAGCACCTAGATAGCTTCACTTGCAGCTGCTCAACTACTCAATTGTAGCAACATTCCTAGAAGCACCGTTATGTAAACAATCAAAAGGTTCTCACCAGATAGTAACCTGGTAACAGCATTGGGGCTAGAGAAGGAAAGTCATCTGTAATTGGCTCCGTGGGAACGAAGGGGAACATTATAACATACTGTCTCTAAAAACTCCCTCAGTTTGAATCACTAAAGTCTGCTACTCTGTTCATGCTCAAGACTAAAGCTTGCTTCGCATGTTTACTCTGTGTGTTTGAATCAGTTCCTGACACCTAACCTTTATAATCTGTAATGAATTTTAGCTTTGTTGGAGGTGTTGGAAAGTTTCCTGAGAAATTGCTAGTTCATTGCTCTCAAGATAAGATATTTTAATATGTAATGTTAAGTGAAGAGGACCTGAAAATGTTTAAGAAATAACAATTTGGAGTTGTAAATAAAAGAATGGAAGACACACAGAAACAAATATGTGTACATGACATAAAAGCTAATTGACAGAATTACTTGGATGGTTTGCAAAGAAAGAATGCTGAATCTTCAAATATTTTCATTTGGGTCAGAGAGATTTGAGTCATGAACAGGGATGGTACTGTAATATTCAAAGTCAAAAGTATACCTAAAAGTTTTTGATTCTCAATTAATGAACAAAATAGTTTATGTGGTATACATGTCAGTGTTTGCTATATTTATGTCTAAAAGGACAAAGATTTGAGTTGCATTAATACATTTTGAGTAAGGAATTGTCATCACAAGTATTTCAAAACTTATCAACCATGAATGGTAAGTGTTTAAACTTTTTTAAGGAGTTAATAGTAATGATCAGTTAACTAACTGCAACATCAATTAGTAATAATAGGTAATCTCTACACTGATGAAGTATATACATATGACCAGTTTTTTGGAACTAGATCTAGGTAACTTCTTATTATCTAGAACAGAGATGGGCAAAGTACAGTCTGTAGGCCTGACAGGATTATTTTTGTGGCCCCCAAGGCTTTCCAGGAACCACTTTGTGTTGGAAGAAGGGCCTCTCTTGATCCTAAAATGACATAGGGTCCTCCTAAATGTGGTTAAAAATGGGGTACTTACATGACAATTCTCATTCAAGAATCCTGTGCATTCTTTTAAGTCCCAACAACCTCAACACAGTTGTGGGTATGAATAGATTTGCATTATTAGACAATTGCAGCTAGATGTCTTTGATAATGAGAAGTGTTTGTAAAAAAATATTTTGTGTTAAAATGATTAAAATTTTTGGCTAGTCTTTATAACAATTTTTTTTTAATCTTTCCTCTTGATTGGTTTGAATTTACGTCAGCTCTTGGAAAGTTAGTTTTCACAGATACCTAGTTCTGTTACATTAGTGTTTAAAAAGTAAATTCTATTGTACATTGGTTTATTTTCCCTAAGTGCTGGAACTCAGTAAAGTATTCATGTTAGTCCTGACAATGATGAAAATAGTTAATTATGTGAATTGTTACAGTGCTTACACTTTTCCATTCCTTTCTGTTAGGGGTTTTCTGGCGGGGGGGGAGGACCTCCACAGGATTGATAAGAGGATGGCACAAAACTTGAAAATTTCCTGTCCAATTGCCTCTTCAAATGCCCTTGAAATAGCTAGAAAAGGTTAGCCGTTATACCAGTAAAGTAATTTGCTCTTACTTGTTATATTGCTTTTTAAATATATAATCTCGGAATGGCATGAATGAGTAATCCACTGTGATTGGGTTAATCCTGCGTGCCAACCGGTACAGGATTCCTCCTTCTGCCATCCCAGAATGAACCTTCACGGTAAGTCCAATCTCTTATTTGCTACACCATATTACTAAAAAAGTAGTTACAAACAACAGAATTACTTGTAATGTGTTACTTCCAAGCTCTAGGTTGCAATGAAAAATATTCCTCATTCTTACTAATATAAAGCCAAAATTCAACTCATGTGGGGTGACTTTTTGTTTACCCATCATTTTAACTGGAAACCAAATGCATTTATCAGTGCTAAATCTGTGGCACATCCATCATTAGCACATGGATTGGCTTTTTCCTGCAGTATTGCACTTTGCTCCAGGAGTCACTTTGGGAGTTGCTATAGAAGTGTGTTTGTGTCTTTGTGTTTTGGGGAGGAGGGGAGAGAGAGACCTAAAAGGGAAAAAATTACCTAATGTTCCAGATTCTGTTGTTTCTTTATTACGAAACGTGGTCTGTGATAAATGAGTAGTATCTAAAATGTGGGGGAAAAATCCGTGTTCATAGTATATACTGACAGTGTAATAGTCTGTTCTTTACTCTCTACAGGTTGGGAATCCACGTGTTGAACTCACACTTTCAGAACTTCAGGATATGGCCGCCAGGCAACAGCAGCAAATTGAAAATCAGCAGCAAATGTTGGTTGCCAAGGTAAACTGTATTTCTAGTAACAAGAGGAAAGAAAGAACTAAAAATGTGTTGTCTTTAGAGCAAGCTGTAAATCCTAGTAATATGGAAAATTTGATACTTGAAAACTGATGCTATCCTCTATAAGCTATGTATTATGTCTGTGATACTCTGTTGCTTTAGACTTGCTTCAGTAAACATAAAGCTGGAATCAGGATCAGTCGTTTCCTTTTTCCTTTGTTCAGTAAAGAAGGAGCATAAGGTTATTGTGCCCAACTATTTTTAAAAAAATAACCTTGTTGATAAAGGCTATTGCATCAGTGGAATATTATGTTTTGCACAGTTGCACCAGTGTAGCCAAACATCCAGAATTTTGTATTGAGGCAGCAACCCAGAAGAGCAGAAGCACTGGAATGCTCCAAATGCCTAAGTATCTCAGTTCCCATTAAACTTAAGAGGTCCAGGCCTTATTGCTATCCACAAAGTTCCACCTATGTATTTGAGGATTCAATTTCAGTGCAAAGAGGAATGTCAGGGTTTTCAGTCACAAACCTTTTAGAATTGTTTGAGAGATAACAAGCATGTGAACAAGATTCAGTAGATGTACAGTGGCCCCTCCACTTGTGCAAGTGTTCAGGACGCAGAAGCCTTGTAAAAAGTGGAAAATACATGAATAACTCCTCCCAGTGATCCCATTCCCATTCTGTTCTGGGTCTCTCCCTTCCCATTCCCTTGCCTTTTGCATGCTGGGGCCAGAGGCAAGGGAATGGGAGGGGTGGAGCTCCAGAGGGGAGAAGGAAGGCTTGCACAAGCCTTCCCACCCATTCCCTTCCTTTTGCTTCAGTGCGAGTTCTCAGCACTGGGGTTAGAGACAAGGGAATAGGAGGGAGGAGTGCTGGAGGGGAGAAGGAAGGCATGCGTGTGCCCCACTCCCTGCCCTTTTGCCTGTGCAGAAGTTCTCAGCTCCAGGCCTAGAGGCAAGGGAATGGGAGGGTTGGAATTCCAGGGGGAGAAAGAAGGCGTGTGTGTGTCTCCTTTTCCCAATTTCCTTGCCTTTATCCAGGTGCTTGCTTGTCTTCTCTCTGCCTGGCAAAATGCAAGGGAATGGGAGGAGAAGAAGGAGAGAAGAAGAATGGGGCTGGAAGTCATGCATGCGCTTTGTGAATAATCAAATTCATGAAGGTCAAACCACGAATGTGGGGGAAGACTGTAGTTCACTTCAGCTTTCAGGTGCTTTTGACAAAGTCTCATGAATTCATCTTGTACAAATGTGATGGTTTGGAAACAAAAGATGAGGGCTTGGTCTGTTGCTTGGTTAATGCAGAAAGTATGGATAAATGGCCTCCTGGGACTGGCCTCTACCAGTCTCCAAGCCTTCCCCTAGAAAAGGCTGTAGATCCACACAGCTTGATTTCCATGTGCACAATCTCTTTTTGCATAGTCCTTCATTATCTTGCCCCCCGCTACTGGGAAGCAGAGTTACTGACTTCTATATAGATAAATCCTTTTTTGGACAGTCCTTCATGATCCCATCCCATGGGCAGCAGAATTATTGATTTCCATATGCATAGATCCCTTTATTGAACCATCCTTCATTACCCCACCCTTTCTGCAAACTAGAGTTATCAACTTCCATATGCACAGGTCTTTTTTGGGCCAGTGCTTCATGATTCCCAGATTCTGGTGAGTACTGGGAGTGAGGCAACTTGTGAATATAGAGCCCTGGTGGCACAGTGATTAAATGCTGGAACTGCAGCCACAAGGTTGTGAGTTCGATTCTGCCGGGCTCCAGGTTGACTCAACCTTCCATCCTTCTGCAGGTTGGTAAAATGAGTACCCAGATTGTTGGGGGCAATTAGCTAATACATTGTAAACTGCTTGGAGCGCACTTAGCTGATAAGCGGTATAGAAATACACATGCTATTGCTTTTGAATACTCAAATTCATGGAGATTAATCCCACAAAAGTTGTGGGCTGACTATACTTCTTCATGTCATGCTCCATTAAACACTGGAATTTGCTGTCTAAAGATACAGTGATGTCCAGGAATTTGGATGGGTTTAAATGGAACCAAAATTCAGAGTGAATAGGGCTTTCAATGGCTTCTGTTTATAGTTGCTGTTTATTATGTACAGTATTGGAAATATATTGTCTTTCATCCTTTTTGCTGGGGAATATGAGAGAATGCAGTTGCACGCATGTCTCTTGCTTGTGGTCTTTCTCACAGGAATGTGGGTGACTGCATATGAACAGAAGACTGAAGTGGGTAGATTCTTGGTCTGATCTGGGAAGGTCATTTGTATGTTCTCATGAAACTTACCATCTATCCCAAACTTTATTACAAGTGTAAGGACGATGCTGAATCAGTACACTGTTACTTACCACCTTCTCCTCCTAATTATTGTTACTTCTGCATTTATACTTCAGCCTTCCTCACAATAATTCGTTGCCCATGGAACATATAGAAATAGGAATACAACAGTACAGTTGCTGTTGGGAGGCTATATCCATCATAATTACTGGCAACTAATAATTGCGTGCATAAACTTGTCCAGTCCCCTTTGAAAGTTGTCCAATTTGACAGCCACCACCAATTCTTGTTATAGCAAATTCCACAGTTTAACTATTTGTTGTGTGAACATGTACTTTCTTTTGTACTGCATTGAATTGTACTGAATTTAGTTGGTACTGAATTTAATTAAATAACTTTTAAGTTATATTGGTTGTATTGTGGGGGGAAAAAAGACCACAGGAGAAAAAGGAAGCATTTCCTGTGTTTGTTCATTCTAAAGAAGTACCATTTATCTTGATCCAGATCTCCTTATCTTTGCATGTTTGTAGTCCTCTGCTTAGCCATTGTTTCCTTTGGGAAATTGTGTAATGGTAGGTTGGGACCCATTTTGCTGTAGGAGGAAGCATGTTTGAGGAGGAGGAAGTACAAGTTGCAGGAAACTTCACAGATGTGTTGGATTGAATGTTTCACTTGGATTTTTAAAAAGTGTACATGACAGATTTGATCTGGTTTCACAAGTGAAATGTTTGATGTCATTTGGAGGATGCAACCTAGACAAATCAAGGCACATCATACATAACAGGTGCTATAAAAATTAATTTAATGCTATTGTGTTTTTAATTTTTATTAATAATTCCCCAAACAAACACTACAAATACATAAATGAGTATGTATAAAAAGAGAAAGACAAAAAAGAACAACATCTAAGCACACAAATTGACCTATGAATTAACATGTAAATTAAAATGTAACAAAGAAAAAAAGAAAGGAAGAAAAAGCGGGGGGAGGGAGAGAAAGCAGAAAAGGAATTGACCTCCCCCTTCCTTTAGGCAGAATATAGGCTACCCCCCATTCTAAGCATCTCCAAAAGAAAACAAAACAACCCCTCCCAAACAAAACCGTTTCTTCTTCCCCCTCCCCAATTCATACTTTCTAAAAGAGAAAACTTAAAAACTTTATTAGTTTTTTTGTTAATGCGCCTAACACCAAATTCATACTCCTTCTTTCAGCCTCTGTTACATTGTATTACAACCTGCTTACATAGTTAAAAAAACAGTAACAACACTGTAAATAACCTTAATACTGCTAAATACAGTAATACAACAACTAATTTTTCTAAATACTGCTGACTTAATTACTTATGGTTTTCACTAGTTAATAGTTCCACATGTGTTCCTATCCTAAATACATTTATACCATTTTATAGTCTAAAGACCATTACAGAGTTCCTAGACCAATCCATTTTGTTATCTATAATCTATCACCATATTAATTTATTTTATCCAAATCTTCATCTTAAATTTAATTCCTTACTTCAATCCATAGCCTTAATACATTTATATTATTTTATATTCTAAAGACCATTACAGAATTAATATAGCACTCCATTTATCACTAATGCATATCACCTTAACCTAGTTTATCCAAATTGTCATCTTAAATTTGATTCTCTGCTTCACAGGAAAATATTCTTTTCCTGATTTCCTTTCGCATAACACTTAAAAACACTATCCTGAGACAGCACCATTATATTAGCCATATGTCCTTCTCCTTCAGTTTCACAGGATATATCAACCATCACATATGACTCCAAAAAAAATCACAATTTTGTAACATCATTCTTTTTCTTGTTTTGATTTTGTTCAGCTTTCACAAAGTTCTCTATTAAATTCAACCTCTTTTTCTTCCCTCTATGAGACACAATTTCCCTTTCATCAACCAGGCCCCCGGTCATAAATCACCCCTAACGTAGTAACTCTCCCTTGATCTCTGCTTCTGTTTCTTCTTGTCTATTTGTTTGCTTTCCATCTTGCTTCACTTCCATGTCCAGTTCCATACCTTTCTGTATAGCTTCTTGTGTATTTCTTCCTCTCATCTCTCATTTTCATTCCTTGAATTCTTCATAATGTCAATTATGTATTTAAAATCTTGACCTATTTGCTCCATTATCTCTTATAGAAGACCCTCTAACTGCTCCAGGGTAAGTTCAATTTTTCATTCAATCCAGCAGTTATGGAGTTTACAATTTGCTTGCCTGGATTCTGGCTAGGGGCTGCCAAAACAAACAGTGCCAGCTGATAACAGTCAATTCTTTCTCACACTTTGATTTCCTTTGCTTTCCTTTTTAGTGTCCACAGTCTTTCTGCAAGTAAAATACAATTCAATCTATTCAAAAGATAAATGTGCTTAGATTTTTAGTTCTTAGTTCTTCTCTTTTTAAAATGTCAATTCCGATTTTTAAATTCAACTATCCTGGTCTTACAGGGCAAAGGGACTTACTCAGCTCTTGGTTGCAGGAAAAGTAGAGCTGTAAGAGGCTTCTCTGGTCCATCTTAATCAGAAGGTTTCTTCACTTTTATGACTTCCAAAGTTAATTGAAATTTCTTCTTCTAAGAAATCCGGTTGCTGGCATAAGGCAATCAGATTTTAAGATTGAAACCACTGTGTAATGGCAGGGGCAAGATGTTAGTCCCTCAGTCCTTCCCATTCACAGCATATTTACTTAAAAGTAGATGCATATAATGGAAATTCCAGGCCCAAATTGGTAATCCTCCACTCCTCCTTTGTCAGAGATGGAGATAAAACTCCAGCCAGAGATCCCTCTGGCTGGTACTCTATTGTGAAAGCTCCCTTTGCTGCAGACCTGCAGCAAAAAGTGTCTGCCAAGCTAGCTTGCCAGAAGTTGAGTCCAGTTTAATGCTGTTGTTAATTACATTGATTTCTACATTTAGATTAAGCAAATAAAAGAAACCATTACCTCTAGTATAAAGTCTGCTCAGTGAGATTTTTCGAACTTCTCATAAATAGGCATGTGGCTGGCAATGCTCTTCTAAAATAAGACCACGTAATTATATGTTCTGTTTGTTTTGATAGGAACAGCGTTTACGTTATCTCAAGCAACAAGAACGCCGTCAGCAGCAGTCTGTGTCTGAGAGTGAAAAGCTTCAGAAACTTAAAGAGCGAGTGGAGACTCAGGAGACAAAGTTGAAAAAAATACGTGCCATGAGAGGGCAGGTGGATTACAGCAAGATTATGAATGGCAATTTGTGTATGGGTAGTTTCTTCCTATTCCTTTTAACTTTTGTTGTTTGAACTTATTGGACCAGGAGGTGATTTAATATCAGGCCACTTAGTAATATGTCTCTGTGTTTGAACTGCTCCTGCAGTATTCCATTTGTATGGGAAACTTTAATGTGAGCCATCCTTAACATGAATTATCTGGAAGCCATTTCCTCAGTCACAGCTGCATTTCTTCCAGCTGCTATGATGAGGCAAATAACTGCAGTTTTATCTATATATATCCTAGATCATTGCTAATCAAAAAGGTGGTTTTTGGACTAGTGCTAGTCCACCAGATCTTGGCTGCCGGTCTACATTGGGTGTCTAGGAGGAAAAGAAAATAGTTATAGTCAGTGGACACAAATATGTTGCCAAGTCTTTGGCATGCAGAAGTAAAAATCCCTTCTGGTCCCCCACGTCAGATGATTTGAGAAGCATTGCTCTAGTTCACTCTAACATTTTCGTCAGGTTGTTGTGAGTACATGTTTGGCCAGAACAGGGCTGCAGCTGGTCTTGTGTAGATAGAATGTGATGTGAAGTACAGAAGTAATAAGGATATTAATATGCTGAAACTTTATTCCAGTTTTGGAATGGTTTTTGAAGCCAGAAGGAATTATTTGCATGTTTTAAGGACTTGTTTACAAATGTGTTACTAAATGATCTAGAACCTCTTCAGTATGGAAAAAGGGTTTACAGTTGCTGCATAATGAGCTAAGTGTATAAACAGGAAAGGCACAGGCATTTACTCTGTCACTTGTTATAGTGCCATTATCGGTGCCATTTCAGCTTTTTCCGCAGTCTTCTATGTATACCTCCTATTAATGTGAATTGCTTGCATAATTACAGGTTGTCATATGGAGCAGAAATTAATTGGCCCAAGCTTCCAACATTACAGGAACCAAAAAGGCTTATGGCAAGCTCATTATGTCCCAAGTATCTTAACAAGATATGTGGGATTGTGTAACTTCAGGTCTCAGAGCTCTGTTCGCTTGCCCACAGGAATATGTGTATTCAGTATTAGTTCCTGTATTTGGCTTGTTGTGCCACAATTGATTGGTAGAGCAGTTCTTTCTGCTTGCTTCAGTTCAGCCGTCAGTAAGGGATCTCAGAGACCTTAAACTCCAAATCCAAATTTAGGTAGCATCACCCAAAACCTTGCTCAGACAGAACTTTACCCTTGTTGCAGCTCTTTCATTCCTTTCTCATCTCTGTGCTCTCAGCCATTTTGCTCTTACACTTGTTGTGCAGGAAAAAAATACGGTAGTTTATGGTGTAGATACAAGCTCCAGGCCTAAAGCAGCCTTCCTGGTGGGGTTAGCTTCTGGCTTGCCAGCTTGTTCCTTAGATTCCATTACATCTCTCCCAGAAAGGTTAAATACCTCCTCTCCAGTTAGAGATCAGAAATTCTTCCTGCTCCTGCTCTGTGTATAGATTTCTGAAAAGATATCAGTAGAAGCTTTCTAAAAACCATAACTGCAGGGGATTGCTGTTGCAGAGAGAAGGACTGTGCCTTCTCTCCCCACACTCACCCCATTTTGTACTTGAGGGCACTTACAATCTAAATTCAGTTTTACCACTGAGTCAATAAAAGATTCTTCACCACCAGTTCTCTCATACCATCTTAAATGTGTATTATCTTTCATGTTGTATTTTAATTGTAGCTACTGAAATTGAACACATCAGTGCCATGTTCCAGGAAAAGCAACAAGAACTCCAAGCTGCTGTATTAAAAGTGGATCAACTTACGCAGCAGCTTGAAGACCTGAGGAAGGGGAAGTTGAATGGTTTCCAGTCTTACAATGGACAGATGACAGGGCCTGCAGCTGTAGAATTAAAAAAATTGTACCAAGAGTTGCAGGTAAATAATGCAGGACTGTTTGTTATTTATAGAATATTAATAAAACTGAAGTTTTTTTCCCTACTTAATTCTGCTTTCCCAAAACTCAGTAATTTCTCCAGGACGAAATGTTTAGGATCCTTTGGAGTGAATGCATTTGTTGTAGCCTGTTATATGCTTGCCATCCTGTTCTATTACTGTAGTCCCAGGCAGGCCATTAAAAACAGGCCACTAGTGGACCACCATAATACCTAATGAGCAGTGTTTGGCATAGTGAAACACAACTGGGCAGGTCCTGCATGTCAGTAAAACTTCATTGATAGGTTAGTGTACACCAGAACTTTCCAGACTTTTCATGTGGGTGACACACTTTTTGACACACGTCATTTCATGACACAGTAATTCAATTTTACTAGCAAACCGGAGGTAACCCAGAGGTGTATCTAGAGTGGAGAAAGGCAGCCCCTCTCCTGATCTTGGCCTGCTGCCTTCACTCTCACCAGTAAAGGCTCCAATGAGAGCGACTGCAGGGGGAAAGGCAGCCCCCTTCCACCCAGTCCTTGCCCACTGCCATCAGTCTTGCCAAGGAAAGGTCTCACAGCAACGGCAGTGGGCCAGGCTCAGATGGGGGGTCTTTCTCAGCCAGGGAGGTGACACACAAACACTAATGTGTCACGACACACCATTTGGAAAGCCCTGGTGTACACAGTAGCAGTTCTCAAAACATTTGAAGCTAATATATACATAGCTTATAAAATTAAATTGAAGGTCTTAAACAGATTGAGAAAGGAAGGCTGTGGTGCATACATCCTTGCACAGCCTGGGCTTCCTTTCTTTCCTGGGGTATGCCCAGACCAAGAGAAACAGAAGAAAAACATACAACAGTATGTTGCAAAAAATCTGGTACATCATGATCTTCCTTGCAGCCGGTCTCTTCTGGGCCTAGCCCAAACTGAGGAAGGAGTGAAGACCAGCTTATGTGTGGCCCATTTTCCTTCTGAACCATTCTTTCCTTCTGAACCATGCTGGTGAGGGAACATAGGTTATATAATCCATATTATTCAGAGGATCCCCCGTTGGGGAAGCCTGGACTAAGCAATGGCGGTAGGATGCAAGGAAATCTTGAAACCAGTTGCTTAGGTTTATTTCTCACATTGAAAATAGTATTGTGGTTACTTCATCCCGTAACCATGCTTAATGCTATGTGTTCCAAGCAATAATCCCGGGTGGTTACATGCTAGCTTTATAGTTTCTTTATAATGGTAAGAGATTATCACTAAAGTCCTGAAAGCAATAATGGTCAGAAAGAATAACGAAGGTCTTGAAAGCAATATTTTAGAACATTGGCTGTAAATAACATACTATCATTCAGGAAAGCTAAAGAGGTTGTTCTTTTTTTTCCCCTTTTTAGTTCCTGACACCCAACATTAGGTTCATCAGCAAGTAATATTCACTTCATTTCTATTCTAAGAAAGAAAAGCAACATTTCTGCTAATATTTTGATTAGCTTTGGCATAATAGTTTTCAGTGCAGTCCTATATGTATTTATTCCAAAGTAAGTCATATTGAATTTGATAGAGCTTTCTCCCATTTTGAATTTTAAAAAAACTTTTATACTTTTTTTCAATCCTGCCCAGTGAAAAAGGTTGCTGGTAATGGCAGAAAGTGTGAGTGTTATTGCAGGTAGTGCCTTTCCAGGCTGGCAACTCTGGATAGTGGCACACACGAGGACTGGGTGTGTTAATGTTGAGCCATGAAAGAGAATTTAGAGTAGGAGGATGTGTTTTTCTGCACATCTAAGCCCATCTCAGTTATGAGATTTAGAGCAAGTGTTTAGAGAAGAAAGGAGGAAGGAAAAAGTGAGGAGTGAATGCTTCTTTATGCCTACACAAAGCATCTGTGTTTTGTGCACATGGCAGCTGTATAGTATGCTGTGACTGTGTGGGGAGTCTAGGCAGGGCTGTTCACTCAGGATTAGAATATTCAGGGATAGGAGAAGCATAAATCATTTTTCTGTATTTTTCAGTGATACAATCCTAACAGTTACAATAATGTGTTAGGTAAACAAGATCCAGCCACTTATTTTCTGGATTGCAGTAAGAATAACAAGTGATCTTGGATGATCAGGCTAACAGGTAATATAACTAGGCCTTTTAAAACTTTCCAAGCTGTGTAAGTGTACAACTAATTCTGTACACCTAAGGAACCTTTGAGTATATGTTTCTCCCACCAAAGAAAACCAGTTGGAGGCAACAGCTGTGTGTGTGTGTGTGTGTGTGTGTGTGTGTGTGTGAGAGAGAGAGAGAGAGAGAGAGAAATAGGGTCAACTCTGAATGATTACCACTATATGTTTCTTAGATTCGTAACAGGCTTAACCAGGAGCAGAACACCAAGCTTCAGCAACAGAAAGAGTTGTTGAACAAACGTAATACGGAAGTGGCCATGATGGACAAGCGCATCAATGAGCTACGTGAACGCCTATACAAGAAAAAAGTTGAGGCACGTCAAAAAGAAAACATCCCTGTAAGATAAACTATTAAAAGGGCCACATTTCAGTGATTTCTACAAAGTCCATAACACTTCATAAAGTTTCCACTTTGTTAAGGTTCCACTTGCTTCTGCCCTAGAATGTTAATAATTGCAAATATTTTATATATAAACTTATCTGTCATGTAAATTGAAATGTATTGCCAATGTATTAGTTCCTGTGCAGAAATAACCTTCACTGCCAGATTGAGCATGGAATCTGGTGAACATTGTTAGATTATATTAAAAATAGAAACTGCCTTAATTTATTAGTTAGCTCTTGAACTGCCTATAATGCAGGCTACCTCTCCTTTGCATGGAGGCAATAAGGAGGTAGAGATATTTGAGAATGGACTTTCTGAAGTAGAAGGGACATCCAGTAGTTCATACTGCCTGGCAGTCAACACATCACAGTAGTTGGGAGTAGAAATCATAAAAGGGAAATGTAACTTGCAGAAACGTTGTTTGAAAAAGCAAATATCTAGAAATGCCCAAAAAGGGCACAGGAAGGGGAGGGACAACCTACTTCTGAGCTTCAGTGAGGAACGCTGCATTATGTAATTGTACTACCCTTCGAAAGCAAACTTCTGCATGTGTGTAGGTGGATATCAAGATACTAACACATCTTTGATTTGTCATCTTTTAGTTAAATCGGATAAATGGAACATCCTCACCTCAGTCATCACTTAATGCTTCAGGCAGAGTTGCAGCTGTGGGGCCCTATATTCAAGTTCCTAGTTCCAGCAGTTACAGTGTACCAGTTGACCCAGTGAAACCACAGTCTCTCACCATTACCACTAATGCAACTCATGGAAGATCTAAATCTGGTAAGCAGTTCACTTTAACACATACTACCATTTTGTGACATGGGAGTTGTCCGAATTATTTGGGTTTGTCCTTATTTTATTTCTCATTGTACAGATTTAGTCATCTGGCAAAACTACAAGCCAGGTACTTCGTCTTTTCGTCATTCTACTACCAGATATTTCTGTGAGTTTGTGAGATACGTAGCTCAACCATGTATGAATTCTTAATTAAAGCCATATTTAGAATTGCAAGAATTGTGAAATAAGAACAGTTCTGATGTCTGCTTTGTTTCTGAAGATTTAAAAATAATATAACATGCATCTTCATGTTAACTGTTTCTGCACTTTGCTGTTTTTTTCTTGTAGAGTTTATCTTTAAAAAATGAACATTCTGGACTTATGAAAATATTCGTGCCTGCAATGTTAGAAACTTTCTCCAAATGCATGAGCAACTTGTTAACTCCAGCCCTATACAAGTTCTGGCTGCTTGTGTTTGTTCAGTTTTGAGCCATGTATTCCAGTATGAAATAATTACACAATCTTTTAAAAAATCTGACCTTTTTTTCTTCTAAACCTGGGCTTGTGAAGAGTTTCTATCTAGGTTCTGTGTAAGACATAATGGGAGGCCTCTTTTTTACTGTGTCAACTATCATACTTTTACCCCTGTATTTTCCTGTTATCTTTTACATTTTAATCTCTCTTTTGTTATTTATGTTGTAACTTTTTTTCCACATCCTGTTTCTCCCCTTTTTCTTTTTCTGTGTGACTGGATCTGATCGTCTTCTATAGATACAGACTATGGGTGTGTGAAAAAATCTCCAGGTCCCTGGAAGATTTCTGATTTAGACATTATAGTGGATCCTATTCTGTCACCTCCCTCTCTTCAATCTGCTGTTCACAATATCATCCATTCATCATCTTCTCTTTCTGAGATCCTGAACTGTGAGTCCATAGAAGATCTTTGGCAAGCTAAGAAATCCCATATTTAATATGGTCATCTGAGCTCTGGCACACAGATGAACATTAAACAAGAATTTTTAGAAATTCTGTCATGTTCTGCTGTATATTGTGTGTGTGTGTGTGTGAGAGAGAGAGAGAGAGAGAGAAGTGTGTAAAACTTTTTTTTAGATGTCAGCAAGTAAACATATTTTATAATTCTCCTTCACATATCTAGGAAAAGCTGAATAGTTAGGTATAGTTGAATATAGAAGGCTCCCTAGACTGTATACATGGTGAATCCACAACATCATATACATATTGGTAGAAATAGGTATTGTTTGTAGGGAATTTCTAATTTTTAAAAAGTGATTTACCCACATGCTTAGTTTGCCATGCTGTGCCTAAGTATTTAGAAGTTAATTCCCACTGAACTCAGTTGATTTATTTCTGAGTAAACTTGTATAGGATTGCACCATAACACAGTATTCCTGAACCCAGTAGCTAGAGAGTAAATTCAAGAGCACATAATGAAGCTTATTTCTGAGTACTATGGAGTACTATACCCACTGTTAGTCTCTCATCCATCCTTTTTCCCAATAGGAAATGGAAATTCAGTGCCACATATTTTTAATGTTAACAGTTTGTAAACTGACAATCTTGTTTAATATCATTGGTAAAATCAAGTTTTAGACTCCCATATGTTTAAAATATGACTTGCAATTTGATAAGTGGTTGTAAAAGAAACTCTGGCTGAATATACTGTTTTTAAACAGAACACCAGATCTGAACATGGTTTCAGAAAGACAAATACATGTATTTTATTCACCCAATTTTTCTGCTATAGTTTCCCTTTCAAAAACTGCCATCAAAACCTTAGAACTATTGACTGTTTGAACCCAATTCTTGGGCTTCTCTTTAAACTGCTATTGTGCTTGATCTGCCAATTGCTTGCTAAACTGTTGAGATCTGATAGAATGATGAAGTGGTTTTTAAAAAGAGAAACAGGAATAAAATGAATTGTAGTAATTCCATTCTGACTCCCAAGAGTTTTACAGATAGTTTATCATGGTTGAGGTGAATTTGGTCTTGTCTCTTGAACAGCAGATTCCCATATTACAAGCAGTGGACTGTTAACAGGGTTTTGAAAAACACTTTATGATAGGGTGTTAATACCCATGTCTGTGTGTCTGTGATTCTACCTGTTGTTTAGAGTGGATGAAAACAAATCTCTCAGACATGAATCCTAGCTGATAGAAATCTTGTCTTCGAAGCTTGTTTTCAGAATAAATTCTTCCTTTCTATTTGCAGTTAACATTACCAAGTGAATAAACTCTAGCATCTTTTCTCTGGTATAGGCTTTGTATAATACTGGGTTCTATGATTCTGTGATTCTTGTCTGTTTAAAAACTATGGGAATGATAAAAGAAGCTATATTCCAAGATATATATTTTAAAATTTTGTAATATTTTTATTAATATTAAAAAAAACATTATTTTCAAAATACAGTTTCCTTAAAATCACAGTTCTTCAAGAAGTTGCCATCCTTTTTAGGGAATATTTTACTTCAGAAAAAGAAAATGTTTTGTTTTCTGGGCTGTGTTTGTGCCATAGTATTCTTAAATACAATAATAATCTGGAAAGATGACTGGCTTTTATTACTTTTAACTTTTCAGCACACACTAACTCACTTGAAGAAGTTACATAAAGACTACACACCTATATGAGACTGTTACTTTCTTACAACCTCTCTTTACTTCAAAGCCAGAAATAGTAATAAAGCCTTAAACCTGAATTAGATAGAAAATATTTTTGGGATTTACTAGTAGATCGTTGGAAAATTTGAAGTAAAATGGCAAGGCCTTCTGATTCCCTGCTTATTTCTTGGGCATTTATTTCCAAGCACATTTTACAGGTCTTCTTTTCTTGTAAAATATATATATCAAGTGGCTACATTTGAGCTGATGTCTTTGTGTAGCTCTGGTGGCCAGTTTTAAGTTTTGCATTCAAAATCCCCATTACGCAGGGTAGTCATCCTAGTTTCCCCTAGCCTGATACCCTATCCATACGATGGGTTACAATTCCATTATCTCCAGCCTACCCATTCTGACCAGAGTATGTCCAGCACATCCAGAGGGCATCTGTTCAAAGAAGGCCAGTTATGAAGTACAGTGGTTACTGGAGACCTTTGGATGTTTAAAAGTTATTTTTTTAAAGAAAATCTATGACAAATATTAATTCAGCTCCTCTAATTTACAACATAGAAGAGGCTGTAAGAATACTTCTGTTTATTTTTCAGAATTAGGACACCAGCCTGAAGTTATTAACTTTTTTATTATCTAATAAATAATGACTTGGACATATAGGAATCTAGGCTTTTATATATAATGAAAGACTACTTTTCTAGAGCATCCTTTAAACTCTTTAAAACCAAATCAGATTGTTTGCCAAGGAATCCAGTGTATGAGTGATGTCAGCCTTTAGATTGGTTGGAAAAACTAAACTATATCTGCTTTTCAATTGTAGTATGTTTATTCAAGAACCAAACAAAAAAAAGTTTTATAAATAAAATTAAATTAAAGTTATAATAATAACCAGCACAACTTGTAGGGCTGATGGAAAGGTAAGGCCACTTGGTGGCTCCATAATGTGGCTTAGTATTGTTTTGATTTTTTTTTTTTTGCAAGCCACTTTAGAGCTTGGCAGCAGTCAGAGAGGAAGATTCAAGCTGACCAGTCAGTAGCTCCCACCATGGCTCTATCTTTCTGTGGTGGTGATATTTCAAGGTCCTGTGAGGCAAGTCATTAACAAGAAATCTTTGATCAGGGTAGATAAACTCAGTCAAGGAAGCGATGGCTCCGAATTTGCAAGACCTGAGCATGGCTGTTGATAACAAGGATGACTTGGAGATCTCTCATTGCTCTTAGTTGAAGTCAACTTTAGAAGTTAACAGCAGTAAAGAACAACAACAACAATGCCAGTAGCTTGGGTGGATATGGTTATGTGACCCGCAGATATCGAGTTAATGTAAGACTGAAAGGGTGATGTGAAAGGAAGGTCCCCTTTGAACATATAGAAATGGAGATCTTGATGCCAGCAGCTGTTTGGACACACTTTTTTTTGAGCAGAGATGCAGCAGAAGGAGTTGGTTGGGTTGTCACAAAGTCGATTGCACAGGCCAGAAGTTTGCCTCTCCTTGTACTAAATTTACTATGTTTTCCAGTATTTAACCTGGGATATGGAACTTTCCAGTGCTGATTTGTGAGATAGAGGTTCTAAGTGAATCTTTTAGATGAGTGCTTAAAAAATAAATTTTATCGATTATTTATTTGTATTTATTTTGAGAATCTATAAACAGCCCCTTTATCCAAAAATAGATTTTAGGATAGTTTAGAGAACCGTCCTAATAGCAGATCCTGGTATGGAAAAATCTCTGAATTTGGAGGGCACTTACAGGATTGGGGCACCTTAGATGGCATCTGTACCAAATTCACATTTAGTACATCTTAATTACCATGTAGGCACAAAGTTGAGGTGGAGGTAGGGTGGAAGAAATAGGAAGTTTTCACTTGACTTTCTGATACTTTGTACTACCCCAGATGATGGTAAAAGAAGGTCATGGACAGTTTCAGACCTCGATGTTGGACCTGAACACAACTCTTCGTGGCATTCAGGAAGCAAAAAACAGCAGTTTCTGAACTGTATGTTACACAAATATCAACATAAATGATTTATTTCTCCAATCAGCAATCACAAATTATTCCTTTCTATAACTAATCATTTTTCAACCCAATAAATCTATAGAATCCAGTTAAAATTTGAAATGGAATGTTTAATATTAATTTTAATGTATTCTGATTTTATTATAATCGTATCCTATGGCTCAGTTCACTTTGCAGAAATATTTATCTTTCTGAAAGGGATTGAGTTCAAACTTGAAGACCATTTATAATTATTTCCATAACTGCAAAAATGTTCGCATACACAAATATACACATATTCAATAGAAATACAAAAAATACAGAAAGTTGATATAATTACACGTATATTAATATGACATCAGAATCCAGGAAACTCTCAGCATTAGTAAAGATTAGGATTTTAAACCACAGTTTCATGTTGGTTTAAGATTCAGGCCTATTCTCATTCTCTTAGCTGTAGTTCCCCAGTTTGGGTAGCAAAGGAGCAATGGCTAATTAACCAAGGACTGTTAGATTACGATGCATCAACAAGAGAGTAGAGAAGGGATGGTGTGAGGCAAGGGACATAGCACAAAGTCTGGGCATATATCAGTTTCATAAGTCAGGATATGTGCCTCTCAGTGGAGATCCGTAGCACCATAAAATACTGTCTGTGAAAAACGTATGCTAGTTCAAGAGCCAAGGTTGGTCCAAGTTATTTTGTTGCCCAAAGCAGCAGATCTTTCCCTTTCTGACTCCCACTGCCAAATCAAAGTAAACAGTATCCAAGAATGACCCAGTTATTTGGGCAGCTGAGGCAAAAGCATACAGTGGAAGTAAAAATACAAATATAAGTCAAAAGAATAAGAATTAGATGCCTTTTCATGATACTCAGAATCATGAGCCTCAGGAAGTCAGTATACTCTATCTAGTGGTAAGGCCAACCCTATAAAAGCAAAGCAGACACATAGACTAACTGGGCTCCCATTAGCATTTCTGTACACAGTTCAGACTGACAGATGGATAAACAACTGTAAGGAATTCTTTAGACTCAAGGCATGAAATAGAGCTAGGTACAAAGTGATTTTCTAATCATTTGGCTCCTTCATAATTCCAGTGGATAAACTTGATTTTAAGGGACTCACTATAGATGTCTTTATTTTTTCAAGTCTTTTGGGTCATTAGTACTATATCTGTTTCTGAATATGTCTATATCTGTTATCAAAATAGTTGGTAAATGTGTGAGAATTCTGGCAGCCCATTCCAAAACATGTTTACTCAGAAGCAAGTCTCACTTTGTTCACTGGGACTTTTTTCTAAGTGTACTGAGCATTACCACCTTAAAGATGTTACTCAGTTTATCACGTAGAAGATGAAAAGCAGATATTTCCTGGTCCAATTTTGTATTATGAAATGCATAAAAATAAACCACAGATTTGAGCTTTTATTAAAGCTACAGTTTAAAAATCTTTGAAGGAAACATACTGTTTATAGTGAGGCTGAGGTACCCTGACATATTCCAATTAATGCACAATTTGTTAAAATGGAGTGTCCATGTACATTCATTTATATTTATAGCTTTTAGTCTTTTAAATTACTGTTTTAAATTGTTCTTAATTGATTTTACTGTATGCCACCCTGAGCTCTCAGATGTACAGTGGCCTATAAATATTTTAAATAAGTAAATAAATAAATTTTAATATAGGGAATTTTCATTTTTAATCCCACTAAATGGCTGTGAGGAAAATTATGCTTCCAGAGATACAGCTACAAAATGTAACTTGCCTTCTATGTGGAATATGCTGCCTCAGAGTTTAGTGGAATCTCCTTCTTTGAAAGTTTTTAAGCAGAGGATAGATGGCCATCTGTTGGGAGTGCTTTGAGGGTGTTCCTGCATGGCAGGGGGTTGGACTGGATGGTCCGTGTGGTCGCTTCCAACTCTACATTTCTATGATTCTGTGATTCTATACTTTACAAGTTTAACATTTGAATAATGAAGCACTACAGTGTATATACATGAAGGGACTTTTTTTTAGAGCTCAGAGCAATGTCTTCCTAAAATTATGAAGTTTTACTAAAGTAAATTTAAAAATGTTAGAGCCACTAACAAGCCATAAGATAGCCAGATTCTAAAGAGAACACAGCTGTGGCCTTTTAAATATTATTTAATAAATTCTACTGGGTATAGCTCATTATGTTTCTGAAATCCCTTCTTTTACACATTTATTAAAAGTGTGGGAGCCCTATCTTCTTCTACATTGGGCTGGTCTAGGTCACACACGTAATTTCTTTGTAGACATGTCCTGTGATTCAGTACCTGATTAAATATTCTTTTTTTACCATCTTGTTGGAGAAGAAAGGGAGGATAGAAATATAAACAAGTGTGATTTGTGTGGCGCAAGCAGGGAGGGTGCCTCATCCTGAAGTGGAGGAATGAGGTGATAATCTCCACCTCCAACTTGACCACAGTCTCCTAGTAGTAAAAATTAAGAAGAAATATTGCATCTTACAAACACATCTGATTTTTGAAATCTCCAATTTCCCATTTGATTCAATTAATCTGAATAATTAATACTGCCTCATTCTATGTAACCTGTGTTTTTAGTCACTCTTTAGTAAGACATTTCCTTTTCTTTTAAGCTAATGATGGAACCTGGCCAGCAGTCAAGCAGAGCTCTTCTCCTGTGGTAAAGCCACCACAAATCTCCAGTGCAGACTGGAAGGAATCAAACATGGATGCTGCTTTGAAGCAGGGGACTATATCTAGTCAGCCACTGTCCTCTTCAGTATTAGGAAGCACTGATAAACTGGTAGGTTTCTATCTTCTCCCTTTTTTTGTTTTGTACAGTATCAAAAATTCCATTGCTTCCAGAATTTGGTTACAGTGTCTCTTGATTCCTTGTTTGCTCAAACATTATCTTAGGTCACCTTTAGAGATTTTTAAAGAGTATTTTGTTTTCTGTATAAGCTAGAAGGACCACTCCGCCACCTTTCTCCTACTTGTATTTATCTTGTCCAGGGTCTTGATATGGGGAAAGTGCCACCAACCATCGCTGGAGTAAGTAAGCAGTTGCCTCAAAACTATGGGACCTATCCAAGTGCTGTTCCTTTAGGAACAAGTTCTACCAATTCTCTGGAAAGACGAAAGGATGGTAGCCTGCCAAGACCTGGATCCACAGCAGCAAACCGGCAAAGACCTGTGCCGTTACCTCCAGCAAGCAACATTCACCAGCCTAGCTCTTCACAACAAATACAACAGAGAATATCTGTGCCTCCAAGTCCCACGTATCAACCTTCTGGTGCTCCATTATTTCCTGGTGGAGATGGCAGACCTGACCTCCCTTTAACAGTGGCCATCAGGCCTTTTCTAGCAGATAAAAGCTCAAGGCCTCAGTCTCCTAGGAAAGGGCCCCAAACGGTGAACTCCAGTTCCATCTATTCAATGTATCTTCAGCAAGCAACACCACCAAAGAATTACCAACAAGCTGTGTACAATACTCTAAATAAGTCCGTTAAAGCAGGTAGAATAATTTGATATTTTCTTTATTTTCTGAAATAAAAAGCTGCTTGATAATTACAAGAAGCTGCCTGTGTTTGGTGTAGAATAGGCTTTTGCTGTAACAAAACTGTTCAGTTCAAATAGTTAAAAAGTAATGGAGCTGGCAAATGATTGGGTACAGTGCATGTCTGAATCATTGCATTAAATTTGGAGGGATAATATGAGGGGTTATGCTTTGCTCTGAATTAAACAGGAGGCTTCATAATACAGAAATGGTTTTAAATGTATTTTCTCCTTTACCCTCCCTAGTAATCTGAGAAGGTATGCTTAAACCTAAAAACAAACATTGTTAGTGCCACCTCACTTTTCAGTCTTGTTTTATTTAGCATTTTCATGAGTGATTCTGAAGAGTGAAGCAGTTAACATGAGGCTTTATTAGTATATTTCTGAAAGAGATAGGGGAGCATTAATATGGTGATGAAGTGCTTTAGTGAATCTTCATTTATTTCAAAGTAGAACACCTACAAAGAGGAAGAAGTAGAATGATAGAATAGGGTTAAAATTCACCTGAGCTAATCAACCTCTAAGGGAGAAGAACTATGTTTACTCTAGAGCCATACTAGAGAGGTCCAACAAGGAAATTAAATTCTTTGAACTTATTTTGGAAATGTCTGGGTAAAATACCCAGAGCTGTCAAATTGTCACTAGTAAATTCACGTTGGAAGTTGGAACTGGAAGTATGCAACACAATGAGAAAATACCTTTACTTTGTTGCCCAGTTATGGTTCAAAACCACTTTATTCCATCAACTGTCAATAAGATGATCTTAGAGGATTGCATTGCTTTGATTGTAAGAAGTTATCTAGTACTACATTTTTGGTGGGTATCTTTGGGGTGTTGTCCATTGTTTTCTTTTCCTTGTTTATAGTTCATCTTATCTATATTTTGTAGGATAATTTGCAGGAGCCTAACACAGAGAAGATTCCAGATAGGGGACTAACTTAAAGCTTTTTGACATTGTAATTCCTCCCCCCGCCCCTGCAAAAAAGACATAAAATAGATGCAGAGGTAGCCATGTTGACTTTAAAAAAAAAATCCAAAATACTCATTGTAATATAGTCCATCCAATAATCACTCTTAGTTTTGAAACCCCATTGGTTTCAAATCAAGCAGAGATGGTAAAAATAATGTTGTGGAAAATGATGGTGTTAAAGTTAACAGGTTTGCATGTCACTTGCTTGTTTGCTTGAAGTGTTTATCCAGTAAAGGTGCATGCAGGCAGAAAGCTCAGACCACATCTCCTAAGGCTATGAGGTGACTAAAAGCAAAAGTAGTTAAAAAAAAGCAGTCATTTTTTCCTTCCCTATTTGTGTCTGCGAAAAACCTTCTTTTGAGATCTAGGCCTGTCCGTCCTGCACAGATCCCTAGGTTTCCTTGTACCCTAGGTCTGCCTATGAAGAGGCCTAGGGCCTTGCACAGTACAGAGGCAGGAGTAGATCTCAAAAGATCTTTGTGGCAGCAAATGAAGAAGGAAAATTTTACTGCTCTTGTTTTCAGACACCTCAGGTAACATCAGACTGTGTCCTTTTGGACTTGCTTTTTCAGGGATCTCTGTATTTTCTGTAACCTAGCATAGATCTTTGAGACACAAGCTATCCCTTTTGAATTGCTTCTGTTTTGACAGAGTGGTTATAGCTATTACATAACTATCAAATCTATTAGTTTCCAAAAAATTAGCTAATTTTTGTAGTTTTCTCTTGCATTAGGAAATGTTAGAAAATCAATAGTTGTCATCATTTTTCTAGTATTCAAAAAAAGAACAACGCTAAAAGTTATTCCTTGTTCCTTTATAACTGTTGCTCACTACTGCTCTTTCCTTTCAGTTTATGGGAAGCCAGTTGTACAATCTGGTTCAACTTCTCCTTCCCCTTGCCCTTCCTTCATGGATCTTCTCCTGTCAATACATCACAGCCTCCACCTCCGCCTCCACACGATTATAATGAGAAAGACCAAGAGCTGGAAAACACAGCACCTGCTGGTGATAACAGCAATGTAGAAAACATTCCTCGCCCCCTGAGTCCCACCAAACTCACTCCCATCGTCCATTCTCCCCTTCGCTACCAAAGTGATGCTGATCTGGAGGCTCTTCGCAGGAAACTCGCCAATGCTCCCAGGCCCTTGAAGAAGCGGAGTTCTATCACTGAACCAGAAGGCCCCAGTGGACCAAACATTCAGAAGCTATTATACCAACGCTTTAATACCCTGGCAGGAGGAATAGAAGGTGCCCCTTTCTATCAGCCAGGAAACTCACAGGACTTTATTGGCACCTTGGCAGATGTCGACAATGGGAACGCAAACACCAATGGCAATATTGAGGAACCAATTTCAGTGCCCCCAACAGCACCTCTGCCTGATGAGCCTTCATCAGATGCTAATGATAATGAATTACCGTCTCCTGAAACGGAAGAGCTGATAACTGTAGAAACCATGAATCAGACATCTGAAACAAATGAGGATGATAACAACAACAACAATCCTGCAGTAGCCCCTTCTGTTGAACGGCCACCAAGTCCAACACCTGAGGCCAATTCCCCCGAAGAAGAAGAAGAAGAAGAAGTCCTGCTGCCTCCTGATCTTCCTCCTCCTCCACCACTTCCTATGGTAAGTCACTATGGCAAAACAAGTTGGCTTGCCAGAGGAAGGAGAAGGGTTGTTGGGAACTAAGTTTCGGTGTGATTGTGTCTGTGCCATGTCATGTGATCTGTGTGTGTCCTCTTTATATGCACCCTAGCCCTTCTTACAGCAGTCTCAATCTCAGATACTGATTTCTCAGTGTATACTGATTATATCTTAAACAGAAAAAAACTAAAATCTCTTTAAATGTAGGATAGAAGTGTTAACTTAAGGCAGTTACAGAAATAGGGTTCACGTTTATTCCTGCATGAATCTGCTTTGATCAGACACATCTTTATTCAGGTGTGCACACCTTGCGTGACCCACCAAGCTGAGCAACCAGAACACATGGTCTCCCTGGTAATTGACAACTTCCCTACTTTAGCATTTCCAGACTGGCAAACACAAAAAAGTCGGTTCATCAGCATGCTGGCGAACAGCATTTGGCTCAATGAGCTGCAAGTTGTGTGGACCTGCCATTAAGGCTTTTGGAACCTTCAGCTGATGGGTTATGGTTTACAAACAAGTTTTGCTCCAAACTGCCTGAAGCATACCAGCAGCATCCTTTAGTCATTAAAAACAAGTGAGCTGGACATCTGTGGGACAAATCTGGAGTCCTGGATCTAAAAAGATTGAAGGCTAGTATTGTGAGGTGCTAGAACAATTCAGACAGACTGGTCTTTTCAGGTGTATTATGAAAGTGCATAATGCTGGTGATTATCTAGATGTGTTACCTGCACCAAAGCTAAGAATTAATTGTTACAATTACTACTGATCCCACCCTCTCCCCAAAAAATGCATCTGAGTGAAAACAGTGGACATTGATTAGTTCCAAAATAAATTTGACTTGATAGAATGCACTTTAGAATATTGTGGTGGTCTGAAAATAACTCTCTCCTTGTTACGCAGACAAAAAGAACCAACCTGAAGAAACCCAACTCCGAGAGAACTGGCCATAGCCTGAGGGTCAAATTCAATCCCTTGGCCCTGTTGCTGGATGCCTCACTGGAGGGAGAGTTTGATTTGGTGCAACGGATCATATATGAGGTATGGTTAGATGGTTAAGACTGTCTTGCTGGTTTTTATGGTAGAAAATGTTTTAAGTTCGTGCAGTCATTCCCTGTTTTCCCATCTTAGGTTGATGACCCCAGCAAACCTAATGATGAAGGAATCACCCCTCTGCATAATGCAGTGTGTGCTGGCCATCACCATATTGTTAAATTCCTACTGGATTTTGGTGTCAATGTGAATGCAGCAGACAGTGATGGATGGTAAGAGACTAGAGCACACTGCTACACCTGGATACAGCACGAAAAATAATAAGGAACAGTTAACTGGAGTGACTCCATCTTGAGACAGGTGATCATGTTTTGTTTCACACCTTATATTGAATCTTCTGTGTCTGCTTTCAGGACTCCCTTGCACTGTGCTGCTTCTTGCAATAGTGTTCACCTTTGTAAGCTTCTTGTTGAATCTGGAGCAGCAATTTTTGCTTCAACTATAAGTGACATAGAAACTGCGGCAGATAAGTGTGAGGAAATGGAAGAAGGTTATATTCAGTGTTCCCAGTTCCTATACGGTAAGTTGCAAGTCTTTTAAATATCTGTTAACTCTGAAGTTTGAGATCATTAATTTACATTTGTCATCCTTAACTAGTTCAGCATCTACACAAGTGTGTTCATGGCTACCTTGCAACAAAAATGTACGTTATTTATTTTGATTTTTTAAAAATGTTCAGTTGAATAATCCTCAAGGCAGCTTATAGCAGATTCAAAAATAACAATGCAATACCAGAATCATCCATGTGCATATTATCAAAAGCGTATTTGAAAAATCATTTAGAACATTCAGACCAGGATCCTCCGTGGCTTTCACTGGAATAATTCCTGGTTACATCAGCATAAGTACTTTTTAGGTGTTACAAAAGGAGGTATCCAGTACCTCTTTGCACAGCACCTATACCCTGAGTGCCCATGGGTAGCCAGAGTCTTCTGGGTACATCTCCTCTTTCTCCCCAGGCATTGAATGAACACGCACATTTGGAAATTTATGCTCTGCCAGTGGACCAATAGAATCTTTGAGGTATCAAATCTAATAAATTTAATGGAGAACATACAGATCTGCAGAAATAGTTGTTTTGTTAACTGGCTCCCTAAATGAGATAAAAGGGGTGGAAAAACAAAAACCTGAGGTAACATCCATAACTATTGGCAAGAAGAGCTCTGACAAGTGATTGAAATGAATCCTCCTGTCTGTTGCCTCAACTTAAAAACAATACCACATTGAGCATGCAAGTCCTAGGACAGATGGCTGTGTGTTTTTAGACTGAATGTGTATGTGTCATTGTGATGGTATGAGAGAGTGTGATGAACCTTTATACCTTTTCTTAGGTTTCTTACTGATGAGGCTTCAAATGTGCTCTTCCATTTTTTCCCAATCCTCCTGTGTTTTCTTCCTCACCACAAAATTTGTTGAGGAAGAGAAGACAAGAGTAGCTGTACATCTCCTTTTCATCGGTACTATCACAGGCTATATCCACTCAAGCTTGAATGAGATATTACCTAATAAACTTTGGTTTTGAGGCATGATTGCTTTTAGTAAGAAAATTGATAGTAGCTTTCTGTAAATGTGCTCCTGCTAGCACAATGCAAATTATTCTTGTATCAGTGTAGCCTAAGCAATTTTACAGCAATTAATAACCAGATCTTGATTGGGTCTACAGAGCTGTACAATTTTCCTTTCTCAAGTGATAACTGTTTCTACAAACTTCAAACTAGCCTACTTCACACGTGTGCTAGTGGAGCAAGGAACTCAGGACAGCTTTATAATTGGTCGTAATGCATATATTAAGTGGAATAGTCTGTATAGTCACAGTGGGAAGAAGAGGACTGATTCTTGCGTAGTCCTCATGACAAATCAAATGGTGGAATTTGATAAGGAGCAAGTACCTTCCTGTTGGGGCAATGCTGTGTTAAGCCTATATTGTGCATAAGAGCACAGAATGCCATGCAAAGCCAAGAGTGGAATTACCATCAGTAGTTGAGTAAGATCACTGCTCCATCTGGCTTAGTATTGTCAACTTTCGACTGGCAGCAATAGCTTTTCAGGATTTTAAGTGAGATCCTCTTCTACCTCTACATGGAGATGCTTGGATATACCCTGGTAGTCCCACTTCAAACTGCTAACCAAAGCTGATCGTGCTTAGCATCCATAATGAGAGAAGAGTGGGTATGTTTAGGATGGTGTGGTGATGTTTCTTCATTTTTTATGATCTCATTTGCTTGTTGCTAACAGGTGTACAAGAGAAGTTGGGGGTCATGAACAAAGGTGTGGTATATGCACTGTGGGATTATGAAGCTCAGAACAACGATGAGTTGTCATTCCATGAAGGTGATGCAATTACCATTCTGAGGCGCAAAGATGATAACGAGACAGACTGGTGGTGGGCCCGTCTCAATGACAAGGAAGGCTATGTGCCTAAAAATCTCTTAGGGGTAAGTTTAACACTTGTCTCATGTTGTGCTGGCACCAGGTGTATGCTGAATTTAGTGCTTTACAGAAACCCCCGAGAACGACTGAGATAGGAAGCATTAAAGGAATATTAACCCTAAAACAGAAAATAAATGACCAGAAGCATTAGGACAGAGTTCTGCAGATACCATGCACCATCAGAAAGACAAAATAAATGGGTCCTAGTGGCTTGAGTGTTGGATGGGGAAACCACATTTTGAATCCCTGCTTAGCCACTGAAATCCACTGAGTGAGCTTGGCCAAATCACATTCTATCAGTCTTAAAGTAACAAGAAAACCATTGAGTAAGGTCTTAGCAATTCAGAGTTGACTTGAAGATGCATACCAAAGAAGAAAACCAGGCCTGTACTCTTGAGGACAAGTAACAACAAAGTTGGTAAAACTGTGCCACTTCAGACTGCAAGTTAGAGTATTAAATATTTCAGTGTTCCATACACATAGAAAATCTTACATGTTATGAAAGTGGCCAGGTTATCCATGGTGCATAACAGTTGTAGCTGATGTGACCATATACAAAATTAGTGTTGAGTATTCTTTCGGTGCAGAGTAATCACTTGACATGTTCAGCAAGTATAGTTATGCCTTCAATTTGAATTTTATTCTAAGAATATTTGAAATCGGTGTGTGTATCGCCCTGCAACATATTTAAAAGTTGAATTGCTTTTCTGGAAATTGTCCAGCAGTAGCAGTTCACTCTCTTATTTTGTCCCAGATGTAGGGAGGTGTAGGGAGTATTGATGGGCACATGTAGTTTAGGGTCATTTCCTGCTGAAACTCAACTTCTGCTCTAGGTTTTACTCCACAGTTGCCCAGTATTTGGCACTCTTGTCCTCAATCCTGATCAGTCTTCCAGTTCCTGCTGAGGAAAAGCATTATCACAACATGGTCCTGCCACCATGTCACATGGATGGTGTTTCTCAGGATAATGCATACTGTTCTGTTCTGCCTCACATAGTATTTTGCAGCAAGAACTGAAGTTCAGTTTTGTTCTCATGGGGCCAGCGAGCCTTTCCCCACATGTTCACTAGTTTCCCCCCAAGCTTTTTCGCAGACTTGAAGCAGGCTTTGATATTGGTTTCAGCACTGGCTTTTGTCTTTCCACTCTTCCATGAAGCCCAGCTTTATGGAGCATCTGGATGATACTTGTGCAATGGATGGTTTCTCCCATCCCAAATGCGGATCTATCCAGCTCCTTCAAAATTATCGTTGGTATTTTGATTGCTTCTCTGATTGATAACACTCCCTACCAGGTTACTGACTTTTGGTGAACAGCATTTTCTGGGCAGGGTCATGGTTGAACCATATTCTTTTCATTTTGTAATACTGGATTACAAAATGGTGGTCTGGGAGATGTTCACAATTTTTTTCTTAAGCAATCCAACCTTGAGTGGTGCTTTCTGATAACTTTATCCCAGCCATGTTTTAACAGTTCCTTGTCTTTGTGATATATTTGTTTAGAAATGATCTTCCAACAAACTTGGTGCATTCCAGAAACAGGAATAATATGTAATTAGAGATATTCGGCAATGGCATTCCACACAGATTGACTTCATTCTTGGGATGGCACGGAGGAGGAATCCACTACGTTTGGGTTTATCCCCCGTGCCAACCGGAACCTGGCAAAATTTCTGAATCTTCAGTTCGACCGTTAAATCCCTCCCCCTCCAAATTTTTTTTCCCTGCGAGTAAACCCGGGTTTGGGGTTTTGCTTCTCCAACTAATGGCGTATTAGATTTGGTATGGAAAAGAAAGCAGAGGAAAAAGGAGCTAGTGTGAAAAGAAAATGCCAGAATTGCAGAAAGACATAAATTTCCCCAGATGCCCGCCCTTGCAGGCTCTGGGGAAAGGGAAAAAAATAAACGCAAAAGTTGCCTTGCTCAATCCCCTCAGATCAGCAGGGTTCTGAGTGTGGTAAAGGAAAAAAAGGGAAAGGCAAATTTTCCCAATAAACCCCCGATCCACAAGTCTCTGGAATGAAAAAATGAAGCGCTCAGAAAAGGTCTTTTTTCCCCTAGTGAGAGCAAGGTGGAGGAAGTACATGCGGTTTTAGCAGTAAAAAAATTTATAAGATGGACGGTAAGGTTAAAAAGGGGGGTTTTTTCCCCAAAAAAGATGTAAAAGGTAAAAAGAAGGAGTCAAGATTGAGGTCTGGCTCTTCTAAAAAACAGAAAAAGGGTCTCCAGCGTCTGGAGTTCAAAAGGCTGATTCAGGCCACCATGTTTTTTATTCCCAAAGGGGATGGGGGGGGGTCAAAGAGCAATCCCAGAGGCCACGGAAGTTCCAAAGGGGCTAACGCAGCGTTCTGTAGGCTTGAGGGTGGAAGCGTCAGAAATTGGTTTGGGAGCATGCGTGGCTTCTCCTTTGGTGTCTGCGCAGCTGCGTAGAGTGGAGATTGTCCCTCATCTGCCCCTTCCTCCTCAGCAGCCAGTTTGGTGTGGTCATGAAGGTGCTTTTTTTGCAGGAGCACTTCATTTCCAGCAGAATGATGGCTGGCCTTTTGGGAAAGGGGGTAGTTTTTGAGGCCAGCTGCGTCAGATATTTACAGGGGTAATTTTAGGAGGAGGAGAAATAAATTCATCAGTAGAGATGTAAGGCAATGTTTTATGAGTCCCATGTCGAGATTTTTCAATAGCATGGGCCTAATACAGTCTGTAATACTGCTGCTGCTAATGAATTGCAATCTATGATTAAACAAAAATTTTAATAAATAGAAAGTATACTATCAATAATGAAAAATCAATTTAATGATTGGAGTAATGCAAATATGATGAATTTTCAACTTGATTCTGACATAATGAAATCTACTGCTAATGAGAGAAGTAAAGTCAGCGAGAATTAAAGGAAAGAGGAAATATTGGAAGTTAATCAAAATGAAAGTAGGAAGAGAAAGCTGGATGTGAGCTTGGGGGGGATCAGGACGTAGTTGGATCTGGTGGTAAGAAGGGTTTGAGGAAATCAAATGATGTGAGCATCCTGGAAGTGGAAGTAGATGAGGTAAGAGGAGGAGATGCAAGTTGATAAGGATTTGGGGATTCTGCAGCAGAGGAAGAGGACACAGGTGTAGACGCAAGTAGATTGTTTCAAACAGAGAATTTTAGGAGTGTATTAAAGTTTTGCACACATTGAGATTGGATATAAAGTGAGAACAAGATAGGGAAAGTAAGGAAAAGATGAGTAGGGTAGCTTCTGTAATAAGGAAAAAAGAGAGTCATACGAATGATATTCCAATGCTAGAAATGTTTGGAT